>OW796095.1:5801558-6401558 GCA_941860345.1 Chrysodeixis includens | reverse complement strand
ATGAGAGACACTTTAAAAGTGTATGGGACTTGTTCTTGTTCCCATATAACGGCAAAAAGTTTCCAAATCGCAAAGTGCAGGTCCTCCCCACCGTACTTCAATAACTCTCCCGGTATAGAGTCCACTCCAACTGCACGATTATTTTTCTGCTGTTTAATGGCCAGAGTAACCTCCTCTAGGGACACTGGCTCGTCAAGCTCGAAGGCATGAGACTGTTGAGGTAACGAGCGAACGTGGTCTATGTTGACAGAATGATCCACGTTAAGTAGCCTCTGAAAATGCTCCGCCCATCGCTCGAGTATTTCTTTCCTATCTTTAAGAAGCCCTTTGCCATTGGTCGGCCTGAGTGGGACTTTTGCTGTAGAGGATATACCAAGCAGGCTTCTTACCTCATTGTAAAAATTGCCTAGCTGGTTGGTATCAGCAAGCCATTGTATGTGATGAGCCTTCTCCAACCACCAATTCTCTTTCGCCTTTCGTGTGAGCTTACGAAGCTCCATTTCACTATGACGTACTTCCGTAACAGTTTCACCTCTATGTGTTCTGCTGTGCCGCCTCAAAAGTCGACGGTGTCTATCAATAGCGTCCGTTAGTACCCCATTATTTTCATCAAACCAGTCCTCGTGTTTTCGGACCCTCGGACCTAAAGTTGATGTAGCAGTTCCGAGAATTTGAGAAGAAAGGGACTCCCACATTTTGCCGACTTCACCGGATTCTAGATCAAGAGGCTGCAAAACAGAACTCAAGTTTTCGGCATATTCCTTTCTCGTGTCTTTATCTTGAAGTCGTTCAAGATTCAGATGCTTTTGTTTCGGTCTGTCTGATCTACGGGGATGTTGATGTCGAAAACGTATCTTAAGAACCAGAAGCCGATGATCAGTCCAACAGTGAGCGCCGCGCATGGCACGGGTAACCTGAACCTGTGACACATCTTTCTGACGCACTATAGCGTAGTCAATAAGATGCCAGTGCTTTGATCTAGGGTGCATCCACGTGGTCTTATATTTAGCTCGTAATCTGAACATGGTGTTTGTAATCGCAAGATCGAATTGTGCGCAGAGACTAAGCAACAGCTGTCCGTTGCTGTTCATATTTCCAAGACCATGTCTGCCTAGAACTTTAGGCCAGGCTTCATAATCCCGACCCACCCGAGCATTAAAGTCACCCAAGAGTAGGATCTGCTCTCTAGTCTGAATACGATCTAAGCACTGCGTTAGCTCCTCATAAAATTTGTCTTTAATCTCATCAGACTTGTCTAGCGTTGGGGCATAGACACTGATGATATTAAGGTAATTGTTATGTTCCATGTGAAGGCGTAGTGTAGTAATACGGTCGGAAATGTGTACAGGGTATTCTTCTAGGTGTTTGACAAGCTTATTCTTGACTGCAAAAGCTACACCTGACCTTCGCGGTTCGTTGGCAGCAAGTCCCTTCCAATAAAAAGTGTATCCACCCACGTGTTCTGTCAGCTCTCCTTCATCGGGGAGATGTGTTTCGCTGAGCGCAGCCACATCAATATTATAGCGATGAAGTTCTCTTGCTACGATGGCAGTCTTTCGTTCCGGACAAATGTTTGCTTCGCGATCTAGAAGTGTACGCACATTCCACGCGCCAAAGGTCATTAATGCTGGTGTTGATTTTTTATTCTTTATATTTTTGTAACGTCGACCGCGAATTTGGGATGCAGAGGCAGCCGCGGTTGCTACCCTCTTTGTAGGTTGGGATGAGCATTTGTTTAGGGCACCTTTTCTAGCCCCCTCCCCGGCTGAGCGGGGAAAGCAGTGCCACCCTAAATAGGGCTGCTTTGTCACCTCGGGTGTTGCCGAATCCGCCCTGTCACCCCGATGCAGAGCAGAAGCGACCACGATGTAATACTACACCCCCAAGGCCGCCTACGTGCAGGAGTCAGACAAAGCTCAACGAGCATCACGTCAAGCCTCTCTACCTCCCCCTATCGCCGTAGGACTAAACTGAATTGCGGAGTCCTTATACGGAAGCGGTCAGTTGCGCAGGATATATTAACGTGCACAAGAGTAGGGTAGGGCGGGGCACAAAGGTCCAATTTGACTATTATTAGTTATGCTGTGAAAACCAAAGCCACTACATCAAAACAAAAAACACGTATCGAACCAACTGTTATCAAAGCATGATTGGCTAAATTTTCAGTTATTTAATCATTGTAGAAATATGTTTTTTTACTGTTTTTGTAGACCTCGTCGTCTGGTTCTTTTTGCCCCATAGTAGGGGTAAAAAGGGACAGCAAAGAGGTAAAAAAATCCAATACATTTTTTTGGTTATTTAAAAGGTTTTATAAAATAATAACTACATAGGATCCAATGCAAATCAAACGTATATTAATCTAGAAAAACAAAAAGTAAAAATACTCTTATAATTATTAAAAACATGAACTATTTCTGATAGTTTAGGATCTGTCACAGGAATTTAATCAGTCTTAAAGGAATTATAAGTTTTTGTCAATAATTTGTGATTCTTAAAACTCGAATAACACAGTTACACATATTAACAAAGCAAAAACAAAACTAAATATGTTTTTTAAAACATAATATAAAAATAAAATTGTTCTTATAGTCTTACTTTAAAAAAGTCCACTCTGGTCCTTTTTACCCCAAACACGTGTAAGTATTTAGATAGGCTATAAAAAAATAATAATTAAATCGAACTTAAAAATAACAATAAACCTTGAAACACAATTAAATGACCTATACTTAAAAACTACATTCAGGCATCATAGCCTAAGTAGTAGTTCTCCAAACCAAAACAATCAACAGCGGAAAAAATTACTTTCGTCGAAATTTAAAGGTGAGGTCCTGTATCTCCAGCTGGTGAAGTCGCTCAACTGTCAGTGATGGCGCGTTACTCCCCGCGCGGACTCTTCTTTTCGCTGGTAGCGTTCGGAAAGACGTAACTTCACTAGGTTTTGAGATTTTAATGGTGGACCTTTTTACCCGCGGACCTTTTAGCCCCGCCCTACCCTACGCGCAAAACACAGGTGCACTTACTCGTCTTTGTCTTTCTGTGTCCAGTGGAACGGAGACCGTTACGACCGGAGGAAGACTAAGACAGATGAAATAGTATTTCGGTGCAAGAAAAGGTACAGGGGGTCAACACTTTTTTCACACACTCCTTTAATCGCCTTTTACGATACCCACGGGAAGATATGGGGTGGTGTTATTCTACTCTGCCGACAACCACACGGCCGGCCGGTGGCATATGTCCATACATAAGTGGACAAATATAGCATCCGCAATACCACAAATAACCACATGGTAGGCCCAGGCGGAGATGGCGTGATGATATTAAGTATTTCATAAAGGAATGGTGTCTAAACTTACCTCCGAAAGGGATAAATGAAAAGATTAGAGGGAGACCTTTGCTTAGCAGTGGGACAATATGGTCTAATAGTAAATAATTTAACTATTCCAGGGTCTTGGCTAAATCTATACCAAAAAATTCGTCAAAATTGATTGTTACTCTTTCAACTAATGTAAGAAGTACTTGTACATTGGTTGAGCTTGAAAGAGTAACAAACATCCATACTTACAACTTACTTAGGTTTCTCCTTCATAATATTAGTAAGGACGTAAAAGTGTAATTATGTACTTATTTTGTAAAATAACATTCTTCAGTCTCAATATTACACGGCATTTTCTTTTATTACTTTATCTTTGAATGCATACATTATCTTATCACAAATTATACACTATATAATTATATGAACTTTAGCAGTTGCTTAACAATACGATTTACTCACCTCTTTCCATTCGCATGTCTATTTTTGTTGGACTTGTTTGAACAATTATAGGTTTGGATGGATTTTGATGATCAAACAAAGTTTTCTGTGTTTCTACTGAACCTCCTCTTCTGGAAAGAGAATAATTAAGTATTAAAATATATAATAAATATAAAATATAGTTTGTAAGATTTTCTCAAAAATACAACAAATAATTATATTAATCAGTATCACAACTTACCCCATATCTTTCTGCATATGTGTCATTGACCCTTGAGGTAACATTATCAAACCAGGCTGTTGCCCAGACGAATCTGAGGCTGGTTTATTGCGAGAGTTGTCAGAATGTCTATAAAAGAAATTTTGAGTTAAGTGGTTTAAAAATACTTTAAAAAGTACAAACTTTACATCAGATTAAATCACATACTTATCATGAGAGTTAAATTTCTTGGATTCAAGTATTTCCTCTCTCCAATTCATGCCAGTTGGAGCATGAGAATGCGTGAAGGGCGTGGCAGGCGGCACGGGCGGTGCGGACGGTGCGTGCTGTGCGGGCGCGTGCGGTGCGTGCGGTGCGTGCGGGGGGTCGCGCGGCGCGTCCGAGTGTCGTCCGCGGCGCCGGCCGGAGCGCTTGCGCGAGCGTCGCGCCGCCCCCGCCTCGGCCGCCGCCGCCCCGCCGCCCGAGCTCACGTGGCTCGGCGCTGGCGACTGACGACCCCGCTCTATACTCGATGTTCGTCCATTTGTCCATGACCCGTTGTTTTTCTTCTAGAATAAATATTACTTGTATATTATAAAGTAGAAAATTATAAACTAAGTTATATTCTTTAATGTCCTTTAGTTATTAAATATTGATATGAAGCCTTTTTAAGGAATCATTATACTCAGTAGATAGAGCGTATAAATACCTGATTTGTTGATAACCAAGCGGCCGATTTGGAAACGGCGGACGGGATTCTAAAACCGTCGTTATCCCTAGGACTAACGGCACGATTAGTTGATACGTCTCTGCTGTTGCATTGTGAAACTATTCTCCTAAAACAAAAAGCAAAACATTGTGTCAGTTGGTCTATCTTAAATAACTTACTTTAGATAAGTAAAACCTTAAAAATTACAACTGTACTTACCCTTCAGTACTCTGTTCTCTGCTGAAAGATCGCAGGGATCGCCAACGATCTAAGTCATCTCTGCTGTTTCCAATTGTAGAAGATCGGTTACTCTTGTGGCTGTCTCTCCGTTCTCGCTCTCTTAGCTTCAAACCCGAGTGTATAGTCTCATAATGTATGCTTACATTACTGTCCTTTCTGTTTCTCTCTGGTTCATGTTGAACACTCGCCGTACTATCCTTTCGATTGCGTTCTGTTTTCTTTTCAGGATTCCCCAGACCTCTACTGGAACTTCTGTAATTATAAATGGTAGCACTTTTCTTACCTACTAATACTATCTGAGAGAGAGATAAATCTATTATTAATACCAAAAATCCTCGCATTTACATTGAAGTAGTTACTTTAGGCAATTTTAGTAAATATTATTTTCTTACCTTCTATCTTTACGTCGAGATCTCCCGCTACGCTTCGACTCCCGATGCTCAACAGGTTTTATATCATCTTGTACAGGCGTTTTTAATTTTTGTGAGAAACTGGTTGAGGAATCACATACATCATCTAATTTGATGTTCTTTTCCACTTCTTCAGTCCAATCCTATAAAATATACAATGTTTTACTTTAGATTATATCCTCCTTATTTTTAAAATTGAATAATTAATCACTCTTCCAACCCATTTTAGTCAGAAAATTCTATTTTAAGTCTTCTCATCATTTAAAGCTTACTTAGGATGGATTATCTCAAATATTTTCATCATGTTACTTTTTTACTTTGAATAAATTTTTACTCATACAATAAGCTTGGCAGACAAGAAGCAAACAACTCTGTAATTTGTTTTCATAATCAACAAGTTGCTAAAACTGACGCAATTGCTTCAGTATACTAACATCCTATCTATTCATGTTTTTCTGCCCAAGAAAAAACCGGCCAAGTGCAAGTCTCGCGCACGAAGGATTCCATATTATCATCTATAATAGAAAATCACGTTTGTTGTAGGTATACTAATTTTTAGTCTGTTAATCTACCTTTTTATTAAGATCGAGTAATAATTGCTTAAAAATTACGCTTGTGGGACCCCCTTAATATTTTTTTTTATTTATAGTATTTGTTGTTTTAGCGGCAACGGAAATACATCATTTGTAAATATTTCAGCTTTCTAGCTATCACAGTTTATGAGCCTGGAGACAGACAGACAGACAGCGGAGGCTTAACAATACGGTTCCGTTTTACCCTTTGGGTATGGAACCCTAAAAAGTGCAGGTAATTAAATTAAACTAGTAGCAAGCTGGTACTAGAATCATGTATCTATAGAATCTAAACTAAATAATAAACAAAATCAAACTTAATCTTGGTTTTATTGTTACTCTAAAGTGCTATAGTTCATAATTACCAAATTGGAGATGTCCAGAAGGGTGGCAGAGATCTGTGACGTAGTTTCACTGTCATGTTCATTATCGGTCTCTTGTTTCTGTTGTTCCAGTTGGCTACTTGATGCTGTATTAGCCATACTACTAGTACCATTCTGAGATGCTGAAATATATAAAGAAAACATTACATAAGATATGCAACACTTTGTACAAACTTAATTTAATCAGAAATCATGTCTGTAGAGAGAATCTTTATTTTATGCCCAAATGTAGTTAGTTACCAAAACAAAGTAGTACACAAAGGAATACTAAAATGTATTGCATTTTGAAGAGTAGGTTTTAGGCTAACAAGGACACTATTTATTCCAGTATGTGAAGTACATGTATGCATTACTTACCATCATAAAATTCTTGACTCTCAGTACTACTTGGTCCAGTATTAACTTTCTCATTAACATGCTTGGTGTCTGTTGAACTAGTATCATATAGATTTAAGTAAGAACCACTAGGTGTAGATTTCCTAGAATGTTGGTTATCATAATTTTTCAAATATGTACTTATAAATTTTTCTCTATCAAAGCCATCATGGTCTCTTAAGCGTCCTCTCCCTCGCGATGGCAAAGTCTGAGACCAGTTAGTAATGTTGTAATATGTATTATCCTGGTTATGTGTTGGCTGAACAGAATGATTAGAAGCATACTTGTCTCTACGTATTTGGTCAACACTATCAAAACTATGATGACCTGATTGTTCTAAAAACTTTTTCCTAAATCTTGGAGGCAAATTATCTAAGTTAACCATATATTTAGGTCTAGATGAGTCAGATGTGTAACCGGAGGAGTTTCGTCTTCCAGAAGGTGGTTTTCCACCGGATGACATGTTGCGCCCAGCTGATGTTTCCATACTTCTACTATCTCTATTTCTATCTATAGAGTTTTGATCCTGCAAATGTGTAGGTGAAATAGACCTTGTTTCTGATGCTTGTCTATATTGTCTATTATAATTAATATCATTGTTTACACCATCTTTGTGATGGTAATCTGCAAAAGATCTATCTCTCTTGGAAGCACCTCTAGAATAAGACCCTGAACCACTATTCACACCCTGTCTGTCTGGATTATCAGACATTCTTCTATTGATGTACTGACTAGAATTATCACACCTCATTGGTACTTTAGATTGTTTATCATTCTCAGAACATGAATCTCCTGACTTAGGCACATAAAGCTGTTGCTCAGGTTTTTTGTGGCGCATATTTGTCCCCTTGTAAGTGTCGTTTATATCGTCAGCAATAGAATTTTGAGATCCATAATAGTTTTGGTTTCGGCTTTTAGAACCTCCCTCTATATCGTTTGTGTCCATTTTTGCGTCCAAACCATAACTTGATCGTCTCAATGGTCCACTACCAGGTTTGTAAAACTTCTGCTGTGGTTTATTTCTTCTGTATTCTTTAGAGTCATCATCCATAGCAATCCTTTTTTTATAGTTAAACCATTTATGAAAATAACATAATTGAATGGATTTTTAAACTATAACAAATCGAATAATCTCTTCTTTAACACATTTAGGTTATGTTAGAATTACCACTTCAGCAATAAAACGAATGCTAATTACTTCAATAACTGAAAAAAATGATTCAGCTTAAACTATTAAAACAATATCAAATTTTGTAAGTTATTGAAAAGAGCACAACTATTCATTCACTACTTTTCTTATTTTTCGGACTGTCGAATTCTGCATTTATTTATTTTAATTTTCTAACGGACAACCCTGTAAGATTGAACAATCTTGTAAAAAGTCATAGAGTGGCATTCACATAGCACTTCATGTTTTGCTCAAGCTACAAAACAGAAACATTTTCAGTATTGCCAATTACATGGTTAAATGTTTATTTCTTGGAAATCAAAGAGACTAATATTTTAACATAATTTGCTATAAAGAATACCTATTATTATTTGTAATATCTTGCCGAAACTTAGAAACAAACCGTGGAATTTGATTTCTTTTATTTGTATACATGGCATAACGGTAATCTTCTCGTAAAGTATTATTCAAACTTTGAATCAACATAATTTTGTAATAACTTTTCGTTTAACATTTGTTCGTATTTACAATGCTACGAAATCGCGTTATCATTTCCTATAGCTGTACCAGCTGTTATCAACAATTTGACAATGTGGTGACGAATACGCGCGGAAAAAAAATTAAAAGCTGTCGATGATACTATTTATTCAAGGGCAACATTGAGATGATGTAAAATGTCAATTTTAGAAAGTTGTCTATTACTATAGCATGATCACCAATATTTGACACTTGTAACTCTACAAATTCCCTTTGATTCCAACTCTACAATAGATCAAAATTATTGAATCGAACTATGTTTTCAACCTGCAAATTGCAATGGGTTCATAACCCGTAGGTGACGTTAATTAATTTTATTTATTTATATGACATAAAAATTGTACATTTGTATAGTGTTAAGTATAATAACTGTGTTTATTTTTATCATTTTTTATCAATCTTGTTCATGAATAAGAAATAATGTCCTTCGAGTACTTGCCCGTGGCTGAAGATGAAAATGAGGAACCCATAGAATTACCTATTGAAGAGGATGGTACGTTGATGTTAACAACTGTATCTGCGCAGTTTCCAGGCTGTTGTGGCCTGAAATATCGTCACCCCGAGACGAAAAACATCAGGGGCATCAGATTAAGAGATGGCAGATTGTACCCTCCCCCAGAAGGATGGGGTAATCACCTATACATATGTAGCTTTCCTAAAGAGACTAAACGTAAATCTGGTGAAAATTCAGAATCCTCTGCGTCGAAAAGCAAGCGTAATGATAATCTTTGCTCTGATCTAATAGTGTTGGGTTTGCCTTGGAAAGCGACAGAGCAAACTGTTCGCGAATACTTTGAGAAGTTTGGTGAGGTTCTAATGGCACAATTGAAGAGAGATCCGAAGACCGGAATGTCGAAAGGCTTTGCGTTCATTAGATTTGCTTCGTATACCTCTCAGATGAGAGTACTTGCCCAGCGCCATATGATCGACGGAAGGTGGTGTGATGTTCGGATACCGAATTCAAAAGAAGGTTCAGTTGCGTCAATGCCGTGTAAAGTGTTTGTAGGTCGTTGTACAGAAGAACTTACAGCCAATGACTTGAGAGAATATTTTTCACAATTTGGGGAAGTAACTGATGTGTTTATCCCAAAGCCATTCAGGGCATTCAGCTTTATTACGTTTTTGGATCCTGAGGTAGCACAAAGCCTCTGTGGTCAAGATCACATTATAAAAGGTGTCTCTGTAAATGTTTCTAATGCCTCACCTAAACAAAACAAAAGTGGATCCAATCAACGCAACATGCCGGGCAGAAACTATGAAGAGGGTCACCCTCATAATGCTTCTAACAATAACTCTTGGAGCAGCCGAAACATGGATATGGTGAACATGCAGGCTTTGAGTATATCAGGACAACATGGGCAAACTGCAGTTGCTGGAGGAGGTGGCCAGGCCCAAGGCGGGAGTATGCCTTTGGGCATGGGAGGCTTGCCAGTGAATCAAGCACTTGTAGCAGCGGCGCTGAACCAAGCAGGCTGGGGCCTTATCAACAACATACCGTCCGGTGGTTCGGAGCAAGGGGCTTTTGCAGGGCCAGCTTCTTCTGCACCACCCGCACCACCCAACTTTTTGTCATGGATGCAACAAGGTAACTCTGCACAGGGACCCTCTAGTCAGTGGGGACAAAGGCATCAGTCCCAAGGCCACTCTGTTTGATCTAACATCTGGTTGAAAGCTCACAATAATTTCTGTGATTGTAGCAACAATTAGATAATTATCATTTGTTTTATCTACACTATACAAAAGGGTTGTTCTATGGGTGATGTGAGTGGTTTAAATACATAGTTTGCTGCTGATGTTATTTATTTATTATGGAATTGCTTGTGTTTTGTTAGTTTCCTTGACACCTGTTTTATTCTGAACGAAGTAGAAACAGTATCATAAATCAAGCATCAATTACACTAGATTCATTATGTAATGTCTATACTGATAATGAAATTATTGTTGTTGTGCGTTTTATCGTTTTATATATATTAATAAAAATAACCATTGGAAATTTGACAATGTTAAGCTTTATGATACTTATTGCTTTTCATTGAAACGGTTTTATAGAGAATGTTACAATTTTTTGGGTACATTTAGAAATTCTAAATAGATTAACATTTATTTCTACATTATACAAATTCAGATTCTGAAACATGTAAAACATAATAAATAAACTTAAAATAGTGCTTCATTATTTATAAAGAAGTGCATTCTTTGAAATTTATTTGAAATATTTCAAGTAGGATGACTACTGTTAAGTGTTCATTATTTTGAATAGTCATGATAACCTTTTTCTTAAAAGAATTAAGGCTCAATCAAAGGAATTTATGTATAACTACCTATCTGAATTGTTAATGTCTAAAGTCTTCTATCATTGTTATTTTATTCTGGCTTCGGTTACATGTTTCTTAACCAGAATTTGCAAAACTTGTTTTTATTTTATTGTTACTTGGCATTCACTGCTTAAAGCTCATGTCAAATTTATTTTATGTTACTAATATTCTGTAGTTTTCTATATATAAGGAAGGATTCTATTTACATAAAGGACCTATATAAAAGGCCTTTAAAAAAAGTTACCATTACCAAGGATTCAAACTGTCATGGTTGTATAGTAAAAATATTATTATATTTTATTTAAAACTTAAAATTATGCTTCAACTAAGAGAACAGCTGCCAGCAAATATCTTTGCTTATTGAGGAAATTTTTCATTAAATATAGATTTTTATAATATTTAAACATGTACACAAACACTACCTAAATATTTACTAAATTATAACTAAAATATTTGCTATTCAATATAAATTTGAATGTAAAAATTCTGACAAACAACATAAAAAATGTTTCGTATTTCTTATTACTATAAGGCCCTTCTTAATGTACAAGGGAATGCTAGTCTCCAATCGCTGAGCACTATCTCCAATGATGCATGCAAACAAACTGTAAGTTTGTGTGGAGGTAACCACTTGGAGCATATGAGATTGGAAGTTTGCAATGCCTTGTGTATTAATGACTTAATTCTTTGGACCTTATTCAAGTGTTGACAATGAGTTTTGTAGCAAATAAGTGTACTGTGCTTTGTACATTAATAGGTAAAACTATGATTTAACAGCAGACTGTTGAGAGTTCATACATTATATAGTAAAAAATAGAAATCTATTGATTGTTATCATTGTTTAACAAATAATGTTGATTATTATAAATTTATTGTGTATGTTTCCTCAGATGGATGTGGGTATGAAAATTGTAGACAGATGTCTATTTTTGACGAAATAAATAGTTAGAATATTTTTGTTACTAAGCAATGTGGGATTGTTTATTGAATGGGTATACATAGGCGTAGCTGTAGAGCACGGATCCAATAGACACTGTATATAACAATTAGATGAAATTGGAAGGATGGTTGTACAAATTGCAAGACTGGATATATACCTAAATGAGGTAACTAATGCGACATCCATTACAAGTAATTATCTCTAAGGAGACAAATACGTTAATAAATGTAACTGCTAGTTTACTGTACACTCTCATGTATATATGTATTGGCAATTCTTAGCTAATATCTTTTATTTTGACCAACAATTCGTTCTTATCGATTTCTATACTTAACTTGCCTCACCACACCAAGTAGTTAAAATAATGCCTTTTGCTCTTAACTGTAGTATCTTAATTTAATTAACATAGACTAATATAAAAATATTTTACATAGCTAAAAGCATAAGTATATTTCTAAGAATTGCCAGTATATTTTTGGTTACAATAAATTTACCTACCAGAAGCCTTTCCCAATAGCGATGAGAAATTTAAAATTAAACAATACAAATGTAAGAAAAATATTTTTACAATAAATAAATGTAAATTCTAATTATTAATTTGAGAGCTCTTAATCTACATGAAGTCTTAAAAGACAATGCGGAGTAGTGAGCAAAGCAAATAGGTAGCAAATTTTTGTATCCAGGCATATAAACAGCCTAAAATTCAACCGCCAACTCCACATTTCCATATTTAAAGTTTAATAGATATTGTATAGAAACTGTTGTCAGGCGTGAGCCAATCGTCCATTGAGAAGCTTGCCAAAAAATAAATATCAGTGTATTGCTCATTATTCCGTATGTACGTAATAATTAATGTTACAGTGTACCTACTTATGTGTAAACAGTAAATAAGCTACTTTTGTAGCGTGTGTTACCCAAACTATTAAGTACAAAATACTTGATAATTTTATTGAATATGGAATATAAACGGACTATCTAATTCCACTTGCATTACATTATTATTCTTGTAATATCTTGTATAGAATCAAATGTATAATACTTAGTTAAACTACAATTATTTACATATAAAATCTTCATTTCATGTACCGACTATTTGTAACTGCTAATAGCTAATCATATTACTGAAAAGATATTATAATTTTCTACAAGGGATTGAGATAAAAATGTAAGAGCGTCGCGTTTTGTTTTATGACCAAAAGTATGATTTTTTGGTAATCACTATAGTTTGATGCTTGTATTTACACATATTTGCTATCTTTATAATTGCATTATACATCAACAGCCTGTCAATCCACACTAATTGCCATACTCAGAGACGTAACGGTAATTTAATCATTCATAATCTACTATCTACACTTGAAAGGCAAAATGGGCTTATTCAAATAAATTTAAGAGATTCCTTCGACCTTATCCATTACTGCAGTGAAAAGTCTTCGTACCTAAACATTAACGTCTGTAAGTGTGGCAGATAGTTTTCTCAGGTGCTGACCACAACTTTAGATTTACTCATGATTAGATTTAAAATGTCTTATGAAAATGTAGATAAATATATTTTTATAAGTAAATTGACAGTAGCTTTTATCTTTGTTAACATCTCTATAAGGAGAAAAATCCCATAAAGCAGTAGACGTCCAAGATATCTACACCTATACAACATAACCAGCTTTTATAGGATTTGTAAAATCTTACATTTACCTGCCTTAAAATCGACTTATTTTTTTACATTCTGTAAAATACATTATAAAATATAATTTGGACGTAAGTACCTACTATCAAAGTATATACAAAGAAAGCAGCTCTTTGACGTGCGCACGACTAAATGTATCCGTAGCAAATGTTTTATCGTTTCCGTGTCTAACCAAAACATCAAAACGTGAGTTGTTTTAACTCACAGCAATTTTAATGGTACGTTTTTTTTTTTGGTAATGTATTAATCTTGGTATTAAACAGTAATACTTAATTGAATAATGCTGCCAGTGGCAGTGAACAACGCTGTGGTCTCTTTTCGAATATCTACCCGAGAACTTAAATATATAAACATGTATTGCTCCATAAGAAAATTTTAATATCTTTTCGTTAATGATTGCGTAGTACATAATATTCCGAAAATATAAAATATTGTCGATAGGTAAATAGGTATTGGTATTGTTTTTCACGTGTATGTTTTCGCTTGATTTTGTTTATTTTATTAACTTATTTGGTTTGGCCATTTGTTGTTTGGTTTTATTTATATGCATGTCGATTGTCGGTGTAGAGTAAGCATTGTTAATGTGTGTTAAGTCTAATATAACAATATTGCATAGTTTACTGAGAATTTTTTGGAAGCACGTGGCATACTTAAATCAAGAAGTATCAAATTTTTATCGGTATTTGGCATAGTTATTTTTCAACGTTTTTTTTTTTCATAAAATTAAATAACTACTTGTTTGCATAACTTTCTTATCATTCGACATATTATTACATAATATTTTATTAAGTAATCAGTCGTATATCAACGGCAAAGGAAAAGCACATTTTTAACCAGGATGCAGATTTGCGTCAAACGTTTTACTTCGCCTAAATCTTTACTATGAATTACCTAATAGAGCCTGATAAAGGTATTTTTGGGCGTAGGCCTTAAACCAACGTAATTTACAATATGCGACGTGGCAATGAGGGCTGCTGTTTTAATGCGTACCAGTTAGTGTACACAAAGTAAAACTAAATAAAAGTATGAAATTTAATCACATTAGGCGTATTTACAAAAACCATAAATTTCTTAGATTTGGTAGTTACAAACTATTGGTTTGTAAACAAGACAAAGCCCAACTCCTTAAAATTATACTCCTCTTATGTAGGTATAATGTAACTCAGCTTTATAAGTTATCTTTATAAGCTATCCATGATTTAAAAAAATATGTACAAAACAGACATAATCTGAATCATGCCGTGTAAAATTCCACCAAAAAATATCATTTAACATTTTGGCAAACTAGTGCACCTCTAGCGCCTATAGCAGCATTTTTTTAAGTGTTAGCCCCCTTTGAATTGGGCGACAACACGGCGGTGTAGGGGCATCACAAGAGCGACAGTAATGCGAAAGCCTAAACTTAAAATGCTACGGGTTGAGGCCTCTTCCATAAAACATACTTTCAAGTGCAACAATCACATAAACAAAATGATTAGGAGGTACGCCGGGACACATATTGCTCAGTAGCATCTACCTATCAATATTGCACGTTTGTATTCGTCAGCGTCAGCTTAAATAATGTTAATAATAACGGACGCCACATTTACGGTTACGCTCGGTTTCTAAATGTCAATTACGTATGTAACTAAATTTATCAATAATAGGCTGTAATATAATATTTTAATTAGTAATGGTTTGCCTTTTTAACGTTATAGATATAATGTTCAAAACATTATAACACCAGACAATCATTTGATGTTATATATCTTTCAGGAATTGCCCCGATAAGTTGTATTGGGATAACTTTACGTATAGTGCCATTTTAACAGCCATATATTTCCGCTGTATTGCCAGAACGACTTGTCAGATTGTGTAGCTATTATTGTTCAATTATTTTTGTATTCGATTAAGATTTGGTACACTATCTATTATTTATACTATTTAGTAATATACATTAATATGATTATATTATTATTATACACACTTGGTGTACGCAGTATCGCAGCAGCGATCATGCTGTGTTTCTACCGGATGCGTAGAGGGATGTGCTTTTTAAGAACTAACAGAATCGGACTATTTTTACTTAGTCATACGCAGGCGGAATGATAATGCAAATCTATTGTTCCTTAAAAATACACTTCTCGCTACTCCTCTCTACTGGCAATGCAAACTTGATCAACAATACTGTACTTATTTTAAATAATGTTGCTACAAAAAGAAACGTTATCCTCAATTTCCGTTTATCGCTTGATACATGAACTGCTATGCTGTGAAAGTTATTTTTATTACAGGCACATATGACACAATTTAAGATATTATTAATGGGTACACAAATCTGACACCGTAAACAATAAATTCTTCCTAAAAAACTATAAAGTGGGTAGATTCCTAATGTATGTAGAAACGAGTAATGATTAAATCTTCTTGAAGGTTTTGTTCACCTGTGTGCAAATAAGTATCTATTTATTTTAATGTGTATTTATGGAAAAAAAAATAATTAGAACACTTGGACCGGATTGTAAAATAATAAACCTTTAAATCGCTAGAATCAATGTAACTAAGCATCAATAGCATGGGACTAACTGCTAGATACAATATTTAAGGTGCTTCGCGTCATGGCTCTTGTAAGGTTCATGTGCGTAAACATATATATTGAGAATTGATTGCAATGAAAGTTCTTGTAAAGTAGAGTAATAATTGTGTATTTATTATGAGTGAACTGTTGTTGAAGACTTGTAAGTAAAGATTTATTTGTAGTAAGTGTCGTGTGACGACGTGATTGCGTGGTTCTTAGGCACCCTATGTAAATTAACATGGTAGAACCTGTCCATAACGACCATAATATATTATTCATAGTAACTAGCTTGTGATCGAAAAATACTATGTCGGATTATAGGTAATACATATATGTCGGGCCTGTAAAGAGTGCTATAAATTTATCATTTCAGATACAAAAGCAGAATATAGGTACATACATTTTTATCATTGATAGACGTATCATGTAATTATATTTTATTGCTTGGGTATTTGACTGTAATTAAAATCCTTTTTACTGAAATTTTCAATAAAAGAAATAAACTAAAACTAATTACTTAATTTAAGTAGCGGAAAGTAGTTATGTATAGCATTTAACCGTCTTTGTCAGCCACATGGAAAATAAGGATTTATAACCAGCTTCGAAAGTACTTATCGTGGTAATACTATTTTTTAAAAGAGCAAAAATTGGTCAAATACCCTCAAGACTACAAATAACTCTATATTCTGCATTTAGTTTAAAAGTCAGGGGTGTGACATTTTTTTAATTAAACTACTTGTATGAAGTGAGGACTTTTATCTATTATAATGAATTCTCAGTCGCACCAGTTAATATTCATTCCTCAGTATGGTGGCGCTACTAAACATTAATTAGCAATTCCTTCAGCCATGACGCTGATTTAATAAAGAAAAATATATTTACAATAGATATAGTCAACGTTATTTTGGTTACAAATACAATTTACGCACCTCTAATTGATGAATATGCACATCCTTGTTATTTGCCGCTCCGTGATATTTAAAAATCTACTAATGCTAGACAGATTCGATGTTATTAAGTATAAGCTGTACATTATAATTTGAGTGTGAAAACCTATTGACATGAAATAAAATTTATTTAGCGTTGCAATTTTGTTTAATTTTTACCAACTTTTTTTCTTCTACCCAGCTTTTTCTTTTACCTACTCGTTGTTAACTGAAAAAATCTGATTAGATTTAATAATCTCGCCATAAAGAGGTTTGGTCTTCTGTCGGTTACTGCGTTACTGCACAAACACGTGCCATGGTGTCTGTTTTCCGTTTATCGAAATTAGTGGGGTTTCCTAACTGAAATAGCTTCACGTCAATCCACCGAAAGGACAGTGACTCCGACTTCTATTTACCTTGCCGATCGGCATGTACCTTATACCAAACTAATAAAGTAGATAGTGTGTAGCATCACTGTTGTTTAATTGAAACTGCACACCTGTGAAAACGCCACTTGCTTGAAATTGAAAGTTTGTTAAAAAATTTCAGACTTATGTAAAGTTATCAGTAGATATGTAATCAATAATCAGATATTTACCTACATTTAGGTATAGGTACAGTGGTAAAGAAATCGGGCTTGCTTTATTTTATGTGCTAGTAATCAGGAAGATAAAATAGACACCATATTGAGAAAATCTCTGTATAGATACCTATCCCGATTGCATAAGTCAAAATAAAAAATCAAAAGGTTTTTATTTCGAGTAGGCCTTCTCAGGCACTTTCAAAACGTTACTGACTCTAGTTGCGCGGTTCCAAAATGTTATTCTTATGGAGAAGAACCGGCAAGAAACTCCATAGGTTATCTACTTTTTTAAAAATAGAAAAATACAAGTTTTACAATAAATTCATTCAGTCATTCGGGATCAACTAGGATATAGTGTACAGAGTGATACGAGCGGTTACAATATTGAAGGTAGACAGAGAATTCTGTCTTCGGGATAAAAAAAGCTTTTTGGATTTGGTGTCAGCCAAATCCAAAAAGCTTTTTTTATCCAGAACCAGATTTTTTTATGCAGAACGCTGGTGTGCATATTCGCAAAAAGAATCAACTCAAGTCTCTGTCAAAAATTAGTTTTCTTTTTTCATGACAGCATAAGTTCCGATTTCGGCCGTGTGACAAAAGACCCTTGTAGCTGCACTGTAGTACCTATTGTCAATAAAAATAATTTCCAGTGACAGCTAATCAAAATTGTATCTGTATCTATTTCTACATGAGATAAATAAATAATGTACTTTCATACACTAGAACAATGGATCCTCAGAGACACACAGTCGCCGGTCCAATGGCCCAAACAAGTGTAAAGACTGCACGAAAAAGTTTTGCTATAACCAGTACTTACATTAGAAGTCATCCAACGAACAAAGAAGTAGTCAGTGTACATACTAGCACACCAGCAGTAGAAAAGCGGACTTTTAACCTTGAACAAAACCAAGTTTACCAAGGAACTGTAAACGTACTTTCGATTATGTAAGTAAAGAGAGATTAAGGCAGGTTTTGGTTCACAGAAAGTTTTTTAAACTTGCCTTATCAAATTAAGTACTTTTGAAGAGATCTATCGATTTAATCGCCAACTCTCATCGGATCATAATAAAAGTCTAAATATGCCTGGAGATACATGCCTGATACATGGAGAAAGCGGGTTTTCTGGTACCTAATTGTAACTAAGTACATGTGAGATTCCTATAGGTACAATCCAATGTTGAGGTTCATAATGAATGCGAGCTTTACTGGTTACCTGTATAAACAGTAAGCAGTACTGATACCTTATAAGTATAATTATAGTCATAAGTAGGTACCTGTACTAATCTACATTCTTAAGTAGCCACCCCTTACGCACCTACCTATTCACCTATTATATCATCCGTTGTTACCTCAAGGGCATTGGTATCTGCGCTTACCAGATAATTTCCGCTTGCATTCCATTTTAACGATATGAAAAATATTAATAATTTTTAACCGACTTCTAAAAAGGAGGAGGTTCTCAATTGTATGCGTTTTATTTTTTATGTTTGTTCGCGCATAACTTCGTCGCTTGCCTACCGATTTAAACAAGTGAAGTTTTCAGCTTTTTATTTTATAAAAAAACTAGCGACACGCCCCGGCTCCGCACGGGTGCTATGCTGATATTAAATAGTAAATATACTATAGAAAAACAGTGAACGTTGGATATAAAAACCATATCGGCCCGCTCCAGCTTGACCGCAAACACTACGTCTCGCAATTTTTAAATCTGTAATATCTTCGAAAATATTCATTTAAATCATATGCTGTAAATTCCCATATAAACCTATATTTTGAACAATGTATTATTTATTTGGATAAGGATTAATGCTGTATTTGTTTAAATCGCTTCGAAAATTAACCATTATTTGTCGTAAAAAGTAAATGACAAGAAATTATATTGTGGGATATCCATAAGAGATAGACATATACCATCGCGGAGTTTTCTGTAGACCTTTGCAATGTGTAGGTACAAATAATTATAGTTTGACCATTACCGCTGTACCGCACCTTAGGAAGGCGAGACGGGGGAAGCATCGGCCAATGCGATTTGTCCGTTCGCTAGTGTCAAATTCGAATTCAAATTCAGATCGAACTGTCTATGTCAGATTCAAAGACGGTTCATGCGATATCCTGTGGTGTTAAGACATCCAAACTAATATTATAAATGCGAAAGTAACTCTGTCTGTCTGTCTTTTCTTCACGCCTAAACTACTGAACCAATTTGTGTGAAATTTGGTACAGACATAGTTTGGAACTTGAGAAAGGACATAGGATAGTTTTTATTTCAAATGACCACGCAAAAAATCGTCCCAACCCACCAACAGATTTCAAACGTATCTCATTTAATACATCATGGTATCATGATCATTTTTTATTATGACGACATCACCGTAAGTCATGGGGTTAACGTGCAAAAAAACAATTCTTGTTCACTTTTTTCAGTACAAAATTTTTTAGGCACACTTTTTAACTATAAAAAAAGCTATTGATAGGGAACAGCCGTGAGACGCATAGGTAAAATAATCTAATCTCACTGTACCCTCGCCCCTTGCCATGCTAACATGCGCGCGCGCACCTCAGTCGTGTCCTGTACGTTCCGCTGTGTTCACGTTGTTTATCTGTGCAATATCGGCTTGTTTGTAGCTATTGCTGACCTCTGCTTGTTTATTGGGCCCTTTCATAGTAAATTAACAACAACAAAGAAGTGTTTAAAAATACTAACCTAAAATGTTGTTTTTTTTATCAAAAACTAGCTGACTCGGCAGACTTCGTACTGCCCCAATAGATGAAAAAAAAAAGATTTTAATTATTCGATTTTTTTCACCTTTTAAACCTTCCCTAGATCTCCACGAACAAATCAAGACCAAGATGAGATAAATCCGTTCAGCCGTTCTCGAGTTTTAGCGAGACTAACACGAACAGCAATTGATTTTTATTTTTATCAAAAATATACATACTTACATAATACACTTGAATATTTTTGCTATTAATACCTAAAATGTTCAGCTGAACCATTGTGTGTTGTAATTAATAACTAAACGTAGTTATTTTAAAAAATAAACCCCCTTTTTCAACTAAAATGTTTTTATTTTTTATTTAATAATCCCATATATTTACGGACAAAAAATCGATATTTGTCTTTTTATGGGACTTCATAATTATATTAAAACTAGTCCCAAGTCTGTTGGTGCTTGGGACAGAGCCCATACAATTTTTTGCATCCTACTCCTTTCAAAAAATAAAAATAAATTTATTCCGGACATACAGCGCCATCTATTGTTCAATTCCGTACTATAAATGTCGAGCTGTTCCTATACTCCGTAGATAGATGGCGTGTGTGCGCGTGGCTAAGTGAGTATACATCTATTAAATTCAAACGCAGAGCTCATTATGTTGATTTTTGAAGAGTTCCCTAGAATATCTTCCACATCTCATTTTTGAAGAGATCCCGCGAGATCGGAAACTATGTGGTTAAAACCAAAAATTTGCCGGAAGTCACTATTCCACGCGAACGAAGTCGCGGGCAAAAGCTAGTATTGAATAATTTCTTTACGGCATTCAATAAATTATTTTTTTGTAAACCAAGTCCTAATTTGAAATAAACTTAGTTAAATCTGCCTAAATTTAATTAAATAAGTAAAATTCCTACATAATATATAGTTAAACGAAGTGAAATATTTAGGTATTATTTTTTAATTGATTTCAAATTAACTAATTAACCTTTATTAAATAATTTAATATTGTCGTGCCAGTAGAACAGTAAACTGATATCGTAAGATCTATCCGACAATATCGATCTCATGTGAACACGTGCACTTTTTTTCCCGGCCCCCACCTCACCGCGCATACCTAAGGCGCGGTACAGCGGTTTTGGTCAAACTATAATACATTATTTTGATGAATCTCTTAGGGTTCATCCTGCGTTTGCAAAGTAAGTGCGAAAAAATGTGTTTATTTACGACATTGCATTAGAAATCTTGAAATTATCAATGGTTCTCTAATTTATTAAGTATGTTATTATACATAAAAACCTTCCTCTTGAATCACCCTATGTATAAAACCGCATCCAAATCCGTTGTGTAGTTTTAAAAATCTAAGCAAACATACATACAGACAGACGCGGGAAGCGACTTTACTTTATACTATGTAGTGATGAATTAATTGGTATCTAGTTTTTCTTACTGTACTGTTTTAATAGCAAAAAACAAAGGCTATACCGAAAACAATGTAAGTTGATGTAATTGCAGAGATACGAATAAGGATATTATGTGCTGTAAATATACAGAAGACACGAACGAGATAGCAGCAGGATTTACAGACGGCACGATTAGACTCTTCAATTGCAATACTGGAAGCTGTGTACATACTCTCGTAGACGATGAATGTCGCTCATATCCCGGACCTGTAACTGCTATTAAACATCGGCCAGTCAGCAAAGCGCACCCTGTCACGAATATGTTATTATCTTCTTGTAAGTAGGTATACGCTAAAACCGAAAGCAAATAGAAGATTGAGAAGAAAAGATAAGCTTAGAGGCAGCTCAAACTTTCTAAATGTCCCGCGCCTTGGTTTTCTGAAATATTATTACAATTTAAGTACTTGGGGAGGTTACATTTAGACAGCTTACACACATATCAAGGTATATTTTAATACTTTTTGATTTAAGAAACCATTTTTGTGTTCCACCGCTGGGTAACCCCCTCCTCTCCACCCTTGACAGCAGATTATTCTGTCTTGAGCCAATTCACGTGCCCTTAAGAAGATACCTACACAAAATAATTTGTGAATATGTAATCACACTATCTTTTATGTGTCTAGATGTTAATGGATGTATCAAATGTTGGACATATAAATATGATCAGTGTTTATATACTATACGCGAGAAACGTCAAACTTTAGGATTAAGTTACCACCCCTGTCATAGCAAATTTATAACATATGGAGATGATGCAAAGTTAAATATGTATGACGAAGATGCTCAAACTCAAGAACGTGCGTTTTACTCCAGGTAAGACTGATAAAAAACCCGGCACTGATAAAAAACACACATTCATGCCATGGTTAAAAGCTGAAAGCATTGCTGAGTCCGAAAAAGCTTAACGTCATACGTGCATCGACGTGTCTATCATTCCAAGCATCATTCCTTGTAAATCCTATGTTTAATTCGAAACAGTTGAGCTCATTTTCAGTTAAAAGGAAATGTGGTTCCTTTTAATTAAAATGAATTTTTGATGCGATGTCTTTAGGTTCATGAGTAGATAAGTTTTCATTGAAGAGCAGAGAGTACATTTTGGCAAATGATAAGGATGGCAATTTATGATAAAGTAAATGATTACACATTGAAATAATATTTACCTTTGCAGTGGACATAGGTCCAAAGTTGATGGCCACGAGTCTCGAATTTTTGCATGTGCCTTCAATCCCAAGTCTCACCACGAGTTGATCTCTGGCGGGTGGGATAACGCCGTGATGTGCTGGGATGACAGACAGCCGTATGCAACTCGTTATTTTCTCGGAATCCATATGTGTGGAGAAGGCTTAGATTTTGATAAACCCGGAAGGCAGGTTCGTCACTACTGCAATATCTGAACTTACCTATGTTACATCCAATTGACCCTCATCCCCTACAACCCGATGAATCAGTTGGCCAAGTTGTGCCGCGATCGGTTTATATATATAAATTATCGATCTCAAAAACCAAATGTTTACAGCCATTATATGGGTACAGTCAGCAACAAGTCGTTAACTGTACAAGGTTTTTAATGACATGAAGGAATTGGTGTTTAGTACGATTTATTAATATTATTATCTAATTCTTTGTAATATTTTTGAAGATACTAACATGCTCATGGCAAGAGAAAGATTCCATTCAATTGTGGGATTACGGGTCATGTAAATTGATCGAAACTATTGTGCCCGACAATTTTTGTTCAAAACTTTATTGCGGCAAGATGGTGCCTCATACTAACTTAATAGTTTGCGGTGGATCTGATTCAAACATTTTGCGAGTCGTGGATACCAACATGAAAGTAGTAAGTTTTTAACTACATGAAACATCATTCATTATTCCTATCATTGATTACGTAGGATGACATGACGTAGCATGGTACTCATTTTGTCACAAAGTCGTAAGTATTTAGGCAATATCATTGACTAAACTTTACTTTTTTACTACTGAATTAAAATAATAATATATTGACGATTATCTATTTAAATAATCTGGGTCACAATAATTAGTTAATTGTCAAATTTGAAATTCAAAGATTTCACTAGTAAAAAATAAAATGTATATCCTTTTTATATTTCAGACAGAGTGTTGTATTCGTAACAATCCAGGCAGCATTTATGCGTTTGATTTTGGGACAGTTCGACGAAAAGCCAAAAAAGGAACAGACAGTTACAAAAAATTAAGTGAAATTGGACTCATACCTCGTGTCTCATTTGTTACTGGCAAACGACTACAGACTGTAGACTTTGGTTGAATTAAATGCACATTCAAAACATTTATTGTACTATGTAAATATTTAAAATGTTGTATTGAAAGAATTTTCATCTTAAGATTTGAAGATTAGGACTAGAATAAGGTTAGCACAATCTTAAGTATATATAAAAATATTTAATCACTAAATAGCTGCTCTGTAGGCTTGGTCATATAAAAAATTAAGTAATGCATGTGTAATATGTATTATGGCAATACATACATACATAAACGTCACGCCTCTTTCCCTTGGGGGAATAAATGGCAATAAATGTTATATTTTCGGTATAGTTGAATCATTTGGGTTAGGTCTCATATTAGAAACGCTGACGTAAAAGTTGTACATCAGTTGTATTGAATTTATTCTCCTTTTTAACATTTCTCTACTCACAAACAGCCGTTTATACAATTTAAGGTGATAGACAAATACACTGTGATTTCATTTTGTAAATATAGTATATAAACTCTAGAAAGATAAAATATCGAGTTTGGCAAGAATTCATAATAAATAAAAAACATAAATATTTCTACATAGTATTATATACAGGATTTGAACATCTATTATTCGACCGATTCAAGTTGAGCCTCGTCAACGGATGGGTCTTACCGTGTTGTAATTGTTTTTTAGTTTGAGCTTTCGACATCACAGTAGATACCAACACTTCGCTGTAGTCGATGGGGGCCAGCGACACGACCGTGGGCGCGGGCGGCGGGCGCTCGCCGGCCGCGCGCACGGCGCCGCAGAACGAGTTGCGCAGCGACGAGCGCGCGCGGCCCTCTAGCGCCGAGCTCTCCGACGTCAGCTTACATTTCTTCGAGACCAGTTCGTGCGAAGCTTTGCTACGACGGGACTCGCAATTCGACTCGCATCGCGCTCTTCCTGGCCGGTCATATCTATCTACCAAAACCTTGACTGACAAATCTTCACCCGTGGGCGGCGATGCCGGCGGTCTATCTCGTCCCTCGGCGGTGATCGGTCGAGTTCTAGCTTCGGCTCGGCGGGAATCAGACTCGGAGCGCGCTTCGAACTCTTTCTTGAGGTTGCTGACGAGGCCGGCGGCGGCGGCGGCTGCGGCGGCTGGGGGCGCGGGCGCGGCGCGCGGCAGGTCGCCGTGCGAGGCGCAGGCGGCGCGGCGGCGGCGCAGGCCGGCCCGCAGCCACGTGTCGGCGGGCGCGGACGCCGACAGCCGCCCGCTCCACGTGGACGCGCCGCGGTCGCGCGCGCTCTCCATGCGGGCGGCGGCGCTAGCTAGCTCCTTCAGTATGGCACACGTTTCATTGAACTTCCGTTCGTTGTCAGCCCGCCTGCCTCCCGCGCGCGTTTCGATGTGTTCGCTAATAATGCTGAGATCCGACGTCGGTTTCTGAGGAGGCGACTCGGAGGGCTTGTCTCCCTCCTTGTCGTCTTTCCGCAGGCTGCGCTCGTCACTGCGCTCCTTGAGTCTCTTGGGCTCGTCGCGCGGCGCGGGCGGCGCCTTGGCGGCGGCGCGGGTGTCGTACGAGCCCCAGGAGGAATGCCGCGACAAGTCGAGCACGACCGCGCTGTCGAATGAACTCCATGAACTTTGCCTGCTGGGTGGAGGCGCATCGTCGTCGACAGCTCTTCTATCTTCGCATTCTAAACTGGAACGTTCCACGGAATTACCAAGAACGTCACTCGTCGTCACTTTATTAGTTTTCACATCTATAATTCCACTGTCACTTTTTACTATATTATCACTAGTACTAACAGTCCTACTACCTTCTTCGCCTCTAGGCCACGAAGTTTCCCCCGGATCCCAGGTGTGTATTTTATCAACTTCGAAATTCGATTGTGGGCATTTGTGACTTAGATTCCTCGATGGAGAAGCTTGTAGCGGTTTGTTCGCAACGTCCGTTTGATTCGTAGAACTAACCAGAGCATCGGTTGATTTATTATTTTGAGTTTCGTTCTGAGTACCAAAATTTAATCTTTGGTATCTTTTACTGAATTCCTTTCGATCGCTTGAAGCTGCATTTTCTATTTCATTTACGATATGCTTCACGGATGGAGCGCCTTCCTCTTTTAACCTCATAATTTGGTTCGGGGAGACGCTGTAACTACCATTTGCACAAGGCATCAACATATGTCTGGTTTCGAAAGCTAAATTTTCTAAAGAAACGGACGTGGGCACCGGCGGGGGTAGCAGCTCGGCGGCGACCTTGGTGTCGGGGGACCACGACCGCGGCCGCCCGTTGTAAGACCCTGTCAAAGCTAACACCAGTGGTGTTGGATCCATTACTTTGTGTTCAGTTTTGGATGTATTTTTAGGAGATTTCAGGTTGGTTTCAGATTTGGAGCGCTGTAATTTTTCTTTGTTTTTCATCGCATCAAGAATACCTTGGTATGTTTCGAGTTGGTTTAAAAAATTAGTATTCGGTTTAATACAACTTCGCTTAGTTTTAACGTGCCTGAGAGCCTTGTCAAAATTCCAGTTAAATGCCTTCATGGCATAGGCAATCACTACTGATGCCGATCTACTAATACCCATTTTGCAGTGAACAAGCACTTTCGACCCCTCATTCCTGGCTTTATTTATATATTTGTATGTGTTGTCCCAATGTTTTAAAAGGTCAGTCTTCTCATCGTCGTAAACTCTAATGTTAAGATAGTCAAACATACCAGGGAAAAAGTTGTCGATCTCTCTGGTCACATTCAATATATGTCTTACCCTGCAATCAAATAAAAAAAAAATCAGTAATTCGGAAGTAATACAATATTTGACAAAATGGTAACAACTAGTTTTCATTTAAAATCGATAACTTACCCATTGCGTTGCAATTCTTCTAGATTGCTTGCATTCCATTCAGAACCAAGGTAAACATGATCAAAAATCTCAGTAGGTGCGTCCATCTGCCCCAGTATGGTGAGCATCTCTTGGTCGATGAACGACTTGTACTCTGCGAGGTCCATGTCTAGTTCCTCTTCGAGCCGGCCTCGGATAGCTTTGCTCGTTACTTCGTCTAGATCCACACTCATCATAATTTCCTTCAATGTACATCGAATAACACGTTCAGTTTCATCCCTCTCCCGAGGCCTAAGAACAATAAAAAATAAAAAGTTATTGTTGACCTTGATGATCACAGATGTGATCACCTAGCTCTTGAAGATTGCGTTGGTCACTTGTGGCCGCCAAAAAAAAATAGTTTTGTTATTTTGAATTCAGTCATCATATTTTATTCTTAAATCCACCATACATATCAACAGAACTTTGACATAAGTTATTCATTTGACAAATAGCGCAATGGTGATATTTGCATCTATTTCTAACACATCTACTGTCTGTCCCGGTCTTGTCCAAGAATTAAAAACATTTATTTACTGTAGCAACACAGCGTAGATACAACAGCCATTGTACCCTTTATACTAAAAATTAAGAACGCGGTCAAACAATCGTTAACATCTTTGCAAGCTGGCAAATTGTTAATTAACGTATTGGCGTGTTTTCGATCCTTTTGTAGGTCAAGAAACTAGGTCTTGGAACCACACGCATAATCACGTCATTATAAGTTGAAGTCTTTTCAATCAAACAATTCGAGATATGTAAACTTTAGTATAGTTAATAAGACTACAGAAAATCGCGTAGTATCAGTTTAAAAGATGTCGAAAGCATTGTTAGATATTTATCGGGATTTCAAACTTACTTGTGCCTTAGTGAATCAGGGGAAGGTGGTCGCCGGGACTCGATACAATCCATGGCATGCCATTCGTTAAGACAGGAGCGGTCGGAGTCCACGTGGCTCTCATAGTACGAGCACCATGAGTGCGACGTGCCCCCAGCGAAGTGGTTCAGCTCCCGGGCTTGTGCGCTTGCGCGGTGGAGAGTCTGCAACGCCGACCTGCAAACATCATAAAAAAAAACAATCAACTGCAATTCATTGCAATATGTACCTCGACAATTTATTTAAACTAACAAAAAAAAATTCAAGGTACATTATTTTTAATAACTGTTTGATCTGATCATGAGCACAAAACATGCCTAATATAAACCACCATTAGGCCTGCAAACCATGAATTATATTATCGTAACGGTGTGTAACTGTAGCTTACACTTACCACATGGCCTGTACAGACACCGGCTTGAATATATGTTGTTGATTGCACACACATACACTGAATCCTCTGTGGACAATGAATTCTTAATTAGATAAGTAGTTATTGTTCTGGATGTGGTAAAAATATTCAGTGACTAAAATGGTTTCGTATCGTAAAGCCAGTGTCTTCAATTTTGCTATATAGTAAAAAAAGGATTTAAATAGGCTTATGCTGTATAGATACCCTACAGCAAACAACTGCGCCACCAGTTTTGTTTTTTGCTTTAAATGTAAGTATGACGGTGTCATGGATCTGTCGGTTGACCTTACAGTAATTTGTTATACTTACCCATCGCCATCCAACTTGATAGAAGTATCAGCTAGGACGCGCAGTACGAGGCCGACGGAGGTGCGCTCGATGCAATCGATGCCGAGCAACGCCGCCTCGTTGCTGCGGCACACCACCACCAGGTACCTGGTGCGGCCTGCGTGAGCGCTCTCCAGTTTCACCGCCTAACAACAACGAGTAATATGCCTTACCATTAAAAAAACATCAGTCCAATAAAAGACACCATCCCCTTTACCTCTCCTTAAATGCTCTAGCTGTCGAGGAAGTCGGTAGAATTGACTCCACAGCACAACAAGCTGTGACTCATTAATGCATTCGTTCCTTTCACGAATATTACTTCTAATTTTGGCTACTGTTATATCTAGGCTGCCTAGGCCGTGCTGTACTGGGTTAACTGTGAAACTACTGGCGGTTTATCGATTGAGACTTAAATTCTATTATTCGACTCTTCTAATTAAAACAAGGTATTTCTTTGTTGGAAAATCAAATATCTGTTCCAAAACCTTAATAAAATCATATACAGTGTTTTATCTTTATTTGCGGTGCCATTACCATTTTGAGCGTTTCCTCGGGACGCAACAGGTAGAACATGGACTGCAGATGGTGTTGTATGTCAGGCTGAGGATGCGCGCGCGCCGGCGAGCGCCACTGGTTCGTGCAGCCGCGCTCTGTCCCACCCAGCACCACTGCTGCACCTTTATTTGCGAAGTAGCACTCATTGAGACTGCAACAAGTCAATATCCTTAACTTATTTAAACTAAAATGAGATGATACCAATGTTGAGGCTGTTATTTTTTAAACCTAAATGTGTCATCATCGCGCACAGTAACAGAACGTAGTTTACTAAAATAAATCATACTCCACTATCCATATTTCCGCGTCACTCAACCCAAACCGCAACTGAGAAAGTTATTACAGTTTCCTCTTACTAAACGATACTTAACCTTGGATTCATAACAATAATTCAAAGTACGAATTTATAATTACAACAAAAAATATAACCTAAATGCATACTGTAAGTAAGTATATCATAGGTCATAAATTAACATACTTAAAATAGCTTTTTTAATTAATTAAATATTTGTTTATCGCGTAATAAAATCGCGTACCTTGATGTTAATTACCTTTAAAACATAAAGTTACAATGAAATGTATGAATGACGCCATTTTTAGTAAAGTTGTTGCAATTCGTCTTGCGGGCGGCACATTTAACCTCCCTTTCACCGGCGCGGGCGCAGGCAGCTACATGGCGCGCGGTGCGAGCACCGAGCCACCGACGCGCTGGCTGGCTGGCGGGCTTGCCTCAACACCGTCATTGGTATTGTATTATTTATGGAAGGATATTTGATTACTCATTCCCATGTATATTTAATCTTATTGGTGCTATAACTGCGTAGTATAATTATTCATAATGTTTACACGAGGAAAGAAAACCAAAAAGGATAAATTTGAAGTTCAATAATAATATGTAACTCCTATTAATAGTAACAGAAGACAAATAACAATGTTTGCTTTTTGAATATCACATTGCATGTCTGAGAACTTGAAGTGATAAAAACCCGCAATAAACCAGCGAAGGTACGTAATTACCACACTATGACATTTACCTTCATACGGGTCGAGTACCTTTTAAAAGAAGGCAAGTGTTTATACGGAGCGCATAATGTATGATGAGGTCATCCTAAAATAGCGCAACGGGAAACATGTGTGTATATTACTATACATGGGAGGGTGAAGTTACGCTAATAATAGAGTGAAAAATAGATTCACGATGATAGTAAGCCACAAACTGAATCTTGACTTGCATTAAAGCGACAAGGGCGGTTTCTCTCAAGGTTCAATAAAAATAGCGCGGTCGGAACGTTGCCAAAACGTTTCGCCCGCCTATACTATACGTAGACACGAGCGCGAACGCTGCGGCCGCCCATCATGCTCCGGCAACCTTACCCAATTCGGAGCACGCCACACCGCGTCTTTTGTTAGTAACCATGCCTTTGAATATATTTCTCTTAACTCATCCCATTGTCTTGAATCTCACTAATGCTAAACGATCTTCTTACTTTCATATAATATTAATTACATTGCACATAGCACTTTATTAATTATTATTTTTTTAAACTGAACCATTTGAGTTATTATTTTATAGGAACCGCACGTCACGCAGACATTGTTTACGTATACATAACATTTAAATCTGTATAACATAATTATTGTATTTTTCTAGTAACTAAGATAAATAAGCTTAAACTTACTTATTCGTATATAAAAAAGGCAATTTACGAGATATCGATCACTAATTTATTTGGTAAGGTAATTTGTAAAATAACTAATCTCTGGTTATGTTAAGAGGGTTACTAGCTGCAATGAACCAACCAAATGTGGGTATATTTATGTCATTATATGAGTTTTGGTAAACTTGTTATGGTCGCAACTATCGCAAGCCTGAACATTGATTAAAAAGGCTGAAGTCATGACGATGGTCATCAAGCTCTCGGATCTAATACCTAGATCTTGGATTTCTTTTAATCATACTACTAAATAAAATAGACTGCAACAAGATTGCGCGAAGGAATACTTACTGAAAAAATGTTGTTTACGAATCAAACAGCCTTACGGTCGCTGAACTGCCTCATTATACAGATGATATTCTGCAAGTTGTATCGGGAAGGATTTTCGAGTGTAGTTATCAACCTATGTACTAATTTACAGATTATCTACTAAATATGCACATAAACAACTTATGCAATTTAACGATACCATATCTATTAGATTACCCTTTTTAAACCATTCGCAGCAGTTTTTTATTGATACTAATTTTCCTTAAAGCGTATTACGTAATTTTTATGGGATTACCGATACATGGATAAGTTGACGATAAGTGAACCCATGATGATATAATGGTAAAGCAGTCGTAGCCTTCGCTTAAGCTAAATAGGCATATAAAATAAATTTAGGCTTAGGCATATAAAACCCATGGATGCATTTGGTAACACAATAGATCTAGAGGTTTCAATATGGGATTAACAAGGCAATAGATGACTTTTGGAAACTTAATTCGCAAGTTGGGTTGAGTGGACGAGGAAGAACTAACTATGCAAGTTTATTTTCTTTGCGATGTACTTCTTTCCTATGATACATTCCCACAATACTGTTGTAACTATATGAATTGTTAATATATAATAATAATTCATTTATTATAGACGACAGAGAGGTTTCACTTGATTAGTAACAAAAAAGATGTTGCCATATTAATAATAATAGAATTAACGTTTTTATTTAATATCTAAAAAAACTTGTATTTTGTTCATGTGACAGTTGGGTTTTTCATACTTATACATACATACATACATAAACGTCACGCCTCTTTCCCTTGGGGGTAGGCAGAGATCACATCTTTCCATTTGCTACGATCCTGGCATACCACTTTGGCTTCATCCACACTCATCAGTCGCTTCATACTTATATTCCTACTATTATGCGCGTTATGATAAAATTTTATAGTCTAACCATTTTTGCCATTGATTTTTTAACTAATATATTGTGTTGCTAGACACAATTATTGTACAGCTAGCTTTGTTTATTATTATAATAAATACGGCGTTGTAAGTATAACTACTGGGATTTACGAATAACATGTTTTTAAAAACACTATTTAACCATTAACTATGTCACAAAACTTGAAAATGTATTTTATAAGTCGCGTTTGTTTCAGAACTTTGTAAGAAGTCAATAAATATGCTAGAGGTGGACAAAACTAAATTATTGGGGACATTTTATCAGAAAATTAAATTTAAACGCTGACACTGTTTGTAAACAGATTTAAAGAACAATTAATGACATGTTTTGTGTATGAACTTATCGCTTAAATAATTATTTACTTACAGCAATAATGTCAAATCAGTTCTAATTAGTGAATTTTGTGAAAATATATGAAATAAATAAATAAATAAACAATACAATTTGTGGATTACCTGAATGCAACCATTTCTTAATCCAAGAACAATTAATTTGTGTAAATTCCTACGTCACTAAATAAAGCACCGGCACGAGAATTCCATTTCGAAATATTTTTTATTAGGACGGGGTACATTCACATAGCGTCTGCGTATTTTAGCCAACCATGGCATGGATCCCGGTACGCGGTGCACCATCCGACACATCCCGAACGATAATAAAGTGCGTGCGCGACGCAACAACGAGCCCACTCGACAAACGACGTCACAACACTCATAGCTTCCTTCTGAACCGAGCACAAACTACCGCTTAAATATAGAAACACGACGCAGAACAGGAACACGAGGCGTTCGGGAAAGGAACACGCCGTGCTTCAGTCAGACTACACGCGAAACTTGTTGTTTCATAGTCAGATACATAATATTATTACTACAAAATATAACCCATCATATAAATATTGAAAGGAAAATTTACTACTAAATACGGCGTCATGTTTCAACAGGATGCTCAGTGCCTAGAGTATTAATTATACGACAATAATAATTGTAACCACAAAGAATATAACAGCTAACTAATCTATATAATGTACGTGTACGTAGATTTACCGCCAGTTAACGTACACTCAACTGTTAAGGTCAAACTCAGAACTAAGATCTGCTTTCAGATTTATGTCCTTGATATTTAAAAAGGTGAGTTTAAGTACTCAAAAATTACAAACATAAGATCCCTTCTCTGAATAACCTTTGAGGGTATAGAACTGGTATTATTTTTATTGGATTGATATTTGCTTAGACTAAGGAATTTATAAGACTATAATTTAGGTACTCTTTGTTCTTGATTGTGGTAGATTCAACACAAAGTATACTTACAAGTAAAGAGTGACACCATAATATATTTTTAGGCTCATATCAAATCTTTGAATATTTATTGTTTTTACATCTAATCTTATGCTTATTAAGCAATGGTAAATATGGTAATGATGTTTACTACACATTAAGAAGCTGGATAGCTACTAGATAGATAAATTTAGAAAAGACTACAGTTACTCGGAAGAAATAAGTTAGTTAGTTAGTTAAGAAATATCATGTGTGCTTTCTTTATAATAAACATGATAAAGCAGTAATAATAAGAATGATATTACAAAAGGAAAATCTATTTCTATCTTCAATCTAAACTGTTTGATATATGTTAACTAATAATAATATTTATTATTATTTTTTTTTGACTAATTTACAAATACCTATAAAGTTAAACCAAAAATAAAACTGTCCTCGAGACAACACATTTACAGTTGACATTTCTTGGCCAACAAGGTTGGTCTCTAATACTTTGTTAGAGTTCTTATTTTTTTAATCTTTATATTTTACTAATAATTAAAGTTTGATGGATATAGCAAAAATACAACATAATTCAAAAAATGTTCTAACGTAAAGAGGAGGGTATCCATAAGTAAATTTTGTAACAAAATTCTATGGAAATCAAAATTTAGCATTCCTGGTTCAGTTAATTACTTAATAATACTATTATGTTTTATTGTTTGTGTTAATCTACTTGTGTTTGTTATAATTATTATCAGTAATGTAATTAATGATAAGTTTACTATTAGACCTAAAGCTTCATTTATATATTTTGACCATGAATTAAACCTGACCAACCATAATGTCAAAACAAACAAAGAACATATTAAATGTTACTATTTTGGCTAATTAAAGTTGCGTGTATTGTGACTCACACAATAGTAGTAACAGTTAATTTTCTTTAGCTTAAAACAATATAATTGCTTTTAAAATATGTTACCACTCATGTATGGTAGGCCTTGCAATGTTACAAAATGATCACTTACCCAAATATTACTAATGTATTCATGAAAGCTTGTTGGCGCTAAGATTTAGATAATTTTAGTATTCTTACTTTAAGATGGGAATCATCGGTAAGCAGATGGTGAACTGGTATCCATTTAAGATTTTGATAACATAACATTACCTACCTCTTGCTGATACGTTCCCCAACATCGTCTTCAATGTTTTCATTTGATTTTTCTGTCTCATCCTGAAATAAAACAAGTTTATAGGACCACAGAAACTATGCACCACATTTTCTTTGTCAAGTTCATTTCAACATAAAGAGGTTGACAGCAATACTGTAGTGTCAAGGCTATAATACTAAAAAACAGAATCTAAACATTTCTTAGATCTTAATACAAATTTGACAATTAGATATGATGAGAATGATGCCAAATGTTAGCAGATAGGTCAACTGAACTACAAATTGAATAGGTCCTGGATATTGTGTTACATTACTTCAGGTTGTACAGAGTTGTGGACAAATGAACTAAGTTAAATAGTATATATACCTGCCTTGTAACTACATGCCTCAACAAACAAATTCATTGTAGTTCTAGTCAGCCTCATGTCTGGTCATTTTGACACAACACCAAAACACAAAAATATTTTTGTTTAGGAGGACAAATACTTACCGTTTTCCTAGGTGTTTGCACACTCGGAGAACGTCGAATTGTAACAAGTGCCATACCACATTAGCGTTAACGAATCATTATCAAGGTATGTAATACAATCACAAACATATAGAGGAATACCTATTGACTTATCATAACACTAATCCTTAGATCATTCAATATATGTAGGGTAAAACTTAGTAGCATATATCACTATTTAGACACTTCTAATACACTCTTATCTGATTGCAACAAGTACAATATATCACAACTTCGCCCATTTTTTATTTTACTAAATTCTATTCATAATCAAAGAAAAGATGATGGATGAGTGAGTGAGTGTAAGCCACAGATAATTAATTAAAATAAAGTATTTCGCCATATTTCGAACCAAGTGGCATAGACAATTTGAAATCATACTATACCTTGTAAAATATAGCTTGATACCTGTGACGTTTGTTGGAATGACATTACTAGGGATGGAGGCGTGTTTCGTAGCTTATCGATGTCTGTGACGTCATGAGTTTTATTAAAAGTGGCATTGTAGTCATTGTCATTGTAAAGATGTAAATTAAAAATAAATGTATTTGTAGTTGATTTAAATGAAATAAAACAAAAATAATTCAAAACAATCGCGCAAACGGATCACAAATTCGCGACACTCACTATTCAAAACAGTCTTTTTTCGTCTTTTCGGCATTTTGGCAAACAAGAAAAAGGTAACACCAAACAAAGTAACACAAATAACACCATAGTAACACAAAGTAACACAAATATCAACAAAACAATGGTAGCGTATACAAGGCGTCTGCATCGCGTCAGCACTCGTACTGTCTCAAAAACGATGGCGCCCGCTTGTTTCCAGCACGCGAAACCATTATTCCCAAACTAAATAACTACATTTTATACTAGTGAAATTTTCATAGTATTATTTTATCGATAATCATCTGTCAATCACTTGCACGTCCCTAGAGCTCTTCAAAGTGCATTTATAAAGTAAGCTAAGAACCAAAAATTATTTAAGAAATATTAAATATTATTTAAATTACTCATATTTTTACGGGTATCTTTATAATTACATGATTGTTTTTAAAAATGCGTTTTATTTTTATACACAAACGTCGTTTTTATGTTAAAAAATTTGAACTTTTAAAAATAAAATTTGGGTTGTAGCTGTCTTCATAAAACGTTCGGTAATGTCACAGGTATCAAGCTATATTTTACAAGGTATATAAACGTGGAAAGCTTGAAAGATAATGTTCGAGCCAGCTTGCTTATTATAGGAATTACTTTTTATTTTTAATTAAAATAATCGCACTTTCCCTACAGTTAAAGTCTACGCTACAACTAAATGCATAGCATATTATTATTATATTTATGTATAGATTATTACAGCGGACTAAGTCCCTTTTAAGCATTCTATATTAATTTAATTTTGTTTTGTTTTGTGCACTTTTTGTAATATTGTTTTGTTTTATTTTTGTATGGATCCTTGTTGTCCGAATAAAGAAATTTTATTATTATTATTATAGCTATGTTGAAAAAAGCCTTCCAGCGACCTTGATACGTGGGCATCATACCACCAATTTACGGATGAGACGCTTAGTTCATTTTGCCAATTTCATGGCCGGCTATTTGAATTGTATATTTTTTCGTGATTTTGTGATACCCAGCCCCCCAACACAAAAAAGGTAAAACGACTTTGCACACCATTTTTTTGTGAATGGCAAGTCAGCGCTTTTTTTGGGTGTCTGTTTGGCTTAAGTCATAACTAAACATAACGTCAAAATTACGTGATTACTGTTGAGCGTTGCAAAGAGTTTTATCTCGTAAATGTTTATATTCTACAGAAGGTGTATCACTAATGACTCGAAAGTTGTTATGACATCTCTACAATTATATAAACATTTATTGAGGCAGTGTGAAAAGCTTCCACCCGACGCCTGTAAACATTATAAGTTTGCTGTGAAGCAGGTAAAGTTTTAAGTAGTTTAATATGTTAATTACCTTATAGAGTTTACTTAAAAACGCCCGCATATTTTAGGTGATTTATTAGTTTGGATAATGAAGGGCATAAGTACTTCAATATGATGTAACTAGGAAATTAGGAATGATTTTAATTATTGTAACTTAACATCAAAATTTATTGTGATTTATGGTAAATATTGGTGAACATGAACAACTATACTCCAATACTTAATATAAACCAAGGGAGTACAACAAAAAAATGTTTAGTGACAGGGGTCTACTAACTTTAAAGTAGATATTTCTGTTTGGTTAAAAACTTTTTAACTTTTACAATCCTTGAATTAAAAATGAATCAAAATTTTACTATTAATTGGAGTAATGGTTTAACTCATCTTAGTTCTAGTCATCCCTACTGTATAATATATTTCCTTTGGATTCTTACTCATCTTAGCCAACTTTATATTCTTTGCAGAGCTACAAACAACACAAGTTTGAACCGGACACAGAGAGAGTAAAAGAAATCATTGCTAAAAGTTTGGAGGATGCTAAATGGATTCTTAACAAAGTAACAATTTTTTTTACAGTCAGCCTATTATATTTCTTTATGATATTATATTGAGTGAGTCAAAAATAAGAAGTCTTATTCTTAATTTCAGTATACTCAAAAATAATGGATGCTACGAAGATGGATATTAATGAAATACATAGAAAGGATAATTTCATTCATGATACTAGAATATTCTAAAAGCTAAGAATGTTTGGGGAAAAAATTGAAGACTACGAAATATTGGAACATCTTGGGAAAGGAGGGTTTGCACATGTTTATAGAGCAAGATGTCGGCAAACAGGAGTATTTGTTGCTATCAAAATGATAGACAAGGCACTTATGGCAAGTGCTGGAATGATTGGCAGAGTAAGACAAGAAGTCACCATTCACTCTCGGTTGAAACATCCAGCCATTTTAGAGTTATATACATTTTTTGAAGATGCACATTATGTTTATTTAGTCTTAGAACTTGCACACAATGGTGAGTTAGCCAAACACTTTAAATTAGGAACGCGTGGGCTTTCTGAAAAAGCAGCTGCTGATATATTAAGGCAGGTGCTGAGTGGAGTATTGTATCTTCATACACACAATATCATTCATAGAGATTTATCATTGAATAACTTGCTACTGACAAAGGATCTGAATGTTAAAATTGCTGATTTTGGCCTCGCTACACAGCTAAATGGACCTGATGAAAAGCATGTTACCATGTGTGGTACACCTAACTATATATCTCCTGAGGTTGCATCAAGAGAGTTTCATGGATTACCAGCAGATGTTTGGGGACTTGGTTGCATGTTGTATACCTTATTAGTGGGCAGCCCACCTTTTCACACTCAACATGTTAAAACCACTCTGAACAGAGTCATTAATGCTGATTACAAAATACCTGTGGAACTATCTTTACCAGCTCAAGATTTACTGCAGAAACTTTTGTGTAAGGACCCAACCAAAAGAATAACATTAAAGGGTATTTTAGAACACCCTTTTCTAAATAATGTTCATAGTACTTCCAAGCAAGATATATCTCGCGATTCTGGTTTTCTTACAACTCTGCACAGCACACAGCACAGCAATCGATTCAAAAATGATGATAAAGTATGTGCTTTGAAAGAATTCAATTTAGGAAAAAATGACGCTCATCCTATGCCATTTAATGTATTTACTGGTGCACAAGAAACTAGTTCGAATTCTGCATTTTCTAACAATCGTCTATACAATGTTTGCACAGGGTCTGATAGGGGATCTGCAGAAATGCTTGATTTCACAAACCACCATAATATTTTAAAGAAAACAGATGATAGCCCTTCCAACAGCAATTTGTCATTATTAGAAAAGAACATGAGAAAATTTGATGTTAACTGCAAATTAGTTCAAAAAAATACAAATCCTAATATAGAAGATAACAAAGAAAACATACCTAAATTATGTAATGTTAATTCTAAAAATAATACACTCAGTGTACCACCTTTGTGTGCTGAAAGATTGCCTACAATTTCTCACCGAACACGTAACGCCATACTGAAAATTGAATCAACTGGTGTAATAGTAGAATTTATTAAAAAAAAGGGTAAAGATCGAGAAGAACAAGTTGTAGAAATTTGTAAAATATCTAAGGATGGTATGAAAATAATCATATATACAGTCGATAACAAAAGCAGAAACACAGAGACTGATCATGATCCCAACCCTGATGAAGTATTTACGTATCACAACCTACCGCAGAAGCATTGGAAAAAGTATCTATATGCTTCCCGATTCGTTGAATTGGTCAAAGCTAAAACACCAAAGATAACGCTGTATACATCTTTAGCTAAATGTCAGCTTATGGAAAATGGCACGGATATCGAAATATTTTTTTACACTGGCGAAAAGGTTACTTATACTAGTTCTGATGGTCTAAAAGTTATAGATAAAAATCTGAAAACTCATTACAACCTTTCCAAGGCGCCTGAATTGAAATATATAACAGACCACTTTGACGAATGTTCAAACCGTATGAAACGTGTACAAACTGCTTTATCGGGCATTCCTGATGAGTGCTTTCCATTAATTATAGGTAAAAGGCCAGTTCAACCTACAAACAATGTATTATCGCCCCACCAAGGTTCAACAGTAGGAACTTATAATACGCCGCTGTTAAACATAGGCTCTTTTCACCGTACTACTGCTGGCTCTAGTCAAGCACCAAGTGATTACAATTAAAACAATAATGAAAATGAGTGACTATTTACTAAATAGTTTCAAACTTCTTAATTTAAGACAAATTCGGCATGAAGGCTTAATCGTAAATACTAACATTATGCATTAATTTAGTAGATAAATAGTATGTTCCCTTTAGAAATATTGCTGCAGTGCATTATTGTGCTTTACATAAATTATATTAAATAGCTATTTATGTAAGTAAATACATAATCATGTGTGTTTTATTATTATCCTTTAGGCCGACAGTAAATTGCACGGCGAACTTATATCATTGCACCATGCCCTTGCATAGGGTTAACGTCCGTCCGGGTTTTCCTTAGTTCGACGGCGTTTAGGGAAGAGTTCTTTTGTAGAGCTGGTTTAAAGTGTTGTCAGCGATAAAAAAAATGCAATTTCGGAAGCGCCTATAAGCGAATAATATCTAAGAAAGAGCGAAGGCGGCGGAAGTCTATTCACATGTCGAGGTTCTGGGCTGGTTCTCGTGCATTGTCCTAGTTGCAAATTGGCAAACCGATTGCAAACAAATAATTTTGTATCCTCTGTTGGTAGGAAATAAATAATGTCGATATATAAATAATAGTAATTTGTCTGCAAGTATTGTGCCAATTTTACAACTGCCTTGCTTTTGCAAGAAGATCCTTCTCAACACGGCAATTCCTAATGCAGCACGACGTACATTGGCGTGCGGGTTCGACCCCAGCTTGGAAGTATTTGGAACAAAATATTGTACTAAGACTGTTTCTATATTTTTAACCCCCGACGCAAAAAGAGGGGTGTTCTAAGTTTGACGTGTCTGTCTGTGGCTTCATAACTCTCGAACAGATGCAGTGTTCTTAGACATGTTTGACGAAAATCGGTTGAACCGTTGGAAAGTGGAAAATATAATACAATAAGTCTAATTTGATCTTTTTTATACCCGGTGGAAATCCTCATGGACTTCCATCGCCCTGGGGAAGGTGGTGGGGTGTGCCGGACTCCTACCGGCTAAAACCACCGGAGTGCTTCTCCGTTCCCTATTGTCGGGGGCCACGGGAACGCTTTCACAAACTACCGCGAACCCCGACAGGGGTGCTCTTTTACCGGGAGCTTCTTTGTGCCATGGAGTCAGTTTTCTCTATCTCTTATTAAGAGACGCGCGGAAGCAACGTGGGCGCCGTCTTTGCTTTGTAAGATACAGTAATCTTCCCCAAGAATACCGCTGTAGGCTATTTATGGTGGTTGAAAGAGGGCAAATTGGGCCCTTTCATCTACCTCTTGCTCTTCGGGCACGGACCGAGTGGTCAGGGAAGGCCTCCTGAGCTCTATCCGTATTTTTTTTGAGCGTCATCACTTCTTCGCAGAATTCGTTGATGGCGTTCCAACAATTCCCGCTTACGGCCAGAGCAGCAATCACAGAAGGAATTGACAAGTTTTCGCCCAATTTTGCAGCTAATACCCTACGCTGCTCAGCCCAAGCAGGACAATGATCAAGCGTATGCTGCGCCGTGTCTTCCGTGCTGCTGCAACGAAGACAACCGGGAGTAGTCTCTTTCTGCACTAAGCGAAATAGGTATCTACCGAAGCTGCCGTGCCCAGTCAGTACCTGCGTCGTTCGGAACGTCAACGTCCCGTGTGGTCTGCTGAACCAATCCCTAAGCATGGGTCGAACTGATTCTACGGTCCTAAGACCAGCCCCAGACCGCATCAATCGTACCACACATCTAAAAAGCCATCATGGAGATCCGTCATTAACACCTCGATAGCTCTCTACGTAAGTCTTTCGAGAGCACTTGTTTCTGAGCATTATATTGTAAAATAAGGGCGAATAATAATAATAATCATTTATTTGCGTAAATAAGGTACAGAAAGTTGACAACATAGATAAAATTGATCTCTTATTCTGCCTTTAATTTTGGCGTGCAAATGTAGGACATATTGGTTAAAATTAAATTAAATATTGATTATAAGCATGCGCTGATTCATTACACATATTTATATTCCATTAAAATTGTATTATTGAAATAAAAAATAATAACGAAACAAGGTAAGAGTGATGAATGAATCATAAAAAAAAATCGATTATGGTAAAAATCTAATTCGTTATGTTACATTACAACAAGGATATCGACCATTCTGTTAATACCTCATTTTTTAATGCATTGAACAATACAAAATGTTATAATTATTATAATTATAGTTTGGAAAATGTATTACAATAAGTTTTAAATGAATGAGTGTTGCCACACGAATAAGGTTGTAATGAGTGCATACCCTTTGTACATAGACGTACCACACTACCACATTTAAGAATTTGAGGAAATGCATAGAAAGTACGATAAAAGCAGTGGCTATCAAAAAAATATTAAATTAATTTATTAAGATGTTTTTGTTCCTGACCAAAACAAAAAAGTGACCAATTAGAAAAAAGAAAACACAAAATGTGATGTTATCTGGCAACATAATCAGTGAGCCTCCATCTTTTTTGTCACGATGCCTCCTAAGAAGCAACCTGAGAAATCCGGTATGTAATAGTATTTCTTTAATATTAGAGTGAAATTTATGTTTAATAAGTGACTTGTAAGCTATAATCGTGATAATATTGTTAACTAAGAATTGTAGTGAGTGTAACATATAAATTTTCCAAATAGGTCCGTGTGACATTTGTTGAGCCACGCGGTACATGTTATGAACCTAAACGTATTGTTGCTATTCTGTTGCCAATTCTCCTAGCTCTTATTGATAACGTATTAGAACAAAATTGTAGATGTCTTGTTTTGTATAGCACATGTTTTTAATTGAGTAAATAATAAAATAAATAAACTTGTCAGTTGAGGTTAGGACGTCCATGTTAACGAATTACTTGCCTATTTTAGGGTCCTCCGGATCCAAGCCTGCGGAGAAGAAACCCGCAACTGCTAAGACTCCTGCGGCTGCACCCAAAGCTGCTGCTGCTGCTGCTCCTAGCGCTGCAGCACCTAAGCCGGCGTCAGCTAAGACACCAGCTCCTGCTCCTAAGGCGGCCGCACCTAAAGCAGCCCCGGCAGCAAAACCCGCCGCTGCTAAGCCAGCGTCTGCACCTGCAGCCAAGCCTGCTGCAGCTGCCGCTAAGCCCGCTGAAAAGAAACCAGCGTCAGCTCAGCCTTCTGCCAAGCCTGGATCTGCCAAGGCTGCTGCTCTGAAAGCCAAGTCAAGTGCGAAGCCTTCAGTGAAGAAAGCTGCGGCCGCTTCCAAGCCTAAGCCCAAGCCAGCAGCGGCTAAATTGAAGATTGCTCCTAAGCCCAAGAAGACCGGCATTAAAGGACAGAAGAAACAAGTTGTAAAACCTGTTGCTAAGGCTCTTAAAGCTCAAAGGAAGGTATGTTATTATACTCATTATTTTTGTGATCAGTGTTATTTATGACATTGTTTGTAGTGTACATTTTTACAGTATGTGTACTTATGATTGTAACATTTTGAAACCCATTATCTATCACCAGTAGAAACATTTTTACACTGAAGACAAAGCCATTTAACTTACTTTTACTGTATGTGTACTGGTTTTTGAGTACTTTTATAATATTTTACTTTTTAGAAGGTTATTTAGAGTATCTGTATTTTCTGTATCATCATGTTGTGACATAGAGTATGACGTCTCTCCTTCAATTTACTTTTAACAGACTTAAACTGAAAGCAGTTTGGGTATAATACCAATAAAATATAATTTACTAAATATTCAAAGATTTATGAGTTTTAACTTTTCTTTTCAGGTTGTCAAAGGAGAACATGGCAAGCGTGTACGCAAGATCCGCACCTCAGTGCACTTCCGCAGGCCCAAGACCTTTGAACCTCCGAGGCACCCCAAGTACCCCAGGAAATCCCTTCCCAAGAGGAATCGGTAAGAACTGTAATTTTTTGTTTGATTCCTTTTTTCTACAACACAAACCTTTAATTAAAAAACTTTTACTAGCTGTTATTTTAAATAATTTAATTCATTTTACAGTATGGATGCTTACAATATCATAAAGTATCCTCTGACATCTGAAGCGGCTATGAAGAAGATTGAAGACAACAATACTTTGGTATTCATTGTACACACAAGCTCAAACAAGCACCACATCAAAGCTGCAGTTAAAAAGCTATATGACATCAATGTCGCTAAAGTTAACACCCTTATCAGGTAAATATTAAGGCAACTATTTGGTTATAAATTTATTATTACTTTTAAATGATGATATATTTGTGGGAATCTCATTGATAGAGAATGATATCAAAATAACACACCTCTGACTTAACTTTACACAGATTTAATTGTTTATTGTTTTAAGTTCAAGTATTTAACAAAAATATTGTATTTTCAGGCCCGACGGTAAGAAGAAGGCGTACGTACGGCTCGCAAGGGATCATGACGCATTAGATGTTGCAAACAAAATCGGCATCATATAAACTAATGCTGTACTGTATTTTATAAGAATAAAAAACTTAAAATATAGATTAGTTCTATTTATTGCTTCCCACAGGGTACCTATAGGTTTCGCTCACTTTCAATTTGGAGCGCGTTTTATGGAATTATGGACGTAGACTGGCATTGATAATTATTTGTTCATATTAGAGTCGCGGATTTACCCGCATTATTTTCGACCCTAATGGTTGTAGTAACCTGCTGTAAGCTCATGGTTGACAGTAAAAAAATCATCAACTATCTATAGATTATATAAGATGTCGATTTAGCTTAGTGATGCCTTTTAAATTGAAGTAGAAGTGTAGATGTGGTTGATTATTCAGTAAGAATTTCTACGTATCTATACTCCATATGTTTAGGTAATTAACTAAATGTAAACAATTTTGGTATGTCTTTTAAACAAAATATGATCTTTAAAAATGTAAAATACGTTTTACAACATGAAATACATTCAGATTTTCTAAAACTGTAGTTAATTGATTTATAAGCAGTAATATCCAAATTAAAAATTATTGTTTTGGTTAAAAAGTAACGCCAAGATTGTTTACATTTAGTTAACTACCTAAACAAATGGAGTATAGTATAATATTTCTTTGGCACTCCCTAAATGATCGAGTCGTTACTCGTTGAGTTATGGCACCAAGTGACTTGGATATTTGACTTCCTGAAGATGCACTGCAAGACTGTTACCATCACCGTTCCATCAGGTTCAGACAATATGGAACGGAAAAGTATTCTGGTCGTTTAATCCGGTAACAGTCTGGCATTCCACCCCATCGCCTTCCGTATGACTATTTCCAGCGTGTTAAAAAAGCCGTAACACTTCTGGGTATTGTTTTATTGAGGGTGTTGTTTGAGAATTAACCGACCAATTCCAGAAAATGATAATTTTACGTTCAGTTTACATTGTTTGTGGATATAAGAAATTTTTTAGTTACCAGTTTTCGCAACTAGAGTTTTTGTTGTGGACCTTATATAATATTGCTCGTCCAGTAATTTGCCACGTTGAATGCTGCATTCTTGCTGTAGTTAAAATATTTTATAGTGATGTCGTACGCACATCACTATAAAATATTTTAACTACTTCGAGTTTTTGAAGCAGAATATAAGTCAGCAACACCTGGCGTGTCATTAGATACCTGCGTCATTTAGATGGAGAAGGCTCTTTCGGTTTTTGTGTCTACGTCGAGAGTTTCTTTAGGACTTATATAATGTAGCAGTTTCGTTACCTCTCCATGTAATTTTGAATGTCCACGGTCGCAGTTAACATTTACTACGGAGATGTCTTTCCTATATTTGGACGGACTAGGTAAATTTGGAAGACCAGTGTCGTATCAAAATATTTCACGTCATGTTCCGGGACAGGACAGTTGACGATTTTGGAATTTTGTCTCGGTCAAAGCTATGTATAATGGGTGCACAGTTAGTTGTACCATACAATCAATAGTGCCAATAATCTTTAGCTAACTAAAATGCGCAAATAATACTTTGCTACAATATTTGGATCAGGCGTAGTTTCATATTTTGAATTGAAATATAAGTAATCTTGTAATTTGGCGCCTGCAATTATTTTAAATATCTACTTTATGTTCGATCATATATCTCCTGTGCATTTATCGTTTACAGAACCGCTAATTTGCATTAAGTTTTGCTGGATGATGCTCCACAGCAGCACCGATTTCAAGTTGTGTGCTCTTTAACAACAGAAGTAATGCACCCAAATTTCAGTTGTTTTTACCGATACAAAATCCCAAAATTATCAATTGTCCTGCCCCAGAGCACGATTTCCCCAGTGTGTCGAGTGCTGTCAGAAATAAATATCACAGCATCCGTGTTTCGGAACTCACATAAAAATGTGGGGTTCTGCGCCTGATCTCTCTCCGGTCGTGTCGGATTACCGTCCCATCGGGCTATGAGAGTAAAGGAACAGAGTAATACAGTAATACAATACCTTTTAAATAAAATTTTGAAAAAACATTAACAATCTACTACGTACTTACTCATCTAATTAAACGATTGATATGCCTACTTACAATGCAATAAGCGTCATCAGGCGGGAACTGAGGATTTTGCAATCTCAAATCTTGTAGTCTATGGCTGAGACATACGGTCACACGAAGAGGTTCAATATATTTGCTAAAGCCATATCTAAGCGCCAACCGCATCGAACGGTTGTTGCTGTACGCTTAGCCATGAGATAATTATACTATTCTGAACCTCAAAAACTTAATCGTATTTGTTTTGTTCAACAAGCAACTGAAATATTTTCTTTCTGGATGGGCAAATACAAACATGCGTAACTCTTTATGCGGAAATGGCTGCTTCCGGAAGTGGAACTGCACAAGTCTGGACTTTATAAGAATTTTTTAGTCGAAGAGATGTGTTTTGATACATCTGCGAAATATTATTCGATTAGGTCAACAACAGTCGGATTTTAAAAGTGTGATGTTATTTAATTTACATGACGTCGACGCGACAAGCGGCTCGTTCGCAGCACGCCGAGGTAGCCTGACTGGCCCTCACCTTGAGTATCTGACCTGTTATTGCGTCACACAATCATACATATTAAAATGGAGGGCGACGTGTTTTTTCCGCAACATCACGTATTTTAAATCTAAACGTTTTGATCGAAACAAATGGCCCGTTTATTATTCTAGATTGTGTTTTGTAGATCGGGTCGGATGTATCTTCCAGGTAGCATAACTAAATAACAGGATTTATGTAATACAGGACTTTGTTGTGTATAAATGCGGTTATAAGGTATGTTCATGTTACTAAACTAAGAAAATGATACATATTAGTGTCAAAAATAATTTCATAAAGCAGATTATTACTTGAAGCGTGAACTTAAGAACCGTGAAATAGTAAATCGATAGGTATTACTTTTTATTTCGATATTAGGTAGATGAGGCCGATTAGTCTTATACCAACTACTTAGTGATGTCTACCTACTGACTTTAAATTGGACACTTAGATCTACAAGCAAGTCTAACTAGAGTTATTATAAGTATTTTTCAATTCATAAAACCCATGTAACTTTTTTAAACAAAACACAAATTTAAAATGCTTCGCTTCAATTACATAACATTCGTCTACCGTAATCTAATCTGCAACTACATAATTTTTTATGACCTTGTAGATTTATTTACCGGGGAAGTAAGTGGAGATATTATCTTATTGTAATAATAATTGTCGTCTTAGTACTTGAGAAGATAATGGTTATTATAATAACTGAACGGAACCTAGAATGTATGGTGTTCAAGTGAACCTGTTTACTACAAACATTGCAGAGTTAAATAAGTTGTTGGATATTAAGTAAGTTGTGCATATTCAATCAAAATAATTTATGAATTTAATCATAGGTCTCATCCACACCTAGGAATTACTAACCTATTTCTTAAACGAATATGCCCCCAGAAACGAAATTACTAATTACAAGGGCGAATAAAACGGTGGGGCAGTAACTGTTTTTTTATGATATATCTTATGAAATAATCATCATGACTATTTAAATTTGTCGCCTGACTGATATGTTATATAAGCTAAGATTACGCCTAAATAAAAAAGATTGTATCTAGGTACCTAAAATCGTTGCCACGTTGTAGCAGTAATCAAAACCCGTGTACACAAGACTGAAGGTTCAGACAAGCTAGTAGTAACATTGGATCCTGGTTCATATAAAATAAATAGTGACAAAAAACCAAGCATAAAAGTAAAAATAAGACTTTTCTGAAGGTCTTTTACCTTTTACGTAACTAATAAGGCTTTTGCAGATGTGTGACAATATTCAACTTCAATGTGTGGTAGTGGCCCCCTGCTATGTGAGAGAAGACCATTTCCCTTGCAGTGGTAAAATTAAAGGTCATTATTAGGTATGAACAATGTCATAAGTGTAGATATATTAAAAAAAAACAATACACGTATTTATTAACAACATGCAAACGTAAGCGTGATAGGCTAATAATTTATTGTTATCTCGAACACAGAATTAAAAAATATGTTGCCTTATCAATACATAAAAATCGTGAAAACGAAGTCTGTTTGTTACTCTTTCACCCTTAACTACTTACCCGATTCAGTTGAAATATGTTACGAGGTTCTAAGACACAAAATCGCCACATGTCTGTGCGCCAGTCTGTGGGTAAGTCAGGATCTACAATGCTGCTATGATAACAAACGAATTGCACTGCACTTGAGCCCGGGGTAACAATTGCCTGTCTTGTCAAGTTGGAACCTATAGCGAAATATATCACAAAGAGTAAATAATGGTTCCCTTCACTCCAGTAAGAAGTAGAAGATGTTACCAACTAAGTTCTTTTAATAGAAGTAAGTAACTTATTCAAATTAAATTAAAATTTGTATACGGATCCTAGGATTATAATAGTAGCTGTGATTTGATTTCTAATTCCGTGTCTATTTCATGATTTTATATCTTTTTATCGTAAAACCTAAGTAATTTTTATTTATAGTTCTCTAGCTGTCGCCCGCGATTTCACCCGCGAGAATTTTAGTTGTAGCTGTAAAAAACATTATCCGGACTGAAGCTGTCGATTAAAAAGTAGTCTATGTGTTAATCCATGTCCTCTAATTCTATTGCTCCAGCCGTTTTAGCGTGAATGTGTAACAAAAACCCATCCATTGTTACAACCTTTTGCGTTTATAAAATCAGTAGATATACAAAAATTAAATGACTTAACGTCCAGGAGACTCAAGTTAATGAACTACATGAAATAGCTAAAATAATTCTGTATCTACGTAGCACCCACCCATTTACGCACAAATGAAATATATTATCATTTATTGAAAACTTGCTAATTTGCTTAAATTATCGTATTTCGAATGCAGTAAGAACAAATAAAGTTACTATTACTAGACTGTGCTATTACTTTGACGTAGGTGGAAATAGACAATACAAAAAAAATGTGACAGGAAAGACAATAACATTATTTTTGTTTTATATTTAATTATACATAGAAACATTACTGCCACTGACGTGAAAAACTTCACTTTGGAATAACAATCCATTCCTATAGCTGGTCGTAAAATGCATTTATTATTAAAAACAATAAGATGAGTTGGGGACTTAAAGGAGTAATTATATATGAATCGCCAGTTTTTACAAAAGTTATAGTGTAGCTACAATTATTATATAGAAACTTTATGAAGGGGACCGTGTGAAAAGATTTTAAGTAGACAGAACCATTGCATTGCATTTACATTAATAGAATTCATACAATTAAATTTAAAAAAATCGATTTATACGAAAAACCTGAGTATATTATTGTAAAGACCTAAATTCAATACATCAGAAACTTCTAAAACTACATTTAAATGATGATAGTTTATTATTTAACAATTTATCAGTACACTGCGTCATTACATGATTTTCATATTAAATATCATGTTAATTCTTGCAAAAACGTCGTAGAAATAATATATTTATAGGCGAAATTGTGCTGAATAATTATGATTTAGGATTTTAAAATGTTTTGTTACTACACAAATTTGTTTTGGACAATCTATTTTGAAGCCAGTCTTTTAGAGGTAACTGATATTTCTTTAAGATAACGGGGTTAAGTAATAGAATATGTCAAAACTACGAAGTGGGCTAGTCATTGACGAGAATACAACGGAGTTCATATTATAAGGTCACGTACTCAATACTGCGTAGTACCAAAACTTCATTTAAGACCACCTTATGGGATCAACTAATCCCAGTAATTGTAAATTGCGGCTTAGAGCACATATAAAATATTGCAAGAAGTCTTTTGAGAAGTATTCATCATTAAATCATTACTATGACATCTAAAAATTAAAAAGTATGAGAGGTAAGGGAGGGTTGGGAATTTTTTCTCAAGTTACTGCCTGCCTATGCCTCTGCTATGCTTCTTAATGCACCACACATTTAGTTAGCTATCTTAGAAAGAACAATAATGTAGTTGTAATGATAAAAAAAATGTAATAAATATAGGTATAAATAAATAGTGTTTAATCTGCGAAGAAACCTTAACAGAATCTTGTTTTAAGTAAGTACCATTCCAAAATTAATCTACAATAGAAGTTTGAAATTTATTAGATTTTTCTTTTTATTTTACACCCTTTTAATGTTTATGCTTGCATAACGTGACCAGTCGTTCTGTTTTGAACGGGACTATCCCTTTTTACAAGTCCCGGTGTTCCCGAAATGAACTGTGGGACTAAATTGTCCCATTTTCAGAAACCGCGCGAAAGTTTGAAATTCTCCTTGATTACTCTAGTCTTCCATCATCAGACCCTGACTTCCTTATCATGAGACGACTTAGGATATGTCTACTTTAAAAAAAAGAATTATCAAAATCGGTTCATAAACGACCAAGTTATCCTCGAAAAAACATAAAAAAGCTTACCCTAAAAGCTCGAAATGAAAAACCTCCTCCTTGAAGTCGATTAAAAATATATATTTTTTAATTAACTACCTACCTATTATTTAACCTAATAAACCAATGTTTATTTACGGTCCCAAACGTGTGTGTTTAACAACTGACAGAAATAGTTTATGAATGAACGGTCTTACGAATGAATAAATTACTAAATTAGGATTTTTCTGTGATGATGATGACTCCCGACTACCCAAACCTACTTATGTTAACTGTCGACTTAACAAGGCACTTTAGTAAATCTATAGTGCAAGAATTCTCATGAATTCATATTATTAAAGCTCAATCATCTAATGCTTACAAACGAGTAGGTAACAGATTCAAATCGTTGATCATCATCATCATCTTCCTGCCCTTATCCCATTTTACTTGGGGTCGGCGCAACATGTTTTTTTTTAAACATGTTTGCTTGGGAATGCGATTGTTGGTAGTTTACCCGCCACCATTCGGATGACCCCAAGTACAGTGTACAGTGCACTGATCTTAAGGTCCATTAGTCGCCTTTTACGACACCCAGTGGAGGATATGGGGTGCCGCTATCTTTTATATCCGGACACCACACAAATTAAACAATATTATATTGTTTAATTTAATCCCACGTTAACGTAATTGCTGTTTTACTAAACGTTTACATGATTTAGTTTCCTAGATATATAAGTGCTCATACTACTTATTACTGAACATATATTATGATTAGTAAGGTTGGTTGGCGTCAGGCAGGCGGCCGGTCAGGTTGGCGGCAAAAATATACAGCCAAAACCTCAGCAGCATGGATAAGACATGCTGCGCCGACTCCAAATAATGATAATTGGGATAAGGGCAGGGGAATGATGATGAATGATGATGATATATTATGATTAGTACAATTTGTGAAAAGAGTTATATGTGCGCAAAGCAAATCGTCGAAGTAAGCCTAAAGTTTAATGAAGTATTACCTCTTCATTTACAATCAATTTTATACGAAGGTCAATGAAACGAAATTTAAAATTCAAGCAAATTCTAAACATTGAAATAAAAGAAAACGCGGAAATTTTGTTCTTCTCACATGCATAAAGTCTACAAACAATTATTTGGTTACTTACTTATGCATTTGTAAGGCCGGACACACAATTATCATTATCACAAGCATACATCATTGTCATATTAGACAATATTATTTAAGATTTTGTGGCAATTCCGGACTACAAATAGACACACGAAGTTCTTAAAAATTACATTTTTTTTTTACTCTTATTGGTTTACCAATATAGTTTTCCGGTAGGAATACGAAAGTGAAGCTTTCTTTTCCGGTTTAATGAAAATTAAGCACAGCGCGGGACTAGTTGTGCCCAACTATTTGCAATTATATAAAATGAAAGATTATTTGACTTGTTGTACTTAGCTTAAACTTAAATAAATTTAAAGTAATCTTTTTTTTACCATGTTAATGACGCCTCCGCTTTCGAATTAAAAGTCCATGAGCGTGATGTAGTAATATTGAAAGAGAATTAAAAGTGATGTTAAAGTAAGTATAACAATACTGTCTACACATCAGGTAAATACGACTTTTTAAATCGATCTACCTATGTTTGCTGCAAACCTATTGCGTAACTAACATAAACCAGTATCTACTTTGACCGACTTCGAAGGGAAGTCTTCGAGTCGGATAATTATTTTAAATTTTAATATAGTACCTACGAACTAAACTTATCAGGCAACAAATTTTAATAGTAAATCCAAATCGATAAATAAAAGTCAACGTTTTCACTGTGATGCTAACTTGAAAGTTGCTTACAGATAAGATAGAATGCATTATTTTGAATGAGTAAGCAAATGGCGCAACCAATGCTAACTCGGTCGTCGACTTACTTCAGCTTGTGTTACCTACCTACTTATGTCAACGTCACCAGTTAAGTACGTCTTAATTCATTTTGTGTAACCTACTGTCCGAACGTAACATTAATATTTAAGGAAGATTTTTTATTCAGAACACCAGTTCATTCTCGAAAAACTAAAAATGTACAACTAGACAGCAACAGCGTAAAGTCCTAAGAAACACGTGGAGAGGAGGGAGTTGGTACCTCTCGCTCGTATAATTAGAGTCAGACAGTGCTCACACTGCTCACGTACGACAGACACTTCGGCTTCGTTCGGATAAATTCGTTTTAGCTGTCGTGTCGACTGTCGACGGACCGTGTCCGTAATAGCGGTGTCGACTATCGTTCTCTTTCTTTCATTTCGTTTCATCGCAATATTGCCTTCCAACTAGAACAAACTAACCATCACGTCACATGAAGTCACATCACTTTAGTGTCAGTGCAGTGTACATAGTGCTGTGAGGTGTGTGTCGCCGAATGTGACGATTAAAAAGTCCTCACGAAAAATAGCGTTTGTCAAGTGACCTTGTACCTTTTTCAACTAAGTGACTACCACGTAATTTTATATTGCGCAAAGATACATAACCTACAACATGTCAGACAACGCACAGGACGTCCTAAAGGATGCGGCGACCGGCGCCGCCGCCGCTGCTGCAGCAGGGGGATCATTATTTAGCACATTTGATATTATTGTGCTAGTCATTTTATTAGGAGGCACTATTTGGTGGCTATATAATTCTAAGAAAGAAAATAAAAAAGATGAAATACTTCTCAGTAAATACTCAATTCAGTAAGTACCAACTATTTTTTTTTATTAAAACCGTTTTTGGGTGTTATAATTACAACTATTTTATAAGCTGCTAGGTATTCAACAAAATGGATCCACAATAATAATTTATGCACTTGGTAGTTACAAGCAGGTAAGAAAAAATATGTCACAATTTCTATCTACGTAGTAGGTACAAGGAATATGAATTACCATTATTAAAATTACATAAATGTGATTGTGCACATAGTTATGACGTATTTACAACAACGGTCTTGTCAAGAAGGTAAGGTACGATATACGCTTTTACACCAGCAACTTTCATTATCATTTATATAAATAAACATTCAGTAGGTAATTAGTTAAATTTATTCATGGGTACTTACGTGACTTAACGTACATATATTAATTGTTAAATAATTAATTTTATACGATATGTAGATAAGTTAAATCGTGAGTTTACTTAAAAGAAAATGGAAACTTACTCCTTTTGTTTTACATAGCTAGAAACAAGTAAATTAAATGCTTTATTCGAGTTAATCACAATTTATTTAAGGATAACTTAAATCGATATAAAGTAAAGTCATTTATTTTAAAATCTTAAGGTTTATTAGCCAGACTAGATATCAACAGCCAACACTTGTTCGTGACACAATTGACAGAAGATTACGCTTGACAAACGTCAGTTTACTCGTAGAAAGAAATGTCAAAGGGTTGATGTTTAGGCTCTTACATGGCCAGGACACCACGTCCTTTAAGGTTAGTTATCTTAAGTGATGTTAATATTTCAAATAACTCCAATAAAATAAGCAATCTCTCTTATTTTATTGGAGTAAAATACAATATGAGTTAAAATTTAACTTTAGCTTTGTAAGAAGTTATTTAAAACTTGTTATCCTTGAATTACAGAAATTCCACCTACTTGTTTTTATGTAGACGCGTGTAATTATAATTATGTTTGTAAATGTTTCGTATTATTTGTATCTCTTTTAATATTCACGAGCTAACTTTAAGGGAAGAAACATGTATATATATGTAATATTATTACTACATTAGTTGAATTGTCTATAAAAGGCAAAATATAATTTCCCGTGACGCGTGACTTCACGATAAGCGATACATTAATTTGGACAATGCGCAATTCCGTTAACAAATATAGTAGTTGTTATAAACATCTTCGTTAGTTATTGCGAATCTTATAATACAATAGATCAATAAACTACAAGCAATAAACTGCTGTAAAATTAGTTTTTATGCACGGTAGAAGAAAAACAATAACTCATTTTATTTGTATAGGTTAAGCAATTTCTGTCCTGCTGTTGTGTAATTGAGTTGTTGCTCCTGGGTAGTGAGCACGATCGCCTATAAAACTCATGGCAACAATAGTCATTGACCTTAGACACTTTCGGTATAGACAACCTGTCGGGACTCTAACACGTAGGTACGCTATATTATAAGTGCCAGAAATCGACGTGTGAGGCCTACCGTCAAAATATTTTTAGCTAACATTTTAAGACGCTACCGCGAATATTTTCATTTTAGATAGCTCCGCCCACTACGCCCCGCGCGCCCCGCGCGTCGCGCAAGCTATACTCGTCACTCAATGTGTCAAATTTGAACTTCGCGCCAATCGCACACATCGAGGTCAGCGCGGGGTCAAAAGAACCGAACAGGGAAGATAAGGAGCCGCAACTTACATTTTTTTTTTTTTTTTGTATTTACAAAAAATACTTGTAATGAAAACTTAATATGATAAGTTGGACGTGCATGGTTGTATGTATGTATGTGTGTGGTGTGTTGTGTGTGTGTGTTTGTGTATATCCTGAACGGCTGAGTCGATAGTTGTTTAGTTTTTTTTTTGTTTGAAATGGGAATTAATCGGAAGTGTTCCTAGCTTTATTTGGTGAATATCGGCCCAAGATGGCCGCCGCCACAAATGGCGAATAGCATATTTTTTTACAAAACCCTCAATATGGGTATCAATGACTAGTGTAAAATAATCTATACTAATATTATAAAGAGGAAAGATTTGATAGTTAGTTTGTGTGGATTGTAATGGCTCTGAATCTGCTTGACCAATTTGAAAGATTCTTTCATTAGAGGTGAAAAAAGGTTATATTTGATACAATGCGGGTACAATCGCGTGATACAGTTAGTAAAAATTCAGCGGTTAAGGAATAAAAGCGTCGCGGATCTAATGGTGTTAAAATGTACGTAGTGAGGTGTAAGGTATCAAAGAAGTAATGAAGCTAAGTAATTATATTTTTAAACATATTTATTAAAACTGAAATATAAATAATAATGTAATGTTAAAAATTCTTTGCTGGAACGGCATCTAAAGCACATATTGTTTTTTCTGGCAGAATCCGTTCATTTTGTAAACTTCTCCTAAAAGGCAATACAAGAAAAGTAACACACAAGAAAGTCTCCATAGATTTTTTGTTCTTAAAGTGTTTATGTTTACGTAGTAGTAGTAGCTATTTAGTGATTTGTGCTAATATTTACAATAATATCTAATAACACTCATATTACTTACCTAGATAAAATATAGCCTATGTTACTCGTGGATAGGTAATGTAGTTTTGTAATGGTAAAATAATTTTTATACCTTGTAAAATATAGCTTGATACCTGTGACGTTTGTTGGAATGACATTACTAGGGATGGAGGCGTGTTTCGTAGCTTATCGATGTCTGTGACGTCATGAGTTTTATTAAAAGTGACATTGTAGTCATTGTCATTGTAAAGATGTAAATTAAAAGTAAATGTATTTGTAGTTGATTTAAATGAAATAAAACAAAAATAATTCAAAATAATCGCGCAAACGGATCACAAATTCGCGACACTCACTATTCAAAACAGTCATTTTTTGTCTTTTCGGCATTTTGGCAAACAAAAAAAGGTAACACCAAACAAAGTAACACAAATAACACCATAGTAACACAAATATCAACAAAACAATGGTAGCGTATACAAGGCGTCTGCATCGCGTCAGCACTCGTACTGACTCAAAAACGATGGCGCCCACTTGTTTCCAGCACGCGAAACCATTATAGCCAAACTAAATAACTACATTTTATACTAGTGAAATTTTCATAGTATTATTTTATCGATAATCATCTGTCAGTCACTTGCACGTCCCTAGAGCTCTTCAAAGTGCATTTATAAAGTAAGCTAAGAACCAAAAATTATTTAAGAAATATTAAAAATTATTTAAATTACTCATATTTTTACTGGTATCTTTATAATTACATGATTGTTTTTAAAAATGCGTTTTATTTTTATACACAAACGTCGTTTTTATGTTAAAAATTTTGAACTTTTAAAAATAAAATTTGGGTTGTAGCTGTCTTCATAAAACGTTCGGTAATGTCACAGGTATCAAGCTATATTTTACAAGGTATAGAATCGGTCCAGTAGTTTTGAGTTTCTCCATTATACAAACAAACAAAAATACAAAGTTTTCCTCTTTATAATATTAGTGTAGATATACCAAAAGTTCTCGCCAAATTTAATAGTGGCTGGTCGCATCGCATCTAACTTCCGAGTACCTATACGCGTACAACCTTGTTGTAGGTACCTATGTGGCCCACCATCACCCGCTGTTACCTACCTGCCTAAAATGGTGTTTATGCAGCGACTCGAGCAATATCCAAAGCCACCATAAAGTTTGGCGAGATCTACCTATAGTTACAACTCTCCTACGAATGGTTATTGTTTACAACTACAAAAATATGTTATAGAACAACAATTTCACTAAAATTAACAAATTACGTAACTACATACTAGTTGCATAGATAAGTAATGATGATTTTATTTTATTTACCTTGCCTTTTTCACCTCCTGCATTTTTGGCACATTCTTTGAGGTGTTGTTTTCTTTTTTCTTTATGAAACTATATTTTTTTTAAGTTCTTGCCATTTTATATTATAAAACCTAAACCTAATTTAATAATATAACTATTACCTATAACGTCTAAGCCAACTAATATTTACACTTACAAAATATTTAAAACCTAAGATCATCACGTCACAAATGAATATACCTACGACCGGAGCGACAACATGCATAGGTCCAACCCCGAAGAGCCCAATCGCCCGACTGGCTCGTCTTCGTACATTATTGTGTATCAATCGCTAGCGCACGGGCATAAGGTTCAGAATTGCGTAGCGTCTATCATGATCGCGGCCGCTCAAAAAATCCAAAATTTTAAAACTTTATTTAAAAATGATTGGTAATAGTTATGGAAAAATTGTTCTGACAGAACCTTAATATTGATGTTACGAATGTATTAGAGTAATTTTGAAACATAAAGATCGTGTAACTTGCTTGTAAAATCAAAAATAGTACTTTTTTAGACGTGTTTTCGAAATTAATTATGATCGAGTAAAATTATCACTATCGTGTTTTCGTTCTGGCAGAATCTAGATAAAGGTATCAATTTACCTATATCAAAATTTCAGATCCATTGGTAAGCTGGTTGTCTTATAATTTGCCATGGCAAATGGCAAATAAATCGAGGTAGCGCCTTAAAATATGTTTTTTGCATACAAGATTTAATTGAAAGAAATAGAAAAATGACCTTGCCTTCGTCCTGCACCACTTTTATCCACGTTGAACCAGTTGAATCTAATAATACCTAGGAGATTTGAAACTGTGGTCCAGCGGTCAGGGTCATATCAACCTGTTACGTCGATGGATAATAACAGAAATATTACCGACCTGATATTTTTTGGGCAATCGGTAGTTAGGTACTTATGACATTGAAATATAAATAATAATAGGTACTTATTACTTAATTCGTGCACGTTTTTAAATCATAACGATCATTATACATTGAAAGTCAAGTATTTTTAAAAATGATGTAAAGCACCTGCGATTATAATATATCAGCTGCTGTTTTTGCGGTGAACTTTGATCGCAGATAACAAAAAATATACTCTTTTTTTGTTTGAAACTAGGGTCTTAGAGCGTCTAACGTCTATACGCAGGTTTTATAGAAACATCGTTATCTAATGTAATATATATTATATTATAGGCGTTTCTTAATGATTAACCGATTTAAAATTATGCGTAGAGACTAATTTAATACACGTAGAGTTTTATCCAATCACCGTGACTTTGATTTATTTAAATATTGGTTTTATCATTAATAATTCTTTGTATTTCTTACATCATCAAAACTTTATTTGCGCGGTGAACAATAACGGAATTTAATGTTTAATAATTTTATTCGCGTATTTGTCTAATTAATCATAAATAGATAGGATCCGAATATACAACCCATTAACCGTTTTTAGGTGTTCTTTCTGTGTACCAGTGGCGTAACAACCTCATTAGTATCACGCTTTCTGAGGCCGATGAGACAGCTCGCCTAGGAGGAAAAAAGATACTGTCAATGTCAAACTAGGCCCGCTTAGGCCCTTGAACCTTGCATTACAAATATTAAAAAAAACACGTCACCACGGCGGTGGCATCAGCACTTTGACATTGGTAATGTTTTATTTTCAAAGAGCAATGAGGTCAATTCTTTTTTCATAATTATCTGTTATCAATCACTGACGTACCGACGACTGTACATTTTATTTACTTACACATAAATATGTGGTCAATAAACTGTACGAAAAGGAAGGTTATTTGATCAAGCAATTTACGTATACGTATATACGTATACTGTAACCGTCTGACCAAGAAGAAGTCAGAGTAAGCTTAGTGTACTTAGTACGTACGTAGTGTAGGTATGCTACGTGCGTACTACGTAGTCGTGGTTAGGTCAATTTTTGTAGGACCATATGAGAAAATAATGCTTAAGGATGTCTTAACCACCTTAAAATACATCTCCACTTAAAAAAACCGTATATACAAAACTAAGAAATATATATTCCCACATATTGTACTTAGGTTGATTTGAGGTAGGTTTCGAAATCATTCCCCAACCTGATGAAATGATCACAGGTGTTGAAGACGTTGAAGTAGGTAATTTTATGTATCCATGGAATATCGTTCACTTAAACGATTTAGCGTATCACGAATAAGTAAGTAGTACCTAATCTGTAAAGGAATATTTTTAAAAATACTTCTTATCTCTTATTTTTTGATATGAGAATCTAATCATAAATGAGCTAAGTAGACAACTTACATAGTTAATTACCTATAAACCATGCTTAAAATGACTGCATGCTATGTTAAATACGGTCATTCATGTTTTAATGTTTATGTAGGCACGTGTACAACATAGTCAACGTAGGTACAGGTATTATGTATTTATCTCAGTCACATTTCTAACACTCATCATGATGCAGTATTTTTACAAAGATCGCGTAGTATACTATATTAACAATTAACAATAATAATAAAGATTATTGTGAAAACATTGTAGTTAGGTTTATAAATGCAAGATTTAAATTCCGTAATATCTATTAAGTAGAGGAGTACTGACCTCTCTGATAAGCTCTAAAATAACCTGTGAATAAAACGGTGCTGGTAAACAAGTTAGACTAAATATAGGATTTTTTGTATTAATATTATTCAAGTTTAGTGTTCGCCGAATACTCCGACGCGATTATATTTTCCTATTCACAATGTTATCTTATATCTACGTTCCACAAATAAACGGAGATAAGAACGTGCTTACCGTATTATCAAAACTCATTAGACGGGTACTTCCTACTTAGCGTCTAAATAAGTTTTTTTTTAGCAAATGATTTAATATCAGGAAGGTTTTTTATTTGTTTGTTTAAGATCTACGCACGCTTTAGTCACTTTATTTAAATGATCAAATCATGAATGCGTCGTTAGGTTATTCATTTATTATATCATTGCGATGTACTTATTGCTTTTTTCTTACTTGTCTACGTAATGTTATTATTTAATAAAGATACGTACCTAAATATTTTATCTTATGATTATGAATTAAACATAAATTCTTACTAACACATAACATTAATGTTTGACCGTTTTAACTGAGTTCAAAATGATAACAATATTTACAATCACGTCACGTTATAAATGTATAACGTCTATTGATTACGACTTCTTATTATTTTTCTGCAGAAGAAATTAGATAGGTAGGAAATTAGTTAATTATACGTAGTAGACTACAAAACTCGTATGACTATCTTTGTACAGTTTATTCAGCAATCCTATTAAGGTACAAAATACCTACTAGATATTGCTTAATTTCTCCTGTACTTACGGATGTATACTTAAATGATGACCGACAGACACTTTATACTAACACTTATTTAAGTGTCCTAACCGTAACGGACATATACAGCGTGAGACTGAACAGGGACTTAAACTGAATGACGTTTTAATATTCGGCCCTCGGTCACAGCTTTTCAAGTCCAATTACACCGCGCACGAGTCGGTTGCATGCGACCTCAGTTGTACAAAAATATCACTGTCAGCTGAAGCTATCATTATTTACTGGATAAATACAGACAGTAAACAATGACGAGCAAAACAATTCTGATTTATAGGTACTTTGATGAAACACCAGTCATGCTTATAAGGGTATTTCGAAGAGGCAATAATTATATGTATTATTATTCTAAAACGACAATTTTGCTTATCTCTGTCAATTACATTTTAAAGAATAGATAGGAACTTCATAAACACCGGGCGTGAACACCCTGCCACAACAACCATATCGTCATGAATACACAAAAAACCGTGATCTAAAGTAGTCGCAATTGTCGCAAATGGCAAGTGACGATGCGGCATTGAAGCTGCCTAATCACTAATGTACATCATATTATTTGCAATAAGTTTCTTAAACCTGAATTCACTTAATACAGGCATAACTAATATACCTACTTATAAAACGGAGGACCTAGCAGTTTCTATACAAATGAATTATTTACATACTTGATACGTGTCGCTGTGCATAACGTGACATGCGTCTCTCCTCTAAAGTTATGCGACAGTAACATTACGCCTAGTTACATGCAAGTTCCAGAACATGATACTTATGTCAGAAGTAACTATAAAACTACTGTCTCAAAGATCAAGTGGCGTTTGCTACTACAAGTCATCGATATGAAATCATCACATTAATAGAAATAAAATATGACTTCTAAAATCAGTGATAAGTACACATACCTACTTACTTTGTTGCTTCCTTATACAAGGCAATCGCAAAACGCGGATATAACTGGTTATCAAACACATTAAAAAAAATCTTTAATTTATCATAACACGTACAAAGGTTTTGATACCATCGACAGTTAAATACAACGTGGACAATATGACTTTTGATACTCTGTATGAGTTGTATGAATAAGGATTACTTAGTCGTCGTAGCTCTTTATCATGTATAATTAATATCGCTATGTTTGAGTAGATAACAGCCAACTGTTGTAGAAGTCCCGCTGTACTATGAACCTAATCAGCTGATTTCGTTAGTAGACCATTATGATGCTAAAGAGAGCTAAAATTACATTTCGATGGCTCCTTTAAAACAAGCTTACCTAAGGTTGGTTGCCTAAAAAATATTCTATATGTATACACTAAGACGCGGAAAGCCATTCTTTATCAAATAGTTTTTCTTTTTATTACTGAAGAACAAAGGAACCAATAAAATTAAAATTACTTTGAACTTTTTCAGTTTTTATGTGACCTTAGACATTACAAGGTAAACTCGAATAATATTGTATTATAAGGTATGCGTGTTTCAAGTATTGAGGCGATATGATACACCGACAATTTCAACAATTGTTTTCGTAATTGCATCCAAATAGGTAACTATTTTGATTATTATGCAATTACATATACTCCTCCTAATTGAATAGTAAGATTCTGTTTGATGATAATATGTTAACGATTTATTTTAACCTTAATTCTAACATCACAAGGTTAAATGAGAAATTAGATACCAACTCTTTTGTTCTAGTCCTTATTGCTAAGATTTTATAACTAAAGTAGGGTTGCCAGTAATTGTTGGGGGCTACTCAAATATATTGTATATGTCACTATATTCGTAGGTATACAACGTTGATAAAAGCGAGAGGCATTAAATGAAACCACATATTCTGTATATCATTATAAGGCTACACAACAAAAATCAAATCAATGTAAGCAATAGTTTAGTCACAGGATATTTTTTTAGTTTTTTTTAGTTTGAACATGCTGTATCTTCCTGATTAGGTGACTAAGTTTTATAGGCATAGTTATCTAGTTGGCTCCGGTTGGGTCCGAAACTAGTCGGGCTATCCCGATAAATACGCGTGAGTAAACCGTTATAACGTTTTAAGTATGAATCATCCTCACGAAAGTTATTATAAAAATATTGCTTACATTGATTTGATTTTTGTTGTGTAGCCTTATAATGATATACAGAATATGTGGTTTCATTTAATGCCTCTCGCTTTTATCAACGTTGTATAGTTATACTACATAAGTCAGCAACAAAACCCGCTGAAGTAAGTCTTACAAGCCTTAATTAATGTTCTGCATGTTCTACAATATTGGAGTTCAGCAAGGTTTTAGTTTATTTCTGATGTTTTTTTCCTAAGCCGAATAATAAGCAATTGCATTTTATTGCGTTAATATGTCATGTAAACTGTCAGTGTTCTTGCACTTTTGTTTTTGACCGAACTAAATAGATTCGTTGATGATTTACAACAGGCAAACCACTCATGGTTTATTGGTAGTAAATATTTATTTAACTTCTTTATATGCACAATTGATTGCAATTACAATTATTTTTAGTAAAAAGGTATGTTGGTACTTCTCTTTGTAATTTTAAATAAATATTGTAAAAGATAAGAAAATAAATGTCACGCAAATTACATCAGCGGTTTGATAACAATAACCTCGAAATATTATCGTACTGTATGAAATCAGACATTAAGTACTAGATAAGAGAGGTGCACTTCAACAAAATTATGAGTATTTGCTTACCCCTATAAAACATTACATATTTTGAATACCTACCTACCTAACTACAGATACTATTTCAAGTACCTACGAGGTTTTTTACTAAGTTCAAAAGGAAGGTTTTCAGTCATTCTGACTCTTATGCACCAGTAGGTATGTGATATTGTTGTAATTGGATATTTATGGATTTTAACAGTTTTCCAAGCACGTGTGCTATTTTTATTTTCTATGTATGCATGTTTGACCACCAATTTCTCAGTGACTAAAAGTGAATTCGTTTTTTTAAATGGGTACGATACGTCCGTAATAACAAGCAGTGTACCTAAAGCTAAGTAAGCATTCGTCTCTCGCCTTTTGCCTTAGAGCACGTGACGAGGTCAATTGCTCTCAGTTTTCCGCTAAAACCATTGACACATAGCTATGTAAAAGAATTAAAAACTCTAAAGTCTACATCACCTAATGTGCTAAATATTTAGAAGACAAATACCATAAAATGTGATGTACGTTTAGCGTCGTCTGTGTCATTTCATTTGCATTATAATTTATAACTGATAAGAATTGCTAACTGTCGGTTGTTAAGTAAAATGCACATGCATAACCAAAATGCATTTTATAAGAATACTATTTTCTTTGATTCTATATAGAGGCGAAAAATATTATACAACTGGGAAACAGATCATAAAATTCTATAAATATTCCAAATTCAATTCTGATTCATGTTTATAGTATCTTATCATACCATAAATTTCATCAGCCAATCCCTTTATCTGCAAAAACTAGATATCTAATAACGATCAATACTAAATAATTATACCTACTAAGAATTATTGTCAAGGCAGGTTTGAATATTTTTGTTTGGATGCCTCGAACTTTCGATTTGAACTTGCAGGTACTCTTGACTTTGACCGTATCGGTTTATATTATATCGGTCATTAATTCTAGCTATTAGTGTACAACCTCACGACTTCATATGAGTACCTTAAATAGTTTTTACTACCTTCTAAAGCATGAAATCCTTAAGAAATGATGATTAAATGACTCACCAGTTTTCCCCGACAAGATAGGCTTAATTAGTTTTACCTACAAAGATCGAACATCAATAAGCAACGAAGAATGAAAAACTGCTCCCGACTATACATAATATTTAAATATGTTATGCTCTTTATCGTCAGTGAACTAAAGCCATTTTGCAGACAGAGATACATACATATAAGATGTACGAAACTAATATTTGTGAATTGCGCAGATGATAAGAATGTCTGTTAACCACTTACATTAGTACAACTATAGGGTATATCTCTAATTTGTTTACCCATTATTCGTATCATACTGATAAGCAACTAGATACAGTTATGAAACGAGGTGGCCATTGCGTTTTTGGGTACATTACTTAACTGTCTTAAAAATATTCTACCTCAGACTCAAAACAGTCAACAGTTTATTACATAAAAATAACTCTTAAAGTAGATAACAATAAAACATATTTACAAAGTCAATGTTGTCATAACTTTACAGATATGATGCATTAAGTACTTTATTAAAAAAAGTTAACTATTACGATTCTTAGCCGATTTAGAAACACATTTTTATAAAATTTTTCATAAAGAAAACAAACCACAGACCTAAAAATAACCGGTGACATCGAATCTGAAATCAATGTACTTGAAAGTACATTCAAAAGTAAATAGTTCGTTTGTCATTGAAAACCGAAAGGTGCTTTAACTATCCACAAGTAAAAATATATTTTTAATTTTGTAAGCAAAGCGATAAATGTAAGAAGACAAGCTTAATGACAAATGATTTATTTAATTGTGCAAAAATGTGAAAAATTAAAACAAAAATCTTTTTACTATTTATTGCTTTGAAGGTTCGATTGGAAATATTTATTAAGTGTGTATATTTAGGTTTCAGTATGTATCATACTACTGACAGACACGAGTATTTAAACGATGTTTCCTGTAACACTAATAAGAAAATTTTGTGTGATTAAATCCAATTTTCTTTCTTTTTTCTTGTAGGGCTGCCGGATCAATCCAGGTTACAGAAAATTCGTTTATCAATAAATTAAAGTCATCTGGCAGAAGTTTAGTGGTCTTCTATGGGTCGCAAACCGGTACTGGGGAGGAGTTCGCAGGTCGTCTCGCTAAAGAGGGTATACGGTATAGGATGAAGGGCATGGTTGCTGACCCCGAAGAATGTGATATGGTAAAAGACACATAACAAGACTTTAATCTATTTTAATAAACGATACATAAAACTTACCATTGTTACTAATATCTATTATGTTTTTTTAGGAAGAACTCGTCAAACTTAAAGAAATTCCGAATTCTTTAGCTGTGTTCTGTATGGCAACATATGGAGAAGGTGATCCCACAGATAATTCTATGGAATTCTACGAATGGGTAAAGAACGGGGAGCCCGATTTAACTGGATTAAACTACGCTGTAAGTATTTCTTAGGAATTGGTCCTTACAAGCTAGATTTATCAATACAAAAATATGTCATATACAGAAAAAAAAGGATTAAAATCAATCAATATAATTGAACATCATTTTGTTTAACTAGCAACACTGTCAACGCCGTAATCAATATAAACGTGTCAGACATTACATTAAAATAAATACGATCACGGCGGATAACCGTTATACAAGGTCTGTGGCGGATGACTGTGATGTGTGTGATATCATAGAGGAAATGAAAAAGGATCATAATAATAACTAAATAGTATACTTTATAGGTTTGTGGAGAACATAAGTGGAGCGTGGCGTACTATTCAAAATAGACACCTGCCAAAAGACTCGTATGCAATGACAATATTTTAAATTATATCATGGCAAGAAAATATGATAACAAACGTCAAATCAAATGTCCAGATTGTCAGTCGACAGTCAGCTGTCAAATCAGTGGAATTACCAATATTCAGTCGATGTGTTTTGAAATTGAAGTATTCAATTTTCGTATATAAATGTCAAACAAAAAGGCAAAGTGCAACATCGGCAACAACTATAATACCGTACATTTAATCTAATGTGTTGCTACGGAACCTTAACCCGCTTGTGTTATCACACCGATTATAATGTTTAAAAGCGCTTTTACGTAAATAACCTAAATGTTAATAGGTATAAATACAGTTTGTCTAAATATTATTGTAAAATGAAATACATAACTACATTTAATAATCAATTTTTAAATTATGTGTTCAAGTTTAAAACAAATGACAAACGTTCATTATAAACAAGGATAATTATTAAAAGAATAAAAATAATTTACATAAAATTAATATAAGAAAAATGATTAAGTAAATTATATAACATTGTTCGATTCTCTAATATTTGCTGACGGCGGTTGTGGAAAATTTATGCCATTATATCTATTGTTAGGAATTTCAATACATTAAATAAAAATGAATCTATTTGTAAATATTCCAAGGCTGCTTGGTTATCGGAGAATATTAGTATCATCTATGCAGACATTACGTTGCATGGTAATCAATGATTTAACTATATACTTACTTAATTTAGAAGACTTGGTTGATTCTCTATATAGCATACACATAATATAACCTTGTTATTTTTTTAGGTATTTGGTCTTGGCAACAAAACATATGAGCACTATAATGCAGTGGCAATCTATCTAGACAAGCGGCTACAAGAGCTCGGAGCTACACAAGTTTATGAACTTGGTCTTGGGGATGATGATGCAAAGTAAGACATGGTTTTAAATGTGCATGAGGATAAAGAACCTATATGGGAATTTGTTAGCTTGTTATGTCAGTCTGTAATATTTTCATCAGGAATATCATCATTGTATTAGATAAGCTCTTGTCAATGCAGCTTCTTAAATTTTCTTTTTTTAACAAATTGTTACAAGTCCTAGATCATACAGATCACTTACTAAAAGATTATTCAATTACTTCCAGCATTGAAGATGACTTCATTACCTGGAAGGAGAAGTTTTGGCCAGCAGTGTGTGAGAAATTCAACATTGAGAGCACTGGTGAAGAGGAGTTGACACGTCAATTCCACCTTGTGACTCATGCTCCAGATGAAATTCCACCCACCAATGTATTTACTGGTGAAATTGCCAGGTTACACTCCTTGCAAGTACAGAAACCGTAAGTATAATATCTAATACACAAAATTAAATGTATAATTGTTATGTAATTTTAACATGTTCAAATATTCCAGGTCATATTTATTGAAATTTTGTTTCTGTGCAAGACGAAAAAAAAACATTCAACTCGAAAATATAATCCCTAGTAATGTCATTCCGACAAACGTCACAGGTATCAAGCTATATTTTACAAGGTATAATTTATTCTATCAATTTTTAGTTGTTTGACACAAAATTTCACTTGATTAAAGTTTTATTAGTGTGAACCAATTTTTTTTTTTTCTTTTTAATGGACTGGTTTCTTAATGAGTAGTTGTTCAATTTAATTTACAAAAGTGGTATTTAAATTGCATTGTATAATTTATATGCATTCACTTATTCCATTGAAATAACTCTACTTACTAACCATGTTTAAAAAATTCACAGGCCCTATGATGCTAAGAACCCGTTCTTAGCTCAGATTACAGTTAACAGGGAACTACACAAAGGAGGCGACAGGTCTTGTATTCATGTGGAACTCGACATTTCAGATTCCAAAATGCGATATGAAGCAGGTGAATATACTTTTTGAAAATACATATATATTTTTTTAACGAGTGATAAGATGCAAGATGTCAATAATAAAAGAAAATAAAAATCAACAGATTAACTTACTTGTTCATAAGTAAAATTGATCATAAGCATTAATAATAAAAATGATTACAGGTGACCATGTTGCTGTATATCCAATTAACGACACCAAATTGGTGGAACGCCTTGGCCAACTAACAAATGCTGATCTTGATGAAATATTCTCGCTTGTAAATACTGACCAAGAGAGCAGCAAGAAACATCCATTCCCATGCCCAACATCTTACCGTACTGCACTTTCGCACTATGTGGAGATAACTGCCTTACCGCGTACGCATATCTTGAGAGAATTGGTGGAGTACTGTTCTGATGAAGAAGTAAGATTACTTTTATGCTTCTTTTTAAATGCGGAAATATTTAAGATAAAGCACAAAAAGGTTTATTTTACAATATTGTGTCCTAATTAGAAATATTAACTAATGTAAATAATTATTTCAGGATAAGAAGAAGTTAATGCTTATGGCAACTAATTCACAAGAAGGCAAGGCTATGTACCAATCATTTATTGTGGAGGCTTGCAGAAACATAGTACACATTTTGGAAGATGTACCATCATGTAAGCCACCACTGGACCATTTGTGTGAATTGTTGCCTCGTCTGCAACCAAGATATTATTCCATTTCTTCCAGTCCTAAGGTACGCCAAATGTTTTTTATTTACGTACTTTTGATTTTACGACAGGCGATGACTCGGCTCTGACTAGAAAAAAAACTTCTTAACTTTAATTTTAGTTTGATTTTATCTGTAAAGACTGAGCCTCAAGTCAAATTTAACTAGTATTTGGTGGAGAAGTAGGTAGTGATTTAATGTTTCGAATTATTTTAGCTGTATCCTGAGACCGTGCACATCACTGCAGTGGTTGTCCAATATAAAACACCTACTGGTCGCTTGAACAAGGGTGTTACAACCACTTGGCTGGCAGATAACAAGCCGGAACCTGGCAAGCCTCTTCCGCGCGTGCCTGTTTTCATCAGGAAGTCTCAATTCAGGTGAAAAACAATTTATAAATAGATGCTTATTATGATCAAAACTTTAAAGTATATGATTAATCAACTAATTATTTTTTTATAGACTGCCTCTGCAATCCCAAACGCCAATTATAATGGTAGGCCCAGGCACAGGATTAGCTCCCTTCCGCGGATTCTTACAAGAACGTGCGCATGCGCGTTCTAACGGAAAAGAAGTTGGGGACAACATTTTGTACTTCGGATGCAGGCACCGCGGCCAAGATTACATTTACCAAGAGGTAAGAATTAAAGAAACTGAATTGACTTTTAGATATTGATAAAGACGATAATTTACTATGATAATGTTTTTAATAAAAAAGTAAAGTAAAATTACATATAATATACAACGTGTAACGGAAATAACGCACATCCACAGACACCCCAAAAAGAATATCCCTTTTTATCCACAATTAATGTATTGAAACATTTTTATCATTTTCTTAGATATTTGTTTTTATTACATATTGTCAGAATAATTTGTACAAATAATTGGCAAAACGCGTGGGCGCCCTATTGCTCAATACGTTACTTATAGCCTATAGCCTTATAGCCTTATTGCATCGACTTAAGGCTTATTTTCGTTTACTTCGTGTGCTTTATGAAAATAGTGTCTACAATTTAATTATTTCTAAATATTTTTTTGGTAAAAAAAAATATTTATTTTTATTAATGAAATGGATTCTGTTATCGATTCTGAACAAAGTAGTTTCAGGATGTGCGTTAATTATGTTACACGGTGTATATGTATAGACAAAAACGAAATACAATAATAATTATACGTTTATGTTTATTTTAGGAACTTGAAAAATATGAAGAAGATGGCGATGTGAAACTAAACCTTGCATTCTCTCGGGACCAGAAAGAGAAAATTTATGTGACACATTTATTAGAAAAGCGCATGGATGAGTTGTGGGACGTCATTGGTAATCGCAACGGACACTTCTACATTTGCGGGTAAGGATCTTTTTTAATTTGAAACAATATTTTTTCTAAACTAAGGAATAAGGTACCTACCTACCTAGGTAGGGTAATGTAGATCATGTGAATGTATTACAACATAATACTAACTTTTTTCAGTGACGCCAAAAACATGGCTGTTGATGTCAGAAATATCGTTCTAAGAGCCATTCAAGAGAAGGGCGGACGTACGGAGTCGGAGGCCGTTCAGTTTATCAAGAAACTTGAGTCTATGAAGAAATATTCGGCTGATGTATGGAGTTAAAACCGTTGCCCACAGTATAAGTAGACGAATTTGTGGAATTGTAGACAATTTTCTGTTATGACTTGTAAAAGTAATGGTGATTATGTTATGTTATTAATAGATTGTGATATTTTTCGCACTGTTGGGCACAAACGGTTTAGTTTCAACTTCTCCAACAAAAATATTTCAGAATCAAAGTCTAATAAGCAAAATATCATAAATATTAATATTTAATTGATAAAAAGAAAGTCGACATTATTAAAAAGAAAGAAGTATTTATATTGTAATACAAATGAAAGAAAAAAATGAACAATTTAAATAATATATACACATGTAGTAATTTCAGAAGACAATTATAGTAATTGCTTTATAATAATATAAACATATAAATAGCGTGAGTACAATAATTTACAATGCCGTGGAACATAAACTAATTAAGAGTAAATGTTTGTTTTACGCTTCTTTTCTGAGTGTTTCTGGCAATAAGTGATGGCGACGAACCTAGTATCGCTGTTCGGCTTGTCTGCCTACTTGTGATTATCATATTCTTAGCACCTGTCTCCAACTTTAAGATTAAAAACAGTTCTTTTTATTCGTATTTTTTTCTATGCTTTAAGTAATAAGTGGAATTAAAGCTTTCGAAATTCAGCTGTCGTTATAATAAAACAAACCTCATCAATGTTGACTTGACAATTTACTGCGGCAATGTAATTTGTACCGTATTATTTTATTTTATGGTTTCTTCTGAAATTGAGATATAAGCATTTTAATAAAGTATCGTATATATTTTTGATACATTTCAGGAAATTATTCGACTTCAAGCTGAATGAATAATCCTTGACTCCTGTACAATAATTAGTAAAGTCATATTATCAGTTTCTCAATTAGGAAAACTACTCTTCCGAGAGAAACTAATAAGCCTAAAGCGAACCTAAGTATAAGATTTGTGTTAAAATATCATCTATGACCAAACAAATCTGTTCTCTACGAAACTTTAAAAATATTAACATTCCACCAGAACCAGAATCGAATTTATACATGCGTTGAATGTAAATCTTTCGATAATCTACCCCGAGAGACAGACATCCATCTACATATGGCAGAAATATGTTGACTATTATAACTTGTTATCATTGTAATAGTTCAAAAATGTCTATATCAACAAGTTGACCTTGTCTAATTTCTAATTGTTGATCTTCACAAAGTTTTTCTATGTACTATATAAGAGACTATTTAGGAAATTATCGTTGTAAGGAAGTCTTACCGTATTATTCTTTATTTATTTGATGTTCAAGATTAATCTATCCATTAGTAAATACAACGCGCTTGAACATTATTTTATAAAACTACCTAAACTTTTTTTTCCAATACGTACATTGTAATTTCCGAGATGAGCTATTTTAATGGCTACTTACTAATCAGTGCGATATAATTTTAAGTTTAATATAACTGATTTTCGCTTCGGTATTTTAAAAATTTTCGCCAATGAAATAAAAAGGGCCAAATCTTGATTAAATATTTATGTAAAGGTTGTCCCAAAACAATATTATTATTGATTAGAATATGCGATTTTTATAAAAATCCACTTAGACCTAAGGTTACTTGGATTTGTTGATACCCGAACCATAGGTACGGACTGCATACAACGTGTAAATGATTTTATTGATATATGTATGTAACAGCTGTTGTTTAATTTTGCAAATATATGAATTGTTGACATTTTTATATGTTATGTGGACTGGGCAAATAGAATAAGTAAATTAATAAATTTTTATATTACATCTTGTATGAACTGGTTTTATTTTTAAACCTCTTTGTATTTTAAACTATAATTATTACAAAACGAATAACAACTGTATACTGCAAAGGTTACAAATAGTAGGTATCTAAACCGTACAGAATTATCTTTTATAGAATTTCTACGCCGACGCAGCACATTTTTAACAAATTGGCTCACTGTTTTCCTATAGTATATTCAGTATCAGAATTGCACCCGTGCGAAGCCGGGGCGGGTCGCTAGTAATAAATAAACTCATAGCGTACCTAGTTTTAAAGATTTTTAAATTGGGCAGGTACAGACATACAGCGACACCGACTTTGTTTTGTACTATGAGACCACTACTTGAAATTTTCCAACACGAAGACTTTCGTGTGATTTGGTGGACACGGTATTAAACTTAAATTTTCGAGTTTCATAAAACTAAGTTCTAAGGTAAGAAAAAAAAAACATTTATTTTTAAAACAATGTATTAAATTAACCGCATTATATTAGTTTATATACAGTGACGGAAACAAAATGCACACCATTTATTTATATAATCAGTAAGTACACGAACTGATTATCATCGATCATCAAATAACAAAGTTATAAGTGAATAATCCAAGTAACCACATTGGACTGGTACTTGATAAATTAATCTTAAATCAGTAGCACTCGCAGCTGTAAAATCGAGACAATATTAAAACTCTAAACTTTCCAGAAAAACTGAAAAATAGCCAGACTAACATATTTTTTTAGTAGACGAAAATACTAAACCTGATTGTTTATCATAGTTATAACCAAGTAAATGAAAGACACTCGTGAAACTAGAAGAACTTGTGAAGCAAGGATGATTAAGTCCAGCTCTTTTTCAAGTTTAAGGAAGGTACTACACAATACGCATACTCATACATGACGATTACTAAAAAACAAACGCTATTTTTCAACATATGTATTAAAATACTGGATTCACTACAACAATGAAATATCAAATTGCTTTTATTACACTAAATCTATTATGTACACTAATAAAACTATTTATTTATGTGTCAGGATAATCAACGTGCTCATTATAAGACAACATTTTTTAAGTTTTACCAATAAGCTTCAGTAGCTATATTCCTCGGGTAAACATGAATGTTATTGCCGATTCCTAGTGCCATCTGAAAGAAAATATTTAGACGTACTTACCGCAAAAAGCGTATCATTAACAAGATATTTAGAAAATGCAGTGTTTTAATGTAACAGTAACAAAAGTTAAAGTTTGTATAATTAAAATTGGCATTAGAAGTTCACTGCACGATTCTAGATATCTTATCAAAGAATCGGAACGATAAACAGCATGTAAACTCAAATTCCATCATACCATTAGTCGGGCACAATTGTACTTTTTTTACACATATTTTACAAATATTTAACTGTACATAACTATACATTTTCAGTCTTCCACAAATAGTAAACAATTTAAGTCGGTTTTATGATTTACAATTTTATGACATATTCGTAAAGTAGATACTACTTTGTCACAACCAATATTGTATATAAATTAATAAAGTAAAACCAACCATATTATACTTGTGACAAATATTTATGTAAGTACATGCATTGGAAGTTAACGTGATTTAGCAGTAGAACCAACAGATATTCGATCATCCTTTTAGCGAATATATTTTTTTATATTTATTCCGTATATTATTAAACTGTGTATGTTTTTTAAGAACGCGGCAATAATCCAATACTAATTAGTTCTGAGAATAGTTTTTTCAAGCTGTTATTGAATGTAAAGCAACAGAATTGGCTTTGGATTATAATGAGCATCCTGAACTTTGCATTGACGACGTCGCTATTATTAATCTTAAAACACCTGATTATTAACCCTTTTAAAGGTATTTATTCAATAATGTTCTTACAATTAACTACGTAACATTTGTAGTATTTTTATTCTATAATTTATATAGTTCTTTTAAGCGTATTGTAATTCATATATTTCTGTTGTTGGAGTTTCAGGCAAATGTAGTACCTAAGTACTGTTTTAAGGTATACATATCCTTCTAAACGTAATTTTGAGTTGATAATCACAAATTCTAAACTATAAACGCATCAATACCGTCTCTCACTATTAAAAATAACTTAAACTATTTAACTAAGAACTGAAATAAGAATTGAAAGGAAACATTTATTAATTTATAAGCTACGTGTCACAAGTCATAAATAAAATGTGAGAATAAAAGTAAAAAGTAACTCACGATGAGAGACCTAGCTTCTTGCACTACAATAGCCAGCAAAGGTTTCTCCAATGTAAAAATTATGTACATTGTGTCAAATAAAATGCAATACCATAAAACTAATCAGCGTCATTACAGTATTTAACACGTAAGAAGTGATGCCGGCCGGAGCCTCGAGCACAGCCGGCCAACACGCGCCGAGCTCACGAGTCCGGCGGGATGTCCCACTCCGCTAGTCCGCGATCCACTAACTCTCTGTTCAGGAATATTACCTGCTGAAAATACAACACAAATCATTCACCTAACCATATTTACCAACCGATCATTACGTGTATAAGAGACAGAAAAATATAAATATACTAAAGACTAATTTAAACTAAGTTAATAAATACCTGTGGATGTAGAGTGAGGTAGAGATGAACGAGTGGGAGGCCTGCTTCATCATAGCCAGCAACTTGAGCATGCAACAGTTGCCCTGCTGTTAGACCAGCCATGATGCGGAGTGCCTCGGCGCTCCACTCAGGTTCTAAAACATGATTGCGAATTATCAACAGCGCACAAAACAAGAGCGATTACTTTTTGGAAAACGTCAACCCCATGTAAAATCGGATACTGTATCAACAAATTATATATCGCCATCAGTCAAGATTAAGTGGACGAACAACAATACTAACTTTGTTTACAGTTTTTTAGAAGAATAAGCTTCTAAAAAACTGTGATCAATATAAAAGTATGAACGCGAAAGTTCGTAATAATTATAGATTGTATGGATGGATGTCTGTTACACTTCTATGCACTATGGCTATATCAATTTCGATGTAATTTTTATGGAGTTAGCTGACCCCCTTGATCAACACAGGCTACTTTTTAACCGACTAGTCCAGAATGCGATAATGTTTAAACCGTCATTCGAGCGGGCGATGTCGTATTCGTTGGGAATAGATTAGGTACTTCATTTAAATATGTATTTGAAATTTGGTCTTCGTTTCAAGTAAAATAATAATTTATTTTCCGAACTAATACCAGTGGTATTAGTTTTTGGTATTAGACAGGAATAAATCGCTTTCAACAACAATTATACATAACATATGCATAATGAGTATTATATGAATATGAGTGATCAGCTTGGCAGTACATCATTAATAAAAATGGATGTATTAATAAACAGAAATTAAATGTTTACAACATGTACATAATATTACAAACCGTAGTATATAAGTCTGTTTGTCCTCACGTCGCCAAAATATTTTTCTATTAAAAAAAAATGTATGTGAATCAGGATAACTTTAAATTTGAGTTTAAAGGCAAATTCTAGATCGTTTTGTTGTTTTTCCTGTAAATTTATGGCGTTACACTAAAAAAACTTGATCAAAAGGACACTATATTATATTTATTCAATAAAAATAAGGGTAATAAAAATAAATCTAGTTGTAATATCACGAATATTGTAAAACATGTTCAAAGTTACCCAAATTGACCGTAAGTGTAATGATTTAATGCTTCATAAAACCATTTCACTTTTCGTAAATTATTGTTATGAACGCGTTGTTTTTTTTTCAAAAATAATAATAAACACAAGTAAAGAATCCAAGGTCCTTACGATAAATATGTGTATATTTATCGAAAGGACCTTGGGTTCTTTCAAGTTCTTTCAAGACTAAAAATACCTAGAGCACTAGATACATTTCTAGACGTAAGTATTAAAATTTTCGCATGCGGCTTTTTATATCGTTATAACAAATACTTTCCAGTATATAATTTCATTAATTAGCACTCTCAAGGCTACATCTTTAAATATAAGCGCATGCGCATCGTTTTTCAGGAATGCTTTAATAATTTAAATGTAATACTTCGAAGTTCATGTTTACAATTGCATCGTTTTCTAAAACATTGAATATTAAAATATTAATAAAGTAGATTTATTAAATAACAAAAACAATATCAAGAAACTGTTCGCAAAAAAGCACGCAGTTGAAATCAAGCGATTTTATTACAAATTGAATTAAGGCATTCTAAAACAGGTTTACTGTCTCGCTTTTGTGTACCGCGTTTTCACTCGACCGTGGACTACAAGTATATTGATAGCCACATAAATATAACCATGGTGTTAAAAAGGTTATCATATCTAACAAGGTCCTCTCAATTTATTTAAAATTGTGTTTCTGTAATTGATAGTATAGTGTTATGGCTTACCATTGTTTGAGGGCTTAACAAAAGCTAAAACGGCTTCTGTTGCCTGGAAAGGTAACGTCATAAAATCTGAGCGAATCTGCTTGAGTTGATCATTGTCGACTGTCAGATATCCACCAAAGTCTACCAGTTTAACAACAGATGTGTCATTTTCCTCTGATGTTGATATCACTTGTGCACGATACCAGTTGTTTTCAGTTGGGGCCGCGCATATTGAACCCTCTAAAAAAAATTAAATGTGATTTAAATATTTTTCAATCAAAACAATGAGGAAGAAAAAAGTTCATGGTCTATTTTGTGCTATGTTAGAACCATGAAGCATACTTTAACATATTTCATTTACCTTTAACGGGATGTGGCAGAGAAGGCACATCCGGGTTTTGATAAGTTGCTGCCATGAGACGGTGTAGAGCATGTAGAGAAGGGAAAGTAGGGTGAAGGGGTTGTTGCAGGAAGAAATGTCCCGCACTCACCAGACACGTCATTATTGTGTCGTTGTTCACAGACTCCACAAGCTGCAATAATCATACATAATATAGTCTTTATGCTAAACAAGTATATGTAAATTATATTATTATTATCAACAACTTGCTTATTATCGTTTAACATGTATTTTAGTGATCATGTTATCTTTTATGCCTTAAATTTTAGTATATTGACAGATAACAAGCAGACTATGATTAAGAGATTATTCAAAGTATAAAAAACAAAGATGACCTATTATGCACAATGGCTGAAGTGTTTAGTATTAAAGTATTTATGAAATTTGTTAAGCCTTTTCTACTCTCCAGTTTTACCACTAGCGGTAAAGGAAAATATCATGATTGTTTTTTATGCCATTTCTATTAAAATAATACTTCTTTTGCTACTTAATAAATTCTATCAAAAAGTTACTTTCTAATCATCAGAACCATGCGCGGCAGAAAAAGTAAAATTTTATCCTGAGATCTACTCATTTTAATTAGCATTAAGATTGTTTCATTTTACAAATGAAAGTTTTAGTATTTGCTCATTGAATGACTACACTTACTTGTAAGAACTCTGGTACAAGAGGCACCAATCTTTGATATAGTTCTGCACTGATTTCTTGTAAGGAAAAGTTGGGGAACTTCTTTTCAGGAAACTTTTCCTTTATCATTTCTAAAGCTGCTTCAATTTCACTCTGGGTTCCTAAAATAAAGTGGTGTTTAATTACTTGGAACAAAGAAAGGTTAAACAAATGACATCTATGCAAAGTAGTTCATCTGTATTAATTATCTTACCTTCAACTGCACAAATCTTTTGCTTCACAGAATCAGGATGTCTTCTCACATACACGCTAGCACCTGTTTTGGCTTTTATTTGAGTTACAAAGCAGCCATGTTTGCCTATTAAGAGCCCAACAAGACTCTGTGATATAACAAATTGATGTATTCTAAGAGCAGTTTCAGAAGGAACCATATTTAAAGTTGCAGGAGGAGGACTGGCTGCTTCTGAACAACCTTTACCACTGTCACTAGAACCCTGTAATTAATAAAGAGCATTAATTTAACACATTTATAATTGAATTATATTCAACAAAAAAAAGACAGTCCTAAAAGTATATTTACCTCACTGTGGTTGTCAGAGAAGTGGCACATTGATGGACTAGCTAACAAAGGGTCCACGGGACTATGATTTGCAGAATCTCTTTCTGAGATACGTCTACTTTGTGCTGTGGAAAACCTGTTATCACTGTCATTACTATCACTAGGTTCATCAACTACATTAACATTATTATTAATATTAGAATCTTCTGTGTCACCCATAGTGCTCTCTTCAGTTGTATCCGCTTCGGACACAATTGTCTCCAGTTTTGTACTTTCTTGCTGCAAAAATGATTCTGATTTCCCTGGCATGTCATATGAATTAACACTTGTTTTGCCTGCCTTAACTATTACTGGGGAACGATCAATATTATTTTTACTGCAAGTGACTACAGTTGGGAGAGTGGAACACATATTGTGTGACTTCTCTTTAAATGAAAGTTCTTTGGAGCGTAAGCTCATAGAATTAAACTTGTCAAAACCAGCTGACATTTGTTTTTCCTTCTCAATAGATTTTTTCCTAATTATCTTTTCTATCTCTATATCAACTTCTTCATCTGTCAATTCTAAAGGAGAAGACCTTTGGGAATTGCTTCCATTAGGAATAATGTCAATTGGTGCTGATTTAATAATGGAACGTTCTGCTTTGCCCAATGGTGATGTCCGTTTGGCTTCTGCTTGGGCATTTAATGCTTCCGCAAGCTCTTCTTTCAAGCTTTTGATTCTTTCTCTTCCACCCGGGTCAGATTTTGCATATTCCCTCTTTTTTCTGAACCAAAATATTCCCAATAAAACTGCTATGGATGGGACTGACCACATAAGCAACTGACGACAAGGTGCCATTGTGGTAAGCCACTTTTATAAAGAATCTAGAACAAAAAAAATACTATAACAATATGTTCTGCTTACATAAAATCATTCTTTACTTATTATAATGATAGTCAAAATAATCATAATCTTTTATTTGTTTTTTATATTGTATACAAGGTGTTGTATTAAAATATTGTTTCAAATATGAACCCTGTTACAGCAACATTTTATAAGCTAGTTCAGTTTAAGTTATGATTTTATTACTATTTCTATTACTTTTACATGATACTTTGATGTAAATAAAATAAATTCTGTTACTTTTAAAACTAAAAGCAGCAAAAATTAAATTCTAAACTGAACAAGACCAATAAATTTAAATATATATAGATATATAACATTATTTTGCATATAGACATAAAATGTAACCTTTATACATTATTTATATCTACATCTTTTGCAATGAACATGACCCAGTTTTTTTTTTACAAAAAGTTAAGAAAACAACATGCCATAGTAACCAATTTATGTTATGAACACAATGACATACTTTTTAGGATTTTAAGCGATAATTTATTATTGAGTGCAGATTTAAAATATTTACTTTGTTTTATTGGCGACGCAAATCCAAATTAGTGTTTATTTAGGTTAGTGTCCGCGTGTTTATTTATTTTTTTTACTAAATAGGGCACTACGAATTATAGGTGTTTAAATAGTTTTTCTGGCAGTAATAGGCTATTTTATTTAACGTTTTAAGAATTACCGGCCTTTTAATCTACTTCAGTCAGAGGAAAGCGTGGTCTTAACAATAACTAGTCAAATCGAAAGCGGTTACGCTTACTCGATATTCACAGTTATGTACAACGATTACAATCTGCAAAACTTTAAACTACCTATTTTTGAGTCAATGCTAATTATACCTACACACCCATGCGCTACTGATCTTTTTCGGTACACAAGTTATAAATGTTGTCCGGTGAGGGTCACGAGCAATATGTAGGAAACCTTCACAAGCAACACGTAAGCAAATGTGGAACCATAAATGAAAGGTTACGCAATTATAAGCGTGTCAATATCTTAAAAAAAATGCAGGCTGATAATTATTTGAACAATTGATAAACAATGCTTAATTTCTAGGATGCGTATGTTTATTCTCAAGTCATGAGTTTGCGTACGTACAATCCCCCGTGATCCAAATGTGGGATCATGCAGCCGGCTTAAAATTAGTGAGTTACTTACTTTAATATCCAAGAAAGAATGTTCCCACTTTTGAATTGTAAAATAAAAACAAGCCGAAAAGATAAGTTAACTGATATTACTACCAAATTTCACTAAATTTTATCCAACAATCCACGTGCTCACAATGTTTTCGAAGCACAACAAAATTCAATATGGCTGATGGAGTGCAGATTGGCAACATCCAAAAATCTCTATGGTTTTGCTCTATAGATAAGTATATCAAACACATAGATAATAAACAATGTGTTTTCTTTGGAAGGCTGTCGGCAAGGATGTGGTCATTTGTCGTTACTTGTTAGCACTATAATGTGAAATTATGTTGCGAAAATATAAATATCTTGAATTATTAACCAAGTACAGACTGGGTACAAAAACTTCGATTCGCTATTTTAAGCGGATGGGGTCCAGTAGAGAAAGCCAAAATAAAAGCTTTCATTTACGTTTGACTAGGTAATTAAAATGGAAATTAGCTTTACTGTTTTTTAAGAAACTGAAGACTTTTAACACTTTTTCATTGTCGGGCTTACTTTACACTAATCAAATTTTTGGTACAGTAAAGAATTACCCATTATAACTTTTTCTTTACAATGTAATTACGAGATGAGATGTGCAGTGCAAACATTTTTTTCTTAGTCGGAGACATGAATATTATGAATCCACACACACTCCTGTGTACGTTCGTTGGGTGTACTGTCAAGAATGTGTAGCAGTGTAAACTTAACTTTATAATAGTTGAATTAACAAAGCGGACGGTTTTAAAACTTTATCTCCTTTTGGTGGACCATCTCTACAACTTAACATTGAAATATAAAATAAACCGCTATCATCATATCAGTCAGATACTGAATGAAGTCGGTGTCAAACCTTTAGAGAATCAACATTCACATGGAAATTCTACTTGCTGGTTTGGCACCGAGTTCAATCAGTATCTAGCTTAGTAAAGGTTTATTTTTGAGTTTTTAGTATGTACCTTTGTTATCGAAGTGTTTTTTTTGTTAAAATTAATTATTTTCCTTCATATTAGAGTTAAGATTTACCTTCTAGAAATCAGACCTACCTAATATATATAGTTTCAAGAGATTACAACTACCAGTCCATATGAAATTTAAGATTTTTTTTTACTCCTTACCGTTGAAGAGTTCTCTCAACTGCCTCTCGTCTTCTGCACCAGACCCTATCAAAACCCATGTAGGTATAAAGGTCTTACCAATACAAATTATTCAAGCTCAAACACAAAGTAGCTGCTGTGAACCGTTAAGAAGTTCCCTCGACTGTCTCTCGGCTCCATCATCAGATCTACTCTAGACTTTTGTGAAATTGTAGTCTTTTAAAATCCCTAATGAAATGTGTTACAAATACACTAGTCGTCCCTACAATTTTTTTAAGTTCCCCTCGATTTCCCTTGTCTCCCATCATCAGACGCTGATTTTCTTTCAATGGGACCTCCTCGAAATTGTCTACTTCCAACAAAAAAAGAATCATCAAAATCCGTTCATAAACGACGAAGTTATCCGCGAACAAATATAAAAAAAGGATATATATAATACGGGCGAATTGAGAAACCTCCTTTTTAAAGTCGGTTAAAAAGAGTAGAATGCATCCACGTTTACACCCACATTGGTACATTAAAATATCTTCTGTTTGAAGGCCGCCCTGGTCGAATTCCGGGGTTTATTTCCCTGTCCGAAAAGTAATAAAAAAAACATTTGGACATTATTTGATTTGATTTGAATATGACTTAGTCTTATTTGTGTGGAACACACGCTTCTCAGTAGCCTTAGATAAAAGAGCAAGTACACTGCAGCTTCATGATTCAACCACGTCGAACGTGCCGAATATAATGTTGTGATGCCCGGATATTAATCCAGGAAGTTCCAAGACAACATTATGATTTAAACTGCAACTCTTAAGGTTTTTAGAAATTACTTGTAGTACCTAGATACTTAGGTCAGTACTTACCAGGAGACCATTCCATCACAGATGTTCAGCCGAAATAAATAAAAAAAATATTTTTAGGTTTATAAACATAATAATCTTTAAGTACCTATGTTTTGATGAGACGCTGAAATGTATATAAGATGTATGTATTGTGGTGAGAAAATAAACGTTTTTATTATTATTTTTTATTTAAAATAGTTTTGTTTAATTATACATATAGCTATTACAGTCCCATTGCAGAGCAAAGGCCTTCTTTTCGGTCTATGGCGTACAGGGGCCAGTTTTATGAAAAGGGATTGAGCTCGTCCTGCCAACTCCTGGGTCTAACGCGAGGTCTTCTTCTGTAATTAAAACCACGCAATGTCTGATTGCCTTTCCCAGAACTTATTCGGCATTCGGCAGATGTGACTCGTCCAGTTCCATTTAAGTTTGGTAGCTGTATGCCGTACGTCAGGTAATTTGGGTTTTGGACCAAAGTATCGAGTTTCTAATTCGATCAGGCTGCTTGACTTCTAAAATAATGCGCTCTATAGCTCGTTGGAAGACCCCGAAAGCAAACCTTTGAAGTTGTGTAAGTAACCATGTCTGCGCTCCATAGCTGGCGGAAAAGAATGCTCATGTCCACGAGCTCCATTTGACTGGCCTGTTGGTCTAGTGGTTATTGGCCATGACTACTATACCAGAAGTCGTTCGGTTTGATCCCCACCCAGGACAAATGTTTGTATGCTGAGCACGATCATTTATCCTGTGTCTGGGTGTAATTTATGTATAGTACGTATGTATTTAGAAGTATATAAGTATGTTTATCGCTTGCCTAGTACTCATTAGACAAGCACTACTTAGTTTGAGACTAGATGGCGTTGTGTGAAAGTCGTGGCATAATTTACTTCTCATAATAGGCTAGAATTAAGTATAATAAATTAATGACTTTACTCGCGATTTTTGTCATCAGATCAGATTTTGTGCAAACAGCTACAATTAAATTTCTAATGTACTATTATAATAGTATTATCACAGTCTAAATATATTAATGTCGTATTATGTTGAAGAGATTATATGTTTAGTTGAATGCGTAAATATCAGAATCTAGAAATTTATTTTGAGATAGCCCATTTGTTGGTATAAAAACATCATGGTTCATCAAATAGTAGCAGTGAAAACGCGATTGAATGATATAAATGTTTCTCATCAGTACTTTTCAAATCTGTGATGCCAGTCTATGAATGTTCTATTGCTGGACAAGACCACTTGCCTTTTCTTTTAGGATTGAGTATTGATCACCTTGCACACTCTGTGGTTTGGTGATTGAGATCCTATCATACTATTATTTATTTAATAAATATTAATACACATCATTGTGTTTATAAAGATCCAAGGCCGCTATAGTAATCCTCAAACCATTGCTCAAAATATACTGAAAGTGGTGGGGCATTGTAAGGATGCATGTAATGCAAAAACCAACACATAAAAAATCACATTTACACATTATTACTACATACTATTGACTTTGTCTTACTATTTCCTTAATTACATGAAAACGAATGCTTTTCAGAGGTTCATTCTGAATGCATGACAATTGTTGTTCTTTAGTTAATTATGTTTTAGTTAAATATACCATGTGCACTGTAGTGCCAATACTACAGCATTTAGGAACTCTAAAGATTCAAAATATTGGTTAGTAGTAATTGTGTAATAGGCATATTAAGTTATAATAAAACCCTACTCACAGATACTACTACAGAAACTATTAGATTTATAAGACTATATCTATCATAGTTGGACAGTTTCAAGCCCGGGAAATGTTAATGATGATTAGAGAATTTAAATGCATATTATCTTGAAATGTGTATGTAGTTGATTGATCAAATAATGATAATTAAATGACTATTTACTTTTAAAACTAATGCCCTTGTAATCTGTATGTTAATGTTGTTCAAGTTTCATTTGTGACATGGTTAATGTTATTTACATTAAACATACATACAAGATGTCTTGAGTAAGTTGTAATATTAAAGAGTTAGTAATACCGGCCATACATATTTTATAAACTTGTATAATAATGTGAAGCAATATTACAGAACTTACATTTCTAAAAATCCTTATGGTAGTGTTCAAAAAACTAAAGCTTTCATTTAAATAATGCTTTTTAATAAATCAAATCTAGATGCTAAACATGAAATCTTGCATACTTGTGTAAAATTGTTCATTTTGTTATAAGAGTGTAATTATAACAATCATAACATACCTTAACATTTACTTGACCACTGCTGACATTGAACATGTTTTAAATATACACATAAACAACCACACAAAATTTATCTGTTATACTTGCAAATTTATATTCATAACAACAAATTATTAAATGAAGACTATATAATACAATTAGTTTACACTAAAATACTCTTGATTAAATGACAGCTAAAAGAAACTAGTGGGAAACTCAAGTTCAAATCGTAACATTGATCTAATCGATTTTGGCACAGATACATACAGTGCCAAAAATGTTAAAGATAATCAACCAATCACATCTGATCTTGACTCTTACTATATCTGGTTATCCTCCAAATAACTGTTAAGTAATAAATTATTTCCTGATAACATTATATTAAAACTAAACATAACATGAATACTTTCCGAGTAGTCTAGGTATGTAAATAATAGAAGTAGAGTCTTGTTGGTATAATTATTTAATAGGTAGGTATATGTACATTCCTTATTTTTGGATAATTATTTCTCACCTGTGACAAATGGGATAATTTCAAGGAATGTTGCATAATCATTAGCTATAATTTCATATTACTGAAAATCTTGACAAAGGAATAAATATTACGAAATGTTTCAGTGTCACAAACACTTCCACATGGTATTATAGTGCTGCAAGTCTAAATGACATAGATAGTTTACAATTTGTGTATGTATAATGAAATAATTTCGAAAACTAATATATATAAAATCACATAGTCATGTTTATTCATAACAGAAAACAAATTTACATTGACTTGACTTACTGTAGATACAAATAATGCTAAGTTTTATATAGCATCTACTGCATCAGCTTCATCTTCTGAACTAACCTCGTCACCGAATTCAATGTCCTCATCCAGACCATCTACAGAATAGACCACTGTCTCATTGATTCGTACTGTTTCTGGGAATTCTCCATAAGTCTTCAGATTCCTTGCCTCGTCCGGAGTATATTTCAAGATGACATCAGCCTTAGCGTCTTGGTAATCTCGCAAGCCTATTAGTATTATATCTCCTTGATTTATCCAAACTTTTTTTCGTAGTTTTCCTCGGATGTGACAAAGACGTTTTATGCCATCAAAGCACATGGCCTCCAAGCGGCCATTACCGAGCATCTTTGTGACTTGGGCGTACTCTTGTCCGTCTTCTTTAAAAACCAATTCACGTTTTTCTGTTTCATTTTCGTTCTTTCCTCTCCTCCTGTTTTTACCTCCTTTTCCTTTATTCTTCGGCATGGTTTATATAATTTTGAGTACAAACATATACAGTTAGACTACGAAAATCTCATAAATTTGCTCTGTAGACAGGTTTTTTGACAGATGTTTTTTTTTTAATTGGTTCTCGCTTCATTCGTGTGCGTTGCACTGCACAGATAAAAAATATGTTTCGGTGCATTCGTGGCTTTTTATTATAATTTTATATCTACCAATAATATGTCACTGCTAGATTCCATTGATATATATATTTTACACAAAACTAAGAATTGTTTTCCATAGTTTGTTCTATTTTGTTGGGAAAATAAAGTGACTCAAGATTTTATTCTCGTTAGTCTTACTAAGACTCGGGTTAGTGTTGCAAGACTAGATAGATATTTAAATTGCACTTCAATGGATAAAACAAAATGAAGTGTGGTAAAGAAGAGTAGTTTTTTGTAATAAATGTATAAATCTACCACATATCCTATTAACTTTCAATGAGACCTACTATCGAAATTCGCACAGCGGCATAGAGCTACAAGGATGTTTGGGCACGTGGATGACATTAACATGTAGGCGCTGCTTTGCTCCCAACAAGAACCAATATAACTGTAACTGAAAAGCATTGTGATAGTTTTTATCGCTAAGTATCGATTTAAAATATTTTCATTTTTTATATTTGAGTACTATTTCATACAAATATTTAAATTGTGTATATTTAAATTCTACCTACTCGAGTCTGGAAGTTATCTAATCGAATTTGATAAATAATTAGATATGGGATTAACTAAATTTATAAGAAAGGTAACTACACTAATCTGGTACGTTTTGCTAAATTGCGTATACAACGCCTTAGCTATAGAGGAAAATTAAAATAATTACAATATGGCGTTGCATTCTTGTAACTTGGTACCTAAATTGAATATTTGTTGTGAGCATTTTCTTGCTACTTTAAAAAATAAGAGTCCTTATGGTGTTTGGGTAACTTCAGTATTTGCATTATTTAATCTATAAATGTGCGTGTGTAAGAACACCTTTTTTATGCGGCGAAATTCTAAATGCATGCTATAGATGCTAAAGAGCATGTAGAAAAGGAACAAGTTAATTCAATTCATTTGACTTCATGACCAACAGTAAAAAAAAATATACCGTAATCGGGATGATGACATTTTTTTTTACTGTTGGTCATGAAGTCTAATGAATTGAATAATATTAGATTCGTATTTTTTATTTTGTCGCGCATGTGATGTCACTATTTCGTATAAATTTTGCGAATGCCTTTCGTCACAAGCCTCTTTTCCTGAACTTTAAAGCGGCATATCTTTATCGATGTTCATTGTTCCGATCAAAAATAAAAATATATGTAACTACGGGTGTAATATTTTTTTTACATCTATAAGACGGATAATTTAGATTTTTACTTTTCGTACCCTGTCATCATCCCTACTATGCGACTCCAGTTTCGAATATTGGTAAACCAGTTTTCTTTATATTTTATTTGTTTGTCAGAAGTCATCATCTTCCTGCCCTTATCCCATTTCACTTGGGGTCGGCGCAACACGTCTTCTAGACATGTTGCTTAGTTTTGGCGATGGTTTTATAGTCGGCCGCCTGCCTGACACTAACCCTCTTTGGGAAAGCGATTGTTGGTTGTTTACCCGCCACCATTCGGGTGACCCAAGGTGCTTGGTACAGTGCACTGGGTCTTAAGGTCCATCAGTCGCCTTTTACGACACCCAGTGGAGGATATGGGGTGGTTCTATTCTTTATATCCGGACACCACACGGATTTGTTTGTCAGAAGTGTCTCAGAATAATTAAGAAATCCCTCTGCACACCATAACAACGGTGTCAAGTGGGATCTCCTGTGTATGTGTATTTATTTATACATTCTTAGTACCTAAGGTTTACCAACAGTTTCTGCGTATAATAAGTCATGAGTTAGCAGGTAGCAGATACCCTTTGCTGGCACGTAGACTTTTGCCTAACGTTTTTGCCGTTATAAGACACATTCACCGTGGCAAAAGCTAGTTACGCATAATTTAGAAAAAACAACATAGGTAGGTATAACAACATACTTATCTACATTAAGTCATTAAATTGGCTTCGAACTTGGAACCTCAGGTTCAAAAATCCGTTCATACTCGTGGAATCTCAAAGCCTCCATGACATTCTGTTCTGCTATTATTTTGAGACCTTTTGATCAATTTACAAGAGCATGTTTTCTCAAATATTAAACGAAATTCATTTTTTGTGACTTTAAAATCTTTCCTACCTACCCATAGAAGTGTAGCAATGTGACTTTTCAATGTCATATAATTTCATATTTATTCTGTCTGTATGTCCACTAACTAATTTGGAACTGTGCCAGAGAACTGTAGACCCCCTTCACACAGCGAGTGTATTCCAAAAGTTTGTGTCTATCACATCACCACGTGTTCCATTTTGCGACAGAGTCAGTTCCAACCTAGCAAATAATGAGGAGCTTTCGACGTCACTAGGTATAAGTAGGTAAGTATTAGACTTACTTAGTTGAGACTTATAAATCATAAAAAGTCATTTTGTTTTTCTTTTTTATGGGTACATAGCACTTACAACAAGTATCGCAGTCTTAGTGACATTCACAACGGTTGCGTTGAAGACCATTCACCTATTATTCCACTGCGTGAAAATTTTGTTTACACGTCTTTATACTCGCTCACCTACCGCCCATTGTACCTGACGGTACCACCACCTAAGTGTTTGTCTTTATTTAATCAGAAGAACAATAAAGTGTATTCATTCATTGATTTGAATCTTTCATTTACAAACATAAAAAGTTCCCTAAATATAATTCAATGTAGGTAGGTAGCTAAGATTATCATCATTATGTTATGAAAATTTCTAGAACTCATTCATGTTGACTCACTGCAATTAAATCTGAAACGTAGACCAACAAATCTAAAATATCTGCAATACAAACGCCCTAGTCGAGATAGCCATGTAACTAACTATGGCAGACATATTTTATGTAGGTACAGGGTTGCTCAAGTGCTCACTGCTCGTCTTATTCTGTATAATATAGAGGTTATTTTTATAAGGGGTGGTATATTTAATATTCGTACATTTAGCGATAGATACCTAGTAGGTAAAAAGTGTTGGCTTGCAGTATGGCAAGCGTGCAGTCGGGTCGGCGGCAAGGGAGGGCGGGTGGCGAGTAGGGGTGAGGCCAGACGGCGAATGAACTGCAGAAAGGGTTAACGTTCGCTTCCCCTGCAGCGTCGCCTGCGCTCGCCCGCCCACGGTCTGTGCCACTGATACTTACCTATGGCCGCAATGCCTGCCTAGTTTTACTGAAAACTTGTCTGTGAAAACATTTATATCGGCGAAAATATTTATTGTTCTGATATAAACAAGAAACTAAATAAGGATCGTTTACATTATTTGCCTTTAGCAACTGGTTAGTACATAATTTTAGAAGAAAATGTTTGATTAATCATACAATTGATCATTTAACTTCTATAATGGTATATATATAAACTATGCGATTATTTTAGTTAGCGTTTTTCATTACACCGTATGGAACATCTCTAAATTTACCTCTACTCTCTCTCTCCTCTACTCTAAATAATAATTGAGTTAGGTACGCTTGATATTTTATTACTTAAGGACTTTTACTAACACGTAGTAATAGGAGAGCAATTTCACTGTTCAATTCTAACATAAAACTAGTTCGTAAATTCCTTCCTGGATACTGATTCAGTTTTGTAGTTCTGCATGAGACATTTTCCTTTCCGACCTTTAGAACAAAATTGGTTAGGTACTTAAGTACGTTTATAATTGTCAAGATTTAACTTTTTTACACTTTTAATTATTTGTTTTATTTGAAACTGGAGTAGATATAAAGTAAAGGGACCCAATTCTTTTCATAATGATTTTCTTTTCAAAAATTTGTGCATTCTAAATAGACGTTGTTGTTTTGTTTGACTAACCGATACGACAGTCAAATGACATTACAACTGACTTTTTTTTAATAACTTCTTCATTCTGTAATAGCAGCATGGTTATGATTAGAATTTGATTGTAGAAGAAAATGAGGGAATGACTTAGTTTTAGTTAGCCACTTTCAAATATTTGATTGTTGTCAATTTGGACTGCTTACTTAACTTTAAATTAATTAAACTCTACAAGAGTTGTAGACACCTATGTGTGTGTATATGTTTATTTGTTAAAATCTGTGTTTATTGAGGTGAAAATTGTTAAAATAATCTTTATGATATGTGTGCTTAAGGCAAACTGAAATACAAATTTATTCTTAAACGAATATCTACTTTATCCAATTCTTCGAAGATATTATATCAAATAGCTAGTTAATGTGATTAATTTCATGTCAATTATTACTTTATCCAAATTGAGTAGACATTATATATAATGGTTAGACTAGAGAATTATTATTATAACTGCAAAGTGAAGGTAGGCTGCCTGAAGTTACAAATGGAACTATTACAACGTTGAGATAATAAATAAAACCTTTTATAGTAAAAAAGTATAATTGGTAATTGGTTTAAATAAAAAAATATCTGTAATTCTGTTTATATTATTTGTTTATAAGATTTTGACAACAGTTAGAATATACGAAACAGAAGGATTACTCAGTTTAACATAGAACAGACAGTAGCGCCATCTATTAATACGAACAAAATATTATTACAATCTATAAGTATAGACCTAACACGTTTATATAGTTCCAGCATTGGCACACAGATGTCGTAACAAGTCTTCCAATGTATTGATTCCCAATTTCGATACCTGCTGATCTATCTAAGAAATCCATACACAGATCTAAAACAGTCAATTCATCTTATCTCTTGACGACCAATGTCATTATCAAAGAGGGCGTAATAATTAAAACCGAATTTCGATAAGGTCCAAAGTGGCGCAGTATTTTCAGATTTGCACAATTTTAACATAAACAATTTATTAATTTTTCTTTATTAGCTAATGTAATATCCTTTTTTCAAAAGGGATCCCTATATTAGCAATTATCTTTAATTTTAAAGTATTTATAGATAGCAGTACCTACGGAAGGATCATTAAAAAAAAGGTAGGTAGGTATAGGCAAAATAGGACTTGCAATTTAGATTTATTTATCGCAGGTAGCTATGAGTAAATAAACGAGGCCTAAGTATGCTTAACTCTTAATAAAAATAAAGCTCAAGCGATGTATTTCATTAACTCCGGGGCCACCCCGTCTCGGGATTAATTACTAATTAGTCCCTGCTAAGCCACTACGTCATTAACTGGCTGTAATGCAGCAAGTGACATGGTGTACCTACATGACTTATGAGTTTTTTTTTAAGGAATCGAATATTTAGTTTATTTATCTAACGTGAGGTACCTTTTCTCAAACTAGGATATGATCAGCTGTCAGTCTCACCAGATTTATTTAAATACTGAATTTTGTCTGTTTTTTTTTTGCGGTAACTCAAATACTATTTATTTTTAGATGGCATTTTAGAAGGAAACTTTATTAAAAGTCGAAACCCCGTCGGAAAAATGGAAAAATATTTCAGATTTTTCTATCCAATATTATAATTTTGTATAATGTACATACTATCTTCCTTTCAATTAGAGTATGCCTTAAATTACAGCAAAATAATTAGTAAAAGTAATCTATTCCATAATTAATCAGCAATACCCCATTAGAGCTTAGCTTCCCATTTATAACAAAATTCAGTCTAATTTTGATCATGTAAATTATTTTAAATACGCAGAATCCGCTGACCTATAAAAGGGGACCTCTTTTATCTTTTCTATGATTGATGCGAATAGGTACGAAGAGGTAGAAATACTAGGAACAAAAGTATTACAGGTAAGTACTCTTTTACTGAAATTGAAACCTCCTTGAAGGCTTTCTGTAACAATATGTAAGTAAGTATCTACATTATTCTTGTTACACGTGTGTCATGTTCCTTCCGCATTAGCAGAGGGTGCCTCTTGACAGTTATATTTACGTTTAAAAATAAATGAAAACGTTGCGATTCTAACGTCACATTGTAGCGAAACACCATCAAAGTTTTTACGACAGCTCCCAAGGCAGTTGTAATTAGAATTCTTGCCGACCATTAAGAACAATTCAGGTATGTTTGTTTATTTGTCAAATGTATAACAGGACTATAGCCGTCGTTAACGAAAAACTATGAAACAAACACTTGACCTTTGAGCACAAACTTAATTTTATAGAAAAAAAAAATATCCTTACACTTTTGCTAGTGTTAGAAAAGGGTGCCACTATTACTAGAAATCTGGGACAATCAAAACACGCAAGGTGGACGACATCGTCAAAGTTACCGGAAACCTCTGGCACGTGGCACGCAAGGAGCAGAAAAAGCAGGTCTCTACTGAATAGTGGCACTTTTTAGAACTCGAAACAAAAATGTGGGTTTCGGTTTGTATTGTAAAGTGGTTGAAAGCGCCTACAGAATTGATTACTGCTCAGTACTCCGGAAACTCTGCCGCACACTGAACAAGGACAATATAGGAAATAATGAATAGACGACCTTGTATCTTCCTAAAGCCAATAAGTATCTGTACATATAGACTTACTTTAACGTGACCTTGTATTTCAGCATTTGAGATTACTAGGTTATTATAACATTTCGCAGTTAAATTGATTATACTAGTTGGGTTTTGTAAGTTCTCTGCATATTTTGCTCAAAAAACAACCAGGAACATCACTCATTTTTACTGAGCCCAAACATAACGTAGTGTCGTATATGTCCACAAAGAACAGTTTTTTTATAAATCTAAATATAGCTCTGATATAACGAATCTGTGGTATTGTTTGCAGGATATCATATCAAATTAGTCACGAGTGATCTAGAAGGAAATATATTGGTCGTGACGTTCAGCACTCCGATGTTGTCTAGGATGCTTATGTAATAGTTTCAGCCATGATAAATGTGCTTGAGGTGATGGGTTACGATGAGAGAATTACTGGATTTTCATAGTCTTATGTCAAAAGCACGCGTCCGAAGCATGCATCGCGCGATTCAAGAAAACAAACCTTAAATATTCGAGAAGGAACGTTATATAATATGGGTGGATACATTAATCACTCCTACAAGTTTTGTTGTTACTATACGAATATCAGGAAGTAGTAATGAATAGCGGTGTTTTCGCACCCCAGTAAATAATGAAATGTATATGTACAATGGGCTCGTTCGTGGTACATAAGATGATCCTTTCATAACGGGGTCAGGGCACTATGTGACGGTGACAGCGCGTGCGCGTGTAAAGGTCAAGGTCAGGTGCCCTGGAAGATTTCCTCGGGGTCGTCGGCCGTGGTGCGTATTTTCAGAGCCCTGGTCCGGGACCCGCGACCTTCACCGCGTTATGACCCTAACACGGCACGTGTATTGCTTTGCGTAGGCGTTTACTTTATAGGCCTGTGTTAGCGTTACCAATGTGTACCCATTTGGTAATGTACCCGCCATTTACTTCTATCAGCACTTCGCGAAGAGCTAACTCAATTCACAAAAACCTATTTGTTTCAAGATTTATTCAATCGTTTACATTTGATATATGACTGATTTGAGTACATACATCATGTTAAAGAAATGAGTCAGTCTTATTCACAGCCCTCAATAAGTTTACCGATGCTAGGCAACGTCAACCAGAGAGGGTGACAATTGACAAAGGTGTCAATCTGCCTGCCTGATGATAAGTCAAAGAGACCTACAGGCGAAGTACTGTAGTGAAAAAGGCTGAGCTAAAAATAAAATTATTCAGCAAATAAATATTTGAATAACTGGAAATACGTCTTCTTGTCTTTCTTGTACATTCACAATATCTTGTATTATACCCTAAAAGATTCTCAGTAAAAAAGAAAATTGCCTTGATTGCTAGGCACATTTGATTGATGGATTAAGTGGGGCGGGTTTATATAAAGCACATTTGAATTGTGTCACTTCCTAGAGTTGAGTCGATAATCTAGATAATCGAAAAAAAGAAGGTTTAATTTCAGAATTTACTTCCCCAACATTAATAAATCAAACTCGTTTAGTACCTTACCGTTTTTAAGAAATATTATTGCGTCGTGAATATTTTTGTGAACTGAAATAGTACAATGTTATTTTAGGAAAACTTTATGAAGCCGTGGTAAAGTTGTAAACACTTTGAAAGATAGTTGAAAAATTATATAGAGAAATTATGTCTGCAGATACAATTAATCCTGACATCATATCTCTTTCTTAATTAATACATTTAACAATACTTAACACTCGAGTAACATCGATATGCGTTTTAATTGCGCGATAGCATCGCTCTAATTAGGGGATCATACATGAGTTTTAAACAAAAACATTGTTGTAATCACGCGTAAGGTTATCAGCTATTGCAATTAAAGGACACGGACGGTTAAATGTATTATAAAAAAGAAATAATACAGATATAAATTATGACTTATATATTTATGATTAGGTTGATATTTGTCGTGCACGTTTTTCGTCACGTGTTATGTATTTAAAGAGGGTGATATGTACATTTTGCTATAATAACTGATAATAATATTTTAGCAGTCACGTTTGTCTTTACTTCAAAGCTCATATCGGGCAGTAGAGTCACCTTCACATTATCTAAACAAGGCGAGTATTGTAATCAAGGCTGTTACGTATTTCAGGCTTTAGGACAGTTCTACACAACACTATAATAATAGTATTCAATGATCTGACAGAAACCATTCTATGGTGAATGGTGATACATTAAAGAGAAGTCGTAGTACTTCATACGTATCTACGCGATAAAGACGATTACGGTTCTCAAAACATCAATATCTAAATAGGTGAAATACTATTACACTATTACAGTATCAGATGATGACTCACGAATGTGAATCTATTTATTTACTTGTTTGTTTACCTAACAAATTACTCATACAGTATCTTTAGAAGAGAGTTATCATAAAGTTTAACATTGGTTGTATGTAAAGTAAAGCTTATGAAGCTATGAAGCTATGAGTCGCAAGCTTATTTTGATAGTATTTCATTAATGGTATTTGTATTTCAGTAGTGAAATGCTTGTGGTACCGTGCGGCAGTAGGTTTATTGGTACGCGCGGTGTAAGGGCGGGCGCGGGAGGCGGCGCGCGGGGGGCGGCGGTCACGGTCGAGGACGCGGCCTTGACACGCGCAGCGCAGCCTCCGCGGCTCGCGCTGTTCCGCCCGCACTTATTTCAAACAATTCCTAGGATATTAAGGCTAAAAAAATATTAATCTGAGTCTTACTGTATTGAAAGTTAAATAGACATTCTTCTAGACTTGTTGTGAGCTTATAAACTAGCTTATGATCATAGAAATCTGATATGTACTGGATAAAGCTGTCTTTTTTGTTTCATCATCATTCCCCTGCCCTTATCCCAATTATTATTTGGGGTCTTTTCGTTTATTAGGATTAATGGCTGCTGTGGTTCTGTACTAATGTGATAAAGGAGTTCACGTGTGTATGGAATTGTTATCTAAGTTTCATCCTGGTATTACGTTGTATCATTACAGATTTACGCGAGCTTTCAGTGAAGAATGATCTTTAATTTAGAGATTATTAGTTTTATTGATTGAATTCTACAAATGTATTAGTTTATTTTGTACAATATAATATGTATGTCAATTGCTTACTTATTATTTATACGTAAGGCTTTCGCCTTGGTCACGTCCGAACTTTGACCTTGTCACGAACACAGGGTTAGAGTATGAATATTTATAACAATAAATTGTAACTCGGTAATTTCATATGGGGTTGTTTTGGTCCCCCAAAAATGTTATGTATTTTTATTACAAGTTTTAATTTAACTTGTAAAGAGTTCGGTTCCAATCGTGCGAGCTTAGTTAGTAGTAATTCTTGTATATATAATATAAATACTTAGATGTTTTCGGTATTAATGCAGACGCTTCATGATACTTAGTTGTGTTCTGATGCTCTTTAGGAAGGTTTATAATGATCGTGGAAAGAAACTAAAGTTATTATTTTTGAAGTATTTCGTTTAACTGCGATGTACATTCTATATATTGGGTTTAAATTAAATTATTTCACTAATTTATTACACTCGGGCGTATTTTTTCTGAACCTTGACTCTGATCCGACAAGTGGCCATCGATTTTATCTCGCATTCGTATTCTCGGGTACTTTCCTTTGCAAAACCTTTTTGCCCAGATATGAGACAGTTAACAAAGGTTAGGGAAATCAAATTATCTTTGGATATTCATATAAAAATAAATTACTGTTCGTTAGTCTCGCTAAACCTCAAGAATGACCGGACAGATTGGAGTAAGTAGTGGGAAATTCTAAAAACGACAATTTAATTATCCGTTGTAAGTTGTTCCTAAGTATGAGATTCAGTTTAGGTTTAGGCGACTAGAAATTTGTGTCTGATTGCTGTAATACGAGGTCTGAGGTCTTTGGTCTAAGATCTTAATTTAGAACTAGTAGTTAACACTGCGAGACACAATTTACCGGAACTGTTACGTTCCTTAAGTCTATAACATGAAAAAAAAGAATTTGAATTTAAAAGCGATACGAAGTCTGCTGGGAGAGCCAGTTAAGTATAATTTTTAAAATCGTATGTAGGATACTATGAAATATTCTACAGATAATGAAGTGACATAGTCGCTGCGTGTTTTAGGGTTCAAATTGTAGGAAGCTGTTTATTTGAGGTACTTGTGTTCAGTGTTAGTAAATCTGGATGTAACGCGGTAGAAAATGAACCGCTAGGCAGACGCCAAGTGATTGACGCGGAATTCAAAGATTGATACTAAGGCATTAAATACATTTGAAACTCAAATATGCCTCGAGTTCCTGGAAATATTTTCAGTAGAGTAGTAGTACTAAAAGATTTACACTGTAGTACACCATAATACGAGTTTCTTGTACAGTTAATAACATATTTATTTTAATTTATTTACTGTTTTAGCTAGTCTATTTATTGCATTTGGGTTCATGTCATCTTGAGTGTGACATAAAAAAAAGTTGGTATGAATAAGCAGCCAGAAAAATCCCTCGTTTTGGGGTACTACGTTAAGAAAACTAAAAGGGCGCTTTTTTATTGTAATTAATATATTACGCATAAAATACTCCACAAGTTGGGCGAAGTAAGTATTATTTTTACACTCATTTATTATTGTTTTTAGGCATTTAGACATTTTAATGTAGTCTCTTAATACAATAGTTCATGTATGATTCAATGGTGTATTCATGTATCCATTGAATGTAGGTAACCTTTTATCACTACGAGTGAAAAGTCTACTATAATTCCACAAAAAAAATGTTACTACGAGAAGTATTTTCCCTATATTGGGAAGAGAGTGTTTTATTCATTTCTTAAATCCGCCTTTTTTATGTAGGTACATTTGTAAATTACTCAAGTCGTGATTCTGAATATTATTTAGATATCTCTCTCTGATGGTTTCATAAAAGAAAATTCTATTCTAATAATTAAGCAAGAACCCGATAGTTAATTCTAATATTTCAACTGTTTGCTCATCATTTACGAATAATAATCATAATCATTTATTAAATTACTCCGTATCAATTAAACCTTTATTGTTTAACCGTCCCGATAACCTTGGGTTTAAGCTTACCAAGTTCAAGGTTGATACCGCCAGGTCACGTAACTGCTATAGATCGAAAGTAGACAAAGAGAATTTATGCTGGATTAAATGTACGCAAGTGAACATGAATATTTATTGTGAAAATAATTACTGGATTTTACAGTGTGTTATGAATTTGTTTCGATACTATTCGGTTTACATGAATGTGTACTATTATATCCGTTTGAAGTATTGGTCATTAATGTACACTGTATTGTAGATTAATCACGAATTATTAAGCTTTAATAAAAAGCAAATTTTACTACAAGTAAGACATTAGTGTAGATGTGATGGAAGAAATTACGCCTACACTACAGTCAATATTTTTGCTAAAAAATCGCTAGTTGATTAACAAAACTATAAATTTTACGTAAATAATGTTTAGGTGTCGCTACTAAAAAAATCTACAAGTAAGGCTTTCTGTTGTTCTCACTCCTGCTTTTTTCGTATTAATGTTAATCTGCTTTTATTTTTCTCGGCCTCAATTTTTAAGTACGGGCCGGAAACAATCCATTAAGCATTGGATATCGTCCATCGTTTAATTTGATGATTGGGATGAGATACTTCCACTAATCTCATATGAGTGCAGCACTCAAATTTTGTAATTTATAGCACTTACATTATGTAATTTTTTGTGAATTAAAAAAGCAACTGCATGACTTGTGTATTTCACAAATCTATTTTTTAGGGGAAAGAAACAAATTATAATTTAGATTATTGGTTATTTAGTTATAAAACAAAATTAAAATGTCAACAAACTTCAATTTTTATATGTAAGCAGTAAGTTCTCATCGCGAAATAATGATTTAAAATTACCTACATATTTCATTAAATATTAACTTACAATTGGGAGAAGGGTCATGTATCATCTAATAAATCAGGCAAACCAACAAAAAAAAATTAAATACGGTGAGTGTTTCATTGTCTCAAGTATGCGAGCGCGTAATCGTTTTCATTAGCTCAACGAACTGCCGGCGTGGCGGTGCGGTGCGGTGCGGCGCGGCGCGATGGGAGCGTTGCAAAAAGCGTGGTGCGTGGCGCGCCGGATACGGGTTCCCGAGGGCGCGGCGCGGGGCGCGGGCCCGGGAATGCATCGGGACGTTGACTGTCTGGGCCCTGCCTGCGTTATCTGCAGTTGCCCTTTCGTACGATGCACCGTAACCCTCCTTCCACCCTTAATGCGGGGGCAACCAGACTACGACGGCCCCCTCTTTCTAGAATTTGCTATTGACCTGAAATATGAAAGTAAACATGTTTTGGCGAGGTCGTTGAACTTTCTTTGATTAGATATGTGTTATTATCGTTGATTATAATGCATTATGCGGTATTATTGAGGTAAGTTATATGTGCCTGCATTGTTGTCAACATTGAAATACAAGCGTAAGTATCTAGTTCAGTCTTTTGTTTTTGTTTATTTGCATTATATCAGAAGCAGGTTCACAGATACGTTTCATAAAGTAGTACATTTGATGGCGTACATTAAATGTAGGGTGATATGATAACATGTAATAGTGCGGTGTAAAGTGAGCGGTGGTGCTGGTTATTAAGTACGAGGAACATTATGTCGGCAGTGTTGTCGGGCGAGGACGCGTGATAACGATAGCACATAAGTTATGGCCGACAAGCCTTGAACCTGTAGTGTAAGGACCTTCACAATGTCTCGTTCATTGTTTATTGAGCATTGTTATATGACCAGTTTATATAAATACAGCTGTATTGATTGTTCTAAGTAGATCTAGTGTTCGTCACTTACTGCTCCTTGTTATGTATACTATACGTCAGTTATATCTGTATTGTAGCTGCTCTGATTTTAAATAAAGTACTTATTTATTGTAGGCAACACAAGTTGTATTTCTATTTTTGGTAGCAACAGATGACTATAAACCCATATAATTAAAATAGACTCTTTCAAAACTATTTCTTACTCGTATGTCTAGTATAAGATTATCTTATTGATAAGTACTTTTTTTATACACCAACGATTGATACCTACTTATGTCATAATTTTATAGGAATATTTTAATTTGCATCTAAATCAATCTTCTTTTTATTTTAGAGAAAAAAGCTGTAAAACATTTTACACATGTGTTCTTGTTACCATAACAATGGTAGGTTTTATGCTAAGACATTTTATAAAAGATGTTTTATTTTTAAGCATACTTTAAGGCTTTGTGTCTGTACATCGGCCTATGCTGCCGTTCATTGCTCTACGAGTTAAAACGTCCTTCAAATTAGTTAGAAATCAACCCATATTCGTTGAAATGGCTATAATTATTAACGATTTTAGAAATACAAACTATTAAGTACACATTCCAACAATAATAAAGTCTTGGTTTTAGTTTAGTGACTGTGTTTATAACCTCCGATTGTTGTTTTAGCTCTTTCTAACCTTAAATGTTCATTCAGACGAAAGTTGGCGTTAGTAACAGTCTCGTTTTGTTTTTTTTTTAGAGATGAGAAGAACAAGTTTAGTTATGCAAAATCCTTAAAAAGATATTATTGGCTCTCTGGTAGGACCATATTTTAGAAATTGAGAGGTTTTATTTTGTTTTGTTTCAGTGAGCTCTGATTCAATAAAAATATTTCTTGACTTCGATTTGACGGGTCAAAAATCTTTCTGACACTGGCTTTCTAAACTACGTTAAGTATACATCTATTAAATCACATGTAATATAAAAATTAATAAACAGTTACAGTACAGAATCAAATTCTCAAAACCTCAAAGAAGTTCGTATTCAGTCGCGAAACAAATAAGGTTAATAGCCCAGTCAAATTAGGGTTTCACCTCGGAATGAAAGATAATAAGCTGAAAATTGGTGAAAACCTTTGTTTGGTCGCCCTAAATATTGTCTCAAAAGTCACAAATACTATCGTGTCCGCGTCTTGAGATATTCAAGGTCAAAGGTCACGAAAAACATTTTTTAGCGAATATCTCGATTCCTATTGCTTAAATGATATTTTCACCAATACCAAAGTTGTAGAGTATAAAATCCTCTACAACTTTTGTTCAAACTTTTTTTTTATACGATCAACCGTTTTTGAGGTAGAGCGCGATGAGTGCACAGCGTACAGTCATATAATACATGAGGTAATGCAGGGTCAAGCGTGAGTTTCGGTTATCAGTACGTTGTATAAAGTCAATTATTGACAAAAAAAATATAGTTATTAAGCAATGCCCATTATTTCTGTACATAATAGGTCGGGGAAAAAGTGTTTTCGCATTATAGTGTGTATGAACTTGTAATAAAATCTTTCTCTCTCTAATAAAATTAAAATTTGGAATTATATTCTTTAAAATTTTAACTTTTAATTGTACCAAAACCAGCCAAATACAAATACTATAGCCAAAAAAAAAATATTACAAGTTCATACATACTATAATGCGAAAAGACTTTTTCCCCGACCTATTATGTACGGAAATAATGGGCATTGCTTTATAATTATATTTTTTTTTGTCAATAATTGACTTTATACAACGTTCTGATAACCGAAACCCACGCTTGACCCTACATTACCTCGTATATTATATGACTGTACGCTGCGCACTTGTCGCGCTCTACCTCAAAAACGGTTGATCGTATAAAAAAAAAGTTTAAACAAAAGTTGTAGAGAATTTTATCCTCTACAACTTTGACATTGGTAAAAATATCATTTAAGCAATAAGAACTGAGATATTCGCGAAAAAATGTTTTTCGTGACCTTTGACCTTGAATATCTTAAGACGCGGACACGACAGAATTTGTGACTTTTGAGACAATATTAAGGGTGACCAAACAAAGGTTCTCACCAATTTTCAGCTTATTATCTTTCATTCCGAGGTTGACCCCTTATTTTACCTAATTTGACTGGGCTATAAGAAAACAATCCATATTCACAAACAACTTCCTTCCGTAGACTTTCCACGTGTGCAAAATCCGTATCGGTACAAAGTAGGCCTTAGTTTTACTCAACAGTTGCATCCATTTGGCCGTGATCAAACTTTCGTAAAGGGTTTAAGGGCCGCTGTTTTTGGCCGAACGACCTTGGTGAGCGTGTCCTCGGCCGATGTCAACGACAGCGAAGACTTCGGCCTCGGCGTGCTGAATACCTCCCCCCCCTCCCCCCTTCCCCCGCACACTACACCGCCCCCTCATAATAAAGGCCCACGAAGGGCCCCGAACCAATTTCCAATAATTATATGAGCTAGAAATACGATTTTGAACATCAACTATTTAGTGTTTACTCATCTTTATAAAATGTAATATCAAAATTAATTTCTTTAGTCTTTAAGTTGGTTTGTTCTGAAATATAATGAATCTAGAAAATTTGATGACGATTGTAAATGTTGCCCGTATATTTAGGCTATAACGGGAACGCTTAGTTCCCATTAATAATTAAAAAGTGAAATATTTTGTGGAAGGTTTAATTGTGTTGCAAAAAAGCTGTACTTACAAATATTTACTTTAGTTGCAATTTACGGGATTTTATGGTAATGAAACTAATTTAAACTAGTAAAATAAGACTACAACGACCTCTTGCCTCATGGCTTATATTTTGAAATATCTGAGAAATATCTGCTTATATTTTATTACCAATTAATATTAATATTTAAAAATATTATTCTACTGTTTTGTTCTCTTTTGGCTTTAAAAATCATTTTTAGAGCAGACCGTTGTTAATACGAACATTCTAACACCATTGTATTCGATTATTTTTACCACACGTCCTCTTCACAGTGTGTATATTACTGTGTAGCCCACACTAGGCCTTACTCAATAAAACCTTCATAGTCAATTCAGTAGCGATGCGTGCGTGATCAATCGCATTTACAAAAATAATAGAGTGATGTTTATATACAAAGTTGTAAGACAGCTAAGGTAGTAGTGCAGGGCTGAGAGCGATGGCCGGGGGTAGTGGCTCTGAGGGCGACGACTGGCACCCAAAGCCCGACATTGAGGTACCCTTACGAGGGCATTCCACCGATGCACTCTTCAAGGTTTCAACCTCACACAATTATATGAACAGATCAAAATAAGCGCAACTGTCCGAAAAACCGCGGAGTTATTTACCACCGATATTCTTCAATTTTAATTAATATTTCAAACTTTGGTATCAAGTACGACAAAAACTGTAGTTATTTACTAAAATAGGTTTAAAACACTATAAAGGATACATTCGCATTGAAGTCTTTTTCCCATAATAAAGTTAAACGGGGTGGAGTCGAGTAAATTAGTGCAATGGACCTGTTATGTCTAGGAGAAGGAATACGTGTCCCGACGTTGCATATTGATCGGCGGGACCGCGACGGCCGCCGGCTGCCGCTGCAGGCCTCGTTTACACCGACGCTATGCACATTTATGGTAAATTTAATTTATTTGTGTCAATAACACCAGCAAAAAAAAAATAGTTTTTGTGACAATATTATTAACTGTTTTGATAAATAATGATTTGATGCTGAATACTAAGGATTTTTTTTCACTTCTTTTGTAAGCATTCCACGTGATTATTGTAATTCAGCATTTACTACGTAAATCGAAAAAAAAACATAAAACAATAAATAAATGACGAACTGATGAGAAATTTGAATGTTATAAATGATTATAATTAGTAAATTGCAAATACAGCAAGCTGCACAAGGCCAAGAAAATTAGACGTGACATTCATATAATAATTGAATGTCGCAATTAGATTACCTGGAAATAGGTTTGATATACATATACTGATAAGATTAACGGTAATTTAAATATATATTTAAATTACATTTTATCAACACGTACGCATTTTTATTTTACCAAAAATTACATGATTTTGTTGAATATAATGAATATATGGTCATATTAAATAACTGCACTATCTGGAACATCGGACAATGCATATTACTCTATCATGATATTTATTCATATCGCGTTATAATTATAATTTTGAAGTTGCCACAGAATCACGAGGATTTACCTACTTAGATAATGTTTTTCTTTTAAACACAGTTAGTTGCAGGTGCCAGTAACTGGTGAAGGTGATAAGAAAACTAAAACATATGTCTTACTTGACCCACACAGTCAACTTAGGAATATTTTTCAGGTGTAAAAAATATTAAGAATAAAAAGGTTACAGTGCATTACCATACTAAAATTAGTCTTTTTTTCATAAAAGGAGATATTTATTTGACAGCCATGATTTCAAGCTCACGGTCAGCTTCGAATATTCAAAAAATCGATATGGTCTTTAAAATCATCAAAAAAATATTTTTTAACAAATATTATCAAGGATAATCGGGGTTTAATGGTACTAGACAGTCGGTGTGAGCGCAGGCCGCAGGAGCGCTACGTGCCCGTGCATGCGCATGCGCGGCGACGCCGGCGGTGCGCTGTCTCCGCCACCCTCGTTTGCACCCTATTGCGTCGTGTCCTGGTGCCCTTCCATGCCATCCAACTTTCACTCCCGAATACACTAAGCCATAAAAAACTTATTGATAAAACAACATATTGCTGGAATTGAATGGTTTATGATTCATTTAAAGTAATTAAAATGGATGAATTAAAACTCGCTCTGTACAAAACCTTGAAAAAGATTATCTGCCAAATCAATGTTTAAAAAAAAAGCAAAGAATATATTTTTGTAATTCTAAAATTAATCTACCTACCCATACGTATTCAAATAAAAAAGTAAACTACAAAGTAAATATTTAGTAACACTAAACTCAAGCGATCATCCAGTATCGAAAGTATATACGAAATTCCAATAAATATTGATAGGTACAAACCTTTGCTAAAATACAATACATTAAAGCCTAACATCCAGACTTCTAGAGTCAATAAACTAAAAACTAGAAAGTAATTATAATGTCGAGTCAATATGTTTACGATGCATGACACTGGCTGGAGTTCACAGCGACTGTCGCCAAAATAGTCGTGAACGCTGAATCCGGCCATGAGCCGGCGGTGGCAGTGACCTCGGCGCACCCTGCGACTGCACCGCCCCCACTCACCCCCAGGACTCACCGCGCTAATGCCACTCGGGGCTCCAGCCACCCCGCACGCCCCTACACAACCCCCGCTCTTATGTTTATGTTTCAGAATGCTGCGCTAAATTCGAGAAAATTGAAACAACTGCATGCTACACACACGTACTACATACATACACAATAATACACATACGCTTTGTATGACAAGTGTCAGTGTCCTAGTTCACAAATATTTCAGCTAATTTAAAACGAACCTCTTTAGAAGGGCACTCACTTTAAACTTGCACGGGGTTAATGCTACTCGTCTTTGTCTATTCGGATCTATGAACTTGCATAGACGTTTGAACTTAGACAAATACGCAGACATCAAAAATACTGACCTCATCGGCTGAAAGAATCAAAGTCATGGTTTTTCGTGATACAAACCCACGACATAAGTTATGTTTGAATAACAATTATGTTACTTAACATTATAACGTTTTAAAGAAATTAGTAGGCCGCATGTTCTAAAACGACTCTACCCTGCGTCATTTTAGCACATACTCGATGAATGGAAAAAATAAAACACGTTGCGCCAACCATGAATTATTCGCCACAGGGCAGGAAAAAGAGGAAAAAGGATTCTTATGATCCAAACGCCATTGGTCATAGAAAGGATGTTATGGTTAAAGGTAAAGTAAAATTAAAGTAATATTGGCTTTACTCAACAAACCAAACATATGGATTTAAATAATTATTAATTTTGTCCTCTGGAGCAAATGCACGCATTTTATATTATTAAAATGATTTAAATATTTTTTGCAAATTATAATATTTATCAAGTAAACTTTCAGGGACAAAATGATTGGCATCAAATGAACTTGTTTAGAAAAGTGAGATCACAATTGACAATATAAAAAAAAACAAATGCAACTGCGTCTCGTGTTCTGGTTCAAAAGTTAAAGGCAGTAAAGCCTAGACAGACTAAATGTAAAGGTAAGGCTCCTAGAAATAGGACTAATATGAGGAATTATAACAAAAAATAATAATTAAATATCATTAAAACGCTAATGAAGATGTTTTAGATTTAATCAGCTATTCTAGACTACTGCTACACTTTCATTGCAATGAAAGCAATAAGAGTGCATTCTTTTAATATTTCCAACCGTAACCACATCGTAAATCTTGTGATGCATTAAGAATAATTAATTACAAGTAACCTCGTACTAATATTATTTTTAATAGGAAACTCTACCAGCAATTTTTAAATTATATTGCATATTCCAAAATCTGGGAATATTAACCAATTTTTTTAAATATTTTTTCGTGTCTATCAACATTGTATTTAGTGATTTATTTTTTAATTACTCTACTAACAATATTTCGAAAATAATAGATTTTATGTGAGAGTATGTAGCTTAACACTACTTTTTATTTTTTTATATTTATTGATAGTAACCAAACCGAAAAATTCTACGTAGAAGTAGAAATCCCAAACTAAAAATAAATAAATAAATACATGTTGGTATATTTAGAATGTAAGTTTTTCTCTCATTAAAATATTACTGCAAGATAACTGAAATAGACAGCGCGAGCGTACCACCATCTCTTACAGCATTACCGTTTACCTCAGTGGAAGAAAGACCACGCTACGTGCAGTATGGAGCGTTGTCTCGCTCCCACAACCGCAACAGACCAGTATTAAGAGATGATGGTAGATCTTCCGACCTTGGCAATGCTAAAGACAAGATATTTTAACATTCCCAATAGATAATTAAGAAGCAGTTAGCATCATACCATTATGCTGTATCAGTCCCACAGACGCCCTATCGTTCACGTCACACGTATGATAAAAAGGAACGTGTATAATCTTATATCAGCGATAAAAAGAGTTCTATAAAGCACATAGCAGTATAACTCGTGTCCAGTGGTGTGCTATCTACATTCTACGAGATGGTTATCAGTTGTTATCAGCGGGCGTGCTCGCTCGCCCACTGAGCATCGATCGAGCGCTCTGTATCACTCCGATGCCTTCGCGGAAGTGATAATAGCTGTTACATTTTATCTATTACCATTAACACTGACCGGGTTAATTTTAGGATTCTATAATCTACAGGGTCACTTGAAGTCCTTGAAAAATTAATATTCCTAGTTTATTAGTTTGATGCCTATGTGTAAAATTTCTGGTACGCTAACATGTCATAACGATGCCTAGTTGTTTAACTGTAAGCAAAAATTGTCATCATGTAAAAAAAAACGAACGAGTCGAATTTATAGAGAATATTTAAAGCATATTTTAAGTAGTCGGTTAATGATTTCCAAAAACATACTTGGATTAAAATTATTAATCGTAATATTATTAAAATTTATTAATCATAATTGTAAATGAATGAAATTAATAGACAAGGTTTTAAAATAATTTATTTTTCATATTTCCTACAGTATTCAATTATTGTAAACAGTCAATACTGTAAAATCTGTTTTTCTTCCAAAAATAAAAGGTGTTGAGTGTTAAATATTGTAACAGCTTGAACGTTAACGTTAAATAATTGTATGTTAGCCTTGTTCTTGCTTACGTCAATATCTTCAAGTTCAAGGGCGCTTTGTACCGTAATTAATTCAATTGAAACAAAAACATGCAGATTTCATTATACTGCCTAATATGTAGTTGTAATTAAAAGTCTAATTATTACACGTTGATGAAACTAGTTTTAAGTTATTTAATTTTATTTAGTTACTACAAAAAATATGTTTATTTATTTAGTTATATTAAATTATTTGTAGAATTTAGCGAGGTGTATCGTGAGTGCAGTGCACTCCAGTAAAGGTCACAGTTAAGGTTAAAGTTGATGTCGGATGGGCGTTGCAGCGGCACCGTCGGCGGCGGCTCTGGGCGGGCGGTGCAGGGACACCTGAGGGCGGGAGAGGGCGAGGGGCGCACGCTGCAGATTCACTTTCGTCCGGCTGCGACCGCCCGCCACGCCAGTGAGAGAAAGTTGGCCGCGGCGAGCGAACGAGTCTCGCGAGTCGAGCGGCGCGTCGCGCACGCACGAAACCGCGCTCGAACTACGGCGCCCGACCGCACTACACTTGCCCTTAAACTTCGCACTCGATCCACGTAAACAATGCGCTGAAATGTCTAATGCATAAGAAGATTTCCGTATTGCATGTGAATTTATTAACGATAAGTGTAATATTTGTATAGTTTTATAGTAGCCGGTATAAAAGTTTTCCGAGACTATAATAGACGATAGACGAAGTGACTGAGTAGTATTTGAGGAACGATGCAGTGCTACCCGAAGCTGTCGCCGAAGCGCGAGCCGATGGAGCTGAGCTACGAGGCGGAGATGCTGCCCGGCGTGCGGAGGCTGGAGCTGCCGGCGCCCCCGGGCAAGGAGTTCCGCGCGCCCGTGCTGCTGGCGGCGCCCAGCATGCCGCCGACGCACTCCGTCATCCAGTGCATGCGCCCGCCGCCGCCGCCGCCGCCACCGCCGCCGCCGCGTCTGCACAAGCCGCCTTCCTTCGAGGAACCATCCAGCTCCATTCCAGACTTAGGTAAGACTTTTTCTAAAATATATGGGTTGCTTATATTTATTTTAGGCTTAAAATATTTTAAGCAAAATGCTACGAGCCTACGAACTACAAAAAAAAAACGTGGTAATTTAGTCAGTAGTGATTTATTTTCTGCGTATGTAAGTATATACTAATAACGTAAGAACACCTTATCACATTTTAGTAACAGACCAAGTATCGTGTCAATTCACGTGACATAACTTTGTTTTTGCGTCTGTTTTGCGACGCGGTTTGTATCAAACATTGCAATAACATTTAACTTAATAAGAAAATAAGGGGATAATTTATGAGGGTTGGTGTTAATTCTAAAATTTTAAATTAAAGTGTATTTTACGTCAACAATATAAATGTTGTTTGTTTCCGAAATAATGTAAGATATTTATACAGTATCGACCTTGAACTATTGTACGGACGAAACGAACTGTTAGCGGAAGAAGCTCGTAAAATGTTTCAAGTATTCTAGAGCGTTACACGTAATATTTATTAAAGGGATATAACAAAATTTAAGAGCAATAAGATTCGAAGAAATTTTAGAAATATTTGTGATTTGGAACCGTCTCTCGAATATATGTAAAATTATATGTACGGAGTAAAAGGAATTAGAATCAAATATCTAGCAGACGCAGGTTTGACTCTCGCGTTAGGAAAACGAATCATAATATTCAACCTTAGTACCTTGTAATAAAGACGGTTTTAATGTCACAACAAAGAAGTCTGTGGAGAACTGTACAATGTACGCTATTACCTCAGCTTCTACACATTTACCGTGACCCTGAAAAATCTTCACGTAGTCTTCCTAATACGTAAAACTGTTCTAGAACAGTTTCAGCGTCGGTCTCATGGCTTAAAATAGGCACGCTATCAACAATACCTGAATAGCTTTTCTCCTTTCTATCAACACGGTGGGAAACATTAAGTGTTCCTAATGAGTGCTATACATATTTTACATGTGAATGTTTATTTTTATCTATATAAATGAATATATAATGTAATTAATGTAATATAATAATATCACAACCTTCAGTTACTACATCTTTTAACACGATTTTCACACAACGCCATCTAGTCTTAAACTAAGCAGAGCTTGTATTATGAGTACAAATGATAAACATACTTATACTTCTAAATACATACATAATATAGATAATTTACACCCAGACACAGAAATAATGATCGTGCTCATCACACAAACATTTGTGAATCGGGAATCGAACCCACGACCTCTGGTACAGTAGTCAGGGCCACTAACCACTAGACCAACCCACTGCTGTCTGCACATAGGTCTGTCTTTATTTATGCTATTCTCCTCGCACGCATCTACCCAACTCCTTTTTGTTAATCATCAGCTCGTTATAACAAGTATAATTATTAGAGGATTTTAAATTAAAGCTTGCTATCGCTTCAAATAATTTCATTTATAAGCGATTGACAAAACATAACAAATTACAGAGATTACGACATAATCATTTGTTTGCATATGACCTTTGCTGTCTATGAAGCTCTAAAGATAATGCGTTGGGAAGGTCACTTCCTGCAAAATACGTTTGTCAAGGATGTGCATTTTGATATAATCATAATTACTGTTATCCCTTTATCTCGATAGTCTTGAGACTAGGATAAAAAAATAACTGGCTATTGTGAAGGCTAAGAAATCTGGTACATTTATTAGAATTCCTAAACATCTGGCAATAGGCCTGAGTTTGTCAATCAACGTATATGTCAAACAAACTCGTCAGTTTTTTGAAATATCATTATGATCAGCAAAACAAGGACTTTATTTTTCAACGCCACTTTAATATTAATATTTTATTGACTATTGATTTAGTTTTTTAATTTGTTAATCTTACTAATATTTTGTATGTTTGTGACTCTTTCATCCTCAAACTGAACTGAAATTTGGTATGGAGATACCTGACGCCCTGGAGTAACACAAAGGACTGCGTCAGACGTTGTAATGTCTTTGCAGCTAAAACTGGCATTTACGCAGGTGAAGTCGCGGGCAACAGCTAGCGTTCAATAAATGTATGAAACGATAAATAGAAAACCAGTTAAAGTTTATTGGTAACTGAACATAGCAAAAACGAACCCTCTCTTTTCTGTTTCTTTTCATTTTTAAAAAGACATAAATTTGAAAAACCTGATATCAAATTATTAAGTAATATCCTTTATCAATCTCGTCATCTTGAACGTGACCTGTAAAACAGTCAAAGAACTTTTCTTTATGTCCTCATTACTATGTATGTATGTGTGTTCGCATGATAACGCACTACGAAATTCAAATAGCGATAAAATAAGACGTAGTAGCACCTTAACACATTATGTAAAATTACTTCTTTTAGAGAGAAACTGAGAATTTTTTTTACATCAAAAATATATTTTATGATTTCTATGAAAATGAAACAAAATCTGTTGCCTTTAGAAAAAAAAAACCGCCCTTTTAATCCCAACATGTTGACGTACAAACCGTTAAGTATTTACTCAAAAAGTCTTGAAAATCAGAATTCGTTTTTGAGTATTTTATAGTCCAACAAATCTAAGAAGTACCGTTTGACAGTTATGACAAATAGGATAATAGGGTTGGGAGTAAAAAAATCGATTACTATAACATCCGATTTTTATGAGATCGATTACTATAATATCAGAATTTTAGGAGATTGAATTGTCATAATGAAATAAAAGTTATGTTTAGGATATTTTATTTATACACTACTAGTACTAGAATCGTCATCGTCTTCGTCATCATCGTCATTTAAATTAATGACTAGTTGATTATCTATGAAATTATCAAAGTGTACGTCTCTGTCGAAGTCGTAATTTATTTTAGGGTACCTATGTATTAAGTGCATAATGCGGTCGCGCAGTAACGTGTCGTCAATTGATAATTTGAAAGTAATACATTCGATTTTTCATAAATGTAATCGATTTTTTCGCATACAAGTGTATCTGAAGAGTCACAACACTACAAGCAGTGACCTAACTACGTGACTTTGCAATGAGGTCAAAAATAGAACTATTAGAAATTATTTACTATGTAAATATGTGTTATTTTGCTTTGTTTGAAAGTTTTCAATTAAATTAGAATATTAAAAATTGTAAATTTTTAGATACAATAATAAAATCTTTCTAAATTCATGGTTTTATGACAAAGGTTGTCGAAACTGAGTATTGTACGCAAGAACAAAGTTGTTTCGGTTTGAAAATGATAAAACGTCAAACGGTACTTCTTAGATTTGTTGGACTATAATACAAGAAAAGTCCGAATAATTCATTAAAGATTGTTTTCGCAACTATTAACAACATCTAGAGCTTGTCGGTTATCTTAGCAAAAATCACGCCACATCATAACCTACATTGAAATTTATCTGACACATTTTGTAATCATTTTAATCACGGTTTTTGTCGCTCTCAGAAACTACTGCTAACAAAAATAGCAAAATGTAATGGCCGAGTGAACAACGGTATAAAAGATGTATCAAGTGGAAAGTAGTTAAGCTTAATCAAGAAAGACCTTCAAATCCTACGGCCGCCGGCCATACCCCATTCATAATGCACAGCGTAATGTCTAAGATTGGAAAATTCTATTTAGAATTCGAGTTAAACCGACGTCGACGTTGCATACAGTTTAATCCTATGTACATTTACAGTTAGAGGCTATTTATCTATGAATATGGTATTTTATTTATTTTGAAAACATTGCTGTAGGATATTTTAGAAAAGCGTGTTTCTAAAAAGTTTTGACAACGAAGGTTACTTCAAGATTTACTTAAAAGAAGGTTTTAATTTAAAGTACTGCGTCAATAACAGTTACACTTTATTGTGTTAACATTTATTATTGTTGCATACATGATAATGTTGTTTATTTTTTGGACGAGATACCTAACCTACTAGATGCAGTTGAAATAATAATATTATATAAACATGTTACTTAAACTGGTCGTAAAGAGAAAAAAAATAACGAGCACTCTTTTATGAGATAATTATCATATGAAGATGATCCAGTGGTATTTAGGTAACATTCGCGGTAACCTTCAAAACATCAGGTAATACCTATAACAAAATGATTGCGTATAATAATTTAACATCGCCTTGGCCGCAGTGAATTCACACTTCCTGCTTCGGAAAATTGTAACAGCGTATACTGCCACACAGTGACTTCCGGGTGATGACGATAAATCATGAAGGCCACTTATTAAATAAACGACATATATTATTGCAATGATTAATTTATTATTACACACAGTTGTGTAAAGTAAATATCGCTATTTATGCTTGGTCTATTTTTACCTCTGAAAGGTCGTAAGAATCCCTCTCTTCCTTGTTTTCGATCAAACAGAACTACTTTCCCTTTTGTATATGTAAGGATAAACAACATTTTGGGCGCCCTTTTCCTTATTTATAATATGAATTTATGATTTATTCTAGTAAATAAAACTTGTGAACCATACATCTATTTTTGAAGATTCACTATTAAAGTTACTTACGATGGACCACATGGTACTGCAACATCGAATTACTAAAATCTACTTTAGTACTTTGGAATAAGGGTTTTTTGTATTTCAAAATGTTACTAGCCATAAACGTGCTCACGTTTTATGTGTAGAGACGCACGTGCCCCTCCTGTAGTGATCCGTCATCTAAAAATATTTTTACTTGCATCGCTTTCTCACGTTTCAGAAAGAGATATGTATATGTTTGAATAGACTAAAATTGTTGTAATTTCTAGAATATAATAATAGCCAGCATTATTAAAAAAAAATCGAATGAAGAAAATAAAATTGTTTAAGCTAGTATACATATTATTTGGTTTATGAAAAAACAAGCAAAATTGTTTACCGAAATATTTTACAAAGAAAAAAAATGTAAAATAGCTTTTAAAACTTAGCTACATTTGTGAATGAATAAATCTAACTTATTTACTAATCATTTATTTATATAAATAACTTTCTAATCGAAGACATTTGACCCTATTAATAATTATAATTTCTTGAATAATCATCTTATTTTCATCTTTCTTTCTAATTATAATGCATCTCTGCATAATCGCGAAGCAAAGAATATATGGCTCAAATATATCTTTGTTATGCGCTAGAATCTTATGTACCTGATATGATATTTATGTTAAATTGTTTCTTTGTCTGGTCTATATATACCTACGTTCTACATAAACACTGACATATATGGCAAATAATCGTCCTAACAACATTTTCGCGAGTAAGATTAGATAAATATCGCAAGGTCATAGCGACGAACGTGTGCGGCGCGTCATTTGGTGTCATTAAGGTCACTGTGACATTGGACCGATAGCAGTGACAAAATAATAGCCGTATCTTATCTGGCAATGTCAGGCGCGCGGGCGCAGGTGCGCGCGACCCCTGCACCCTGCTGTGGCGGACCCTCTCGGACGCGCTAAACACTCCGACAGCAATCCGTCAGATGAGTCACGCGATTTGCTTCGTGCTCATTCATCATAAATCACCTGTATCACTTTTAAAATAGAAGAGTCAAGGAGACCTTGCGCTAGGTCGTGTTTCAGAAAGTCACCGCTTAAATTTCTCATTGCAGTATAAAAAATACAGTAACTTTAATTATCTCTTTTTTCATGGATGGCTCTTGTTTAGAAGCTTAATTTAGGCACGTGTAAGTTTCAATGTGTGCAAAGATTCAGCTTACCATGATGTGTTATCACCACAACCTTCTGTTTGAGCAAATTACTTCCTGCTGATTCGAGATAAATATCTAATTATTTATCACGAGTATTTTATGCAGGATTTCTGCTTAACAATAACATTGTTATACAGCACTATTATTGGATCGATAATATTTCTTGAAGGACAGTTAACATGACATGTTTGACGACTCAGGCACGTGTTTGGAAAATTACAATATAAAAAGAATAAATCTAAACTTAAATAACTTTTTCCCTGGATTACATTTTTTTTTTCAAGATTTTTTCAGCATTTAACCTAATTTTGCAAATGAAAATTTTATACTCGCTTAACCATTTAGATACATTCATTAAATAATCCCGGAAAACAATAAGCAGGCATGTGATTTGATTGCTCTGCGCTATTATAGCTGCCATGTATAGATTTACATAAGTATGTACGCTATAAACGACTGAGTATACAGGGAAGTGTTGGCTCGCAACCTTGGCCGAGGTCGCGGAGCGTCACTCGCTTCGCAACACTTATAAATTGTTTCATAACAAGTCATTCGTAAATCCACTAATTGCTTAGCGAGGCGTTTTGTTAGGCTTTTAGCAGTCGGTGTGGAAGGTGGAGGTTGCACGGTGATGTTTGGTGTGCGGCCCGCGCCGGTGTCCTTCGCTTTGAACCCGTCCCGCGCTCCGCACCCTGTCGCCGTGACCACTAGAGGTCATGGCCACACATATTTTCGAAGCACGTGCAAAATCAATCAATGCTCGTTCATTATTTTGATAAGGGTATTTTTTTAGCACTTGTTCTATTCCCGTATCGTTCATAAAAAGTTATTTTACGGCTACCGGCCGCGGCGATACAAAAATGTTTCGACCGTATAAATATATTTAAAGTTATAAATATCCTATTAATTTTTGCGTCATCATAATTCGCATTTGTGATGCATGGTTAGGCTTTTTACATAATTATAAAGATTTTTTTCATGTGTTACATTTCGAACACTAAGATGAAAGAAAGAATATTGTAGAGCTGAAGGTGATTGCTTTTATTAATTTATTATTTTTATGGTTCATTATGTAAACAATGTATAACCTTAATTTTAAGTAAAGTACCTAGATAATATCCACGAAAAATAAAATTATAATACTTTTGTATTTGTTTGATTGTGCAAGTCCGAGAGCTGTATGAAGGTCATTGATAAGAAATCAGCAATGTTACAAACGTTGTTTGAGGTGCCTTATGCCTTAACGTAATAAAAACATAACGTAATCATAATAGGTACGAATAGTTGCTTTGATTAATTAATACGTTTTTTATTGAAATCACGCTTAACTTTTTCAAGGTGAAGTAACACTAATCTCGTAACACATTGCTTTTGTCTTATAACTTTTCGGTATCAAACCTTCAGGTCCTATGAATGTCAAACGTATTTATCACATTACATTCAATCGAACATAATCTTTGATTGTGACAAAAAATGTCCTTGATGGCATTGACATAATATTGCATTTCAAATCACGTTTTGTCAAACAGGATTGTTGTTGAACGAATTAACAAAAAACAACTTTGTAGCGACAATTTTATTACATTGCTATTTAGAAAACGTCTTGAAGTATTTTCCTTGACATTGTATCCCTGAAGTGGAGTAATAATATTGTAAAGCGGACCAACTGGCATGTCAGGGTGACTGGATCGGGACTAGGTTCTATTTTGGCTAGCGACCAAGGGTGTTATTCAGTCTCGTCTGTCGAAATACTGGCATGAGTGAAAAAAAACTACGTTTAAATTAAGAATACTTGAACGTTTCTAGTTCATTTTAGTTGAATTGTTGTGATTTTCTTGCGACACTTCTATACGTTTACTACATACTTAGATAATGCAGAATATAATATTGTATGCCTTAGTATGTAGTTTATTTAATATAGTTACGTGTATGTCCGTCACATTATAGACGGCCAGTTATTGTTAATCAGGTACATTACTATTATTCCATTTAATATCAAGGTTAATACAACGTCAAAGAATTTGATTGGAACATATTGCACATATGCATATTATTACATGACAAATAGGTAACATAAAGTTCTCATATAGCCGTATTTCATAAAATTCATACTATGAACCATTTGATTCTGCTATACAAAGTTCAAATCAAGTTAGTCACACCTCCTTTTGTTAAAGATTTGGCACAATTTCTTATCTTTTATAAAAGAACTTGGCAATCCTTAGTCGAGACATCAGAATCGATTAAATTGCATTTAATTTCATTATAGAGTCAGACGGAAAAAATAACTGTCTAAAGATTTAAGTACTCGAATAATAAAACATTATTTAGAAGGTTATCCTGCTATTGAACTTTACATAGCCTGAATAAAAAAAAAACTAAATGTAGTTGCATTAATAATTAATTTAACCATATTTCAACTATAATCGTGAGTATTGTGCTCTACCCAAATGCATTCACGTGTATGTTAGGTAAATACCTAGTATTAATCAGACCAGCTTAACTCTTAGTCCTAGAGCAGATATACAGAACCTTGGTTATAAAGAACAATAGAGAGTTTCCGAGCAAGGCGAGACCAGGAACTAGTTGTGTAAGTGTGTTAGATGTCGGAGCAGGCGAGGGCGGCGCGCCCCTGACCCACGCACTCCGCTCGCGTTGCCATGGTCACGGCCGATCGATGCGGCCGGGATGCACCCGGAATTCTATTTAATATCCATGTTCAAGGTTCCTTGTGTTACTACTATCAAGACCAACTGCAATTATATGTAACGTCGTTCTATATTGATAGATGGTTTCGTTTGTTCGATTTGTATATGTATTGTAGTATTGTACTGTAGTATTTTTTCCCTCTAGTAGTAATTTAGGGTATTGAATTAGATGTAAAAAGAAATTCTTATTTATTTTACTTTTCGGACCATATTTATTTTAGGGTAAAAGTTAAATTAATAGTTATACTATTAATAAAAATCCTACAATTTGAAATCTAGAAATTATGTAATGAAGGCCATGTAAGTACAGAACAGTCATATAGTGAATATAGGAATAGTTATTTATTTTAACCTATTATCCTCTATAAATCTAGTTCGAGTAATTTGCTATGACTACTAATTCCTGAAATAAAACATGATATTAATATTCCAAATAATAGGAAGATACTTTCCAGCCTTGATGTACTCGCTGGTACTGAGTACGAAGCGGTCAAGGCCAGGATGCTGTGTCCGTCAGATATGAGCTGGTTTCACGGTTACACTACGTGGAAACTGGAAACTCAATCAATAAAGCTTTACAAACTGTTACTGAAATAATACATTGTGCGATGTTTTTTGTGATGGGATTTACGGGTAAATTGCGTTTGATATGAAATATTACGAAAATTTAATGGAAAGACCAGTCCTTTACATTTGTTATGTTTTTAGGTTTTTATTTCTGAAAGACAGTAGAACAAAACTACTTATTTTAAGAATACAAGAACTTTAGCTAGACACCACAGAATCTTTAATTCACTGTTTATTCAAAATCATTTCGTGTTGGCCATTTCGTTTGACATAAATGACGCGTCAAGATGTTTCTGTAACGACATAACACATTTGTTTGTTAGGACTGGGTCAACGTACGCTTGGGTAAAAATAAAGAGCTCCCTAAACGTGCCACGTACATTCAAACTCCGGCTGCCATCGGAGAATACTAATAAAACTGAAGCTGCCGAGATAAAAAACGATTCACTACTGTTCACTAGCGTATTGTACTTTTGTAAAATTAGTTTAACATTTTCTAGGTTAAGCAGTAAAGTTTGACAATACCTGTTGTAAAGTAGAAACATTTATTTTAAGAAATCTGGATTATGTTCGGGTTTCTTAAATATTGAATATCAAATTTTTTAATCTTTTAGAGGCTACTTTAATACTTTTACAATAAGTATCTGAAAGAAAAATGAATGAAGGGATGTATTTGAGATTAATATCTAAATAGAATACAACTCTAAACATTTATAAAATCGGAGAACAAATACTAAGCGGCTTGCCAGTACGTAAGAAATGAAGGAATACAATTTGTATCTCGAGCGAGATCTTAGCTGAGCACTTGATCGCGTAACCTTGCTCGCATTTATAAGCACTTAAACTCTGTGCTAAATCTTATCAAACGCCTTCAAATTGGTTACTAAACTAAAGAGTTAGTTTTAAAAAATCTTCATTTTAAATCAAGCACCAATCCGATGCGCACAAAATAAGTACTGCAGTGATAGTTGGATGTATCTGTTATCGTTGAACAAGTAGCTGTTTCGTATGCGTCACGAGGTATCTGCGACGCGATTTGCAAACAATACTTACTGCACTAGTCCTTTTCTGATGTGATGGTTTTAGGACCAGAAAAGGGTTGTGTAGTGTTCGAACCTTTGGCACCAGGCGAGCAGAACTCGCGAGGAGTGCGCTCGGCCGCGCCGCGTCGCCCTACCGGCGTCACCGCGACGTCATTACATCGAGTCACTTGTATACATAAGTACTAAACTGCATTCAATACGTCGCCAGTCTGCGTGTTTCATACAATTTCCCTTTTAATTTAATTTATGTTGCAGAAAAGTTCTAATAATATTTTTACTTTTATAATGATTTAAACATAAAGAGGATACATATCCAAAAATAGAGTGGTATAAATAACGAATTATAGTAATTTTTAAATTCGATTCGAAACATAGAATCATAAATGTCGGTGTATAAAACGGTGTTATCGATTTTCAAGTAAGTTTCGTTTCCTGAATGTTATGATATCATTATGCAGCTTTACTCACTCGTAGCATGGGGTAGGTCATGGACGAAGCGCAACAAGTTTTATAATGTATTTAGCTTTAACTTATTAACTTACTGTAAACAAGTTTCTAAACTTAGAAATACTAACGGTCCTTAATGACATTCAAAGACGAATATTTTATTAAAAACAAAGTAAAATTTTTTTTTTAAAGTTGAAAAATGCATTTGGAGCCTAAAAACTATTTCCTGACCACTTATGTTTCTAGATTAGATACGTAAAGTAACTTTTGATGACGTAGGAAAACCGAGTAGTCACATTATGTTCCACCACTTCTGCCACATAGTTCACAGCCAATCGAATCTGTGAACGTATCAAAATGCATACAGACGCACACAAGCAATTGACGCATGATTATCGCATTGGCAGTTGCACACATGCATATAATATAGCTGTCTTTATTACACTCGCAGGCTTCGTAATATACCTGTTTCAGACTGCAAGCGAATGCATTGTGCGATTTCCTTGGCACGTGCAAACTCTTCGCTTGTTCAGTTGCCCTAGTAGATAGTAGCGAAACTTAACAGTTCATAATGAGGTTTGCGAATTCATTAATACGAATACGTGCAAATGTTATGGCTGCAACATAATGCATGCTATGAATTCAGTAAAATTAATTAAGTCTTGTAATTAATTTAGAGAATAAACAAACAATGGTAGCTAAAAATATATTTCTATTATTTTTCCTTTTTAATGCAAGGTCTATTTAATCATTTCTACTAAAACCGTTAATTTTAATTATAAATACTGGTATTTCTTAAAAAAAAAAACAGATTTAATACATAATAATATGTAAAAACCCACCGAAAAATATGTCACTCAAAATAAACAAGTACAAAAATGAATAATGATTATGATTTTAATTTACATAAACATGAAGTCGCGATACCGCCGCGCGGCTCTCAACCTAGAATGCAGTTTAGTGCAACCGAGTACCAGGGCAACATAACGATACAAGAGTTCTGAATGCACTTTTCTCTCACTAACACAATGCGCTATATGTATTAAGTTTACCTATAAATAACATCTGTATACACGTGCCGAATATATTCATACTATAGTATATATGAACGTATAGTTATGTTTCCAGTGAAACCGATTATATGATTTATATTTCATCGGCCATTATAAAATGAATCAAAACTAAGAGCATGCATTTTCTTATCTTATTTCTAAGAGTATTTTGCAATAAACGCGTAATTTTACATTCCGCCGGCTATCGGGTGACTGGAAGTAACCTCTATGAAGTTCAGTAACAGGACACATGGCCACCTCGAGACAAACCTTCGTTTTTCATTCAGACGAAATGTTTTGAATAACACTCACTGAATTGTAATGCCCATCGCGCAGATGTATACAACCCAATTTGATTGAGTTATCATAACACTCTCTTATGCAAATATTTTTCTTTATTGTCATTGAGGATTTAATTATTGTTATTGAGATGAGTTTGAATATGGGAAAGCGTGGGAATATAATGAGATACACTGTCAACAATGTACGGATATCACCTGCGCCGACCGGATGGCAAAAGTTAGCAAAACTTCTTATTGGATAACACACAATATTGAAATGAGTATGCTCTCGCTTTTACTTGTTTCGAAGTGTGTTATTACGCGAGACTGCAGTAGTGAGCGTTAGACGTAATAGGCGTTGCTTTCTAAGCAGTGAAGGTGAGGTGCACGCTCGGCGCATTGCTCGCAGTTCAAGTTTAGAGTTGCGCGGGCGCAGCGATAATTGCAGAGATCGTTGCACTTCTAACGCCCTGCGCAGGGGCAACGAACGCACGCAGCTGCCCGGGAAATAGATCCCGTCCCGACTATTTCAGAGCATGCTTACTTAGTTAGATAGCGACTGCTCCCGTGCGCCGGCTTACCTAACGACTTACCTGTAATGTGAGAAGCTGCTCTGGAAAAAAAACAGCGTCAAGCTTCAAAGGATAATACAGTGCATACAATACACCGCGTACAATAAAGGTTTGCTATTTCTCGAAAGCATAATCTGTTCGGAGCAAGTAAATAATAGGAGTACAGTGGATTAGTAATATAATAAATAGAAAAATAGTAGATTTATTTGTAAGCAACATAATACCTAAACATCAGACTAACTACGATTTTTATAGTAGTTTTAGTAAATAGGTATCGAACATGTGTACCTAAAATAACATGGAACCCAAAATATGTGCAGTTATTTTGTTTAATTAGAATTTGTTTCATGTTCTACTAAATCATTCTACATATTTTTTGTATATGAGCGGCCCACTTAGTAGCGCGAAGTTCATCGGGGCGTTGCACTTTCTGTGCAATTCAACTGCGCCGGCGCAACTCGCCCGCGAAAGTGATTCATTATGTGATCTGTGCGGTGCAGCGTGCACTTCTATTGTTCGCATTTACCATTCATATAAATTCTCTAGCTTTACGTATTTCTTTTCTTAACGATCGCAATGTATGGGAATTTCTAAACTATTCAAATACTAGTTTTTTCGATTAATACTGTAAAACATAGAGCATTAATTAGACTCTCGGTACGTAATGCTTGTTGCTTGATTTTAATTATTGTATAACTTTAACATATAAAATAAATTTTGCTCAGAATAGAATAGAAATCTTTAAACGAAATTCTAAGAGATCTTAAATAACTGAAGCTATACAAAAGCTGTAAGATCAAAAAAAATATTTAACCGACATTTCAAATTAAATATCTTTTTACAATGATTAAATGAAAATGCAATCAACATAATTCAATCAATGTTACCCTACGTTTACCCACCTACCTGGTTTAGTGAGTGTAGCAAGCGCTGTATGTACTTTATAAAAGTGGTTTGAACGCAGCGGGTTGGGAATGTTAGCAATAGAAAAAAAACCTGCAATGTTAGAAGTATCTAAGCAAGTCGGGTGCAGTGGCCGAGCAGTGCCAGTGACCTGCAAGTGAACGCGACGACGTCGATAAATGCTCTAGAGAACTCGTAGCCACCCGCTACGACATTGCTACGGACGTAGATCACGTCTTGAAAACTTATTAAGTTTTCCATGCGAAAATGTTTAAGTGACTTTTTATTTTTTCAAGTTAGTTTAGTTTTACGTTGTAACTTTGATTGTATGTTGTAGATTAATGTGTATTAGTCGGAGGCAATGTATTACAGTTTCGGGAAAATAGAATGTGTCATCGTGTTTTTCTCTAGGGTGCTGTATTTTGATCAATAATGGAAATCCCTTTGAGTTGGAGGCTACGATGACTCACTGAAATCGTGACTAATATATTGGGATTTTGGACACGTTTTGACAGGATAACACAAATTTTCAGTGGAGCTTAGCTAAAATTTCTATAGCTATCGTATTAAATGATAATTTAGGTTAATCTGAATCTTATTCTTTGACATGATTGTACACATGTTTGCATTTATCCTGAAATATATAACTGAAGCATGAATCAATAGAAATCAGATCGATTTGTAACGCAGTAAGCAAAGGGTAGTGGGCCTTTCCTTGCAGATGTCATCGTACGCTGATGACCGACACCTCACACTAAATATTTATTTGTTGGAATGTACGAATAAGTGACTTCAAAATGCGTTCTTTTATCATTTACTTTTAAATGCGAAATAACAGATTCTGACTGTATTTGAATAGATGTAGTAAATAATATCGTTTTCTTAGTGTGGTAAGCGTAGAAATCGCAAATCAAAATTAATTAATTACAAAAACATGAATCAAGTCCTCTAATAATTATCTTGGTTAGAAAACGTAAGAAACTAGTTGTAACTAGTGGAATGCGGAGAGCAGTGTAATAAGCAGTTGAGTATGTTAGGGGTACGTCGACTCCGCGTGGAAAGTGCGAGTGAAACTGTGCAGCAGTGTGCAGCTAGCCGACACAGCACTGCCCACTGCCCAACCACTGCCACAGCAGTGATTACCCGATAATTAGTGCTCCGGAAACACCTGCAGTTCCTCGTCCGAGATTACAGGAGCACCTCTCTGCAATTACACAAACTACTTTTATTTAAACGGTAGGTTCGAACCGCGACACTTTAAGATAATTGAAGGAAGTTTATTTTATATCAATATTTCTCCATTTTAGTTTAGATTTTAAGTTTTTAGGAGATGTGAGGTATGGCGCTACAAATAGAATACAGACATTACTCGTTGTCGTAGATATGTAAAACATTTTTACGGTTACCTGCACCGCATTGTCTATACTTTATCAGATTATAAGTCGTGTTATCAAAGATGATACCTAAAGTAAACATAAAACTTTTATTTTTATAGATATTGAAAGTTAAAGAATGCATCTACTCTTATTGTAGAAACGATAACATTGGGAATTTTATTATAGTTTTTAATACAATTAAATTATTTGAAGCACGTAGAAAGACAATAAAGATGATAATGGAGCAATGTAGTATCAATTCAGCGGTGGGCTGTGGCTCGGTGAGTTTTTGCAGCGTGTTGCGTTTGCGCATACTGATGCGACCCGCGCGGCGCGGCCGACGACCCGCCCCTCGCGCCCGGCGCTTGACCCCGCGCCGCCGCCGCACCGCGCCGCGCGCGAACCGCCCTGGGAAAAACTACTCGTGTACTGTCGATGTTTGTAGTTTTCTCGTTAGAAAGATCACCTTTACTAGGAAAGTATTTAAATAAATAAAAAAAATGGTGTTACATTTTGGAATATAATGAGTAAGTTGAAAGAAAGTAAAAAAGTAGAGAACGATGAAAAAAAACTCAAGAAATAGCGAAAATTTAAGTAAATTTTATTTTATTTTTAGATTGAATTAAATCTGTATTCTATGTATAATCCGAACGTCAAATAAGACTACTATAAATTTCAATTTTAAAATTCAACTATTCATCTAATCGTCCATTAATATAAGAAAATTCCGCAGTCGGTTATGTTATTTCGAATTTTTACAAAGAAAATTGAAACTAGTTAAATCTATTAAAATCCTGACACGACACAAGTTACACCTTTTACTATGACAACTAAGTCCCAATGTCAAAAAAAACATCCCTTGAATCACTCAACGTTAAATTTAGATCGCAAACGTTTGCTTTGAAATGCAATTTTTGCTATAAATATGATGTGGATGTTCGATTATGAACGTTTGTAGACTTCTGTCTAGACTAGAGGCAATAAAGCTGAGAGGTACAAGCACTGAGGAATTATGGCAGCAATCATGTTGTCTAATACAACTTTCAATGATTCACTGTCTCTTACAGATTTACTTTATAAGTATGAAAACAAATGGTTTTTCACATAGAGTCAAATTATTATTTTTTTGCGGCGCAGCGTTTCGTTGTATCTAGACCAAAAATAATTTAAAATTGATGCATTCATTTCAAAGTTACGATGCCACAGACAAACGTTATCCTCACGCCTCTCCGTGTGTCAGTAATAAAAAATGAGTCTCACTCCAGATCGATTTGGTTTGTAAAGCAGATGCATACCTCTATACTCTAATTATAAACTCGAGATAGCCGCGTCCGTGTTTGTCTATTGAGAACTTATAGAGTGGCAATAAAATGAGAAGTAAGAAATAGTAGGGCGGTGGCACGGGCGTCGAGTCGACGTCCGCGGCCAAGGCCCGGCGGTCAGGGACACGCTATCTAACTCGATTATACCGACATATTAGAACGATTCGTGATACAACACCGTGTTTTGTTTTCCGTTTTTGCACCTTTTTCGGCAGGCGTACGAATAATGGTTACGAATTACCTTTATTTTCGTCAAGCTGAAATATCTTTTTTCCGTTATTATGGACACGAGTAATTTTTGTTTGTAATAATACGATAAAAGGCCTATGGTAGCATTTAAAATAATATAAAATTGGTATAATCATGTCCAATATCAAATCATAAATAATTTTCAAGTCGGTATCTCATTTCAGCATTACCGTTATTTTACTACAGCTGTCAATGATATTCACTTGGCTTTTATGATCCTTGAATTATTTTTCATAAACGGTTTATTAATAGCCGTGGTATAGCATTCGTATAAAATTTTTCGTCATGAACCAATATCATGCAATATAGCAGCTGCATAGGACGGCTAGCTACATATTTACACATGTTTATAAAATAACGTAAATAATTTTACGTTTCGTTTCCATATTTCCTTATACACATCGGAAAAAAGACTTGGGAAAAGTAAAATGCGCGTCTACATTACAGAAAATTACACATCGTATTAATGTAACTTTTGTAATCATTAATGATTCCTCAACCAGGAGACGTATTCATAAAGTCCTTTGACAGTATGTAAAGCGTGTTCCGTTGGCTTACAATGTTGCAGACGGTATTATAGACTGCGATTACCCTCGTTACATGCAAGCGTATATTTGTGTATGTTCGGTTACACTACACTTTGGTGCGGAAACGAGGTGCGTCGGGCTTCTCCCGTCTGGCCCCATACCACCGAGCCACCCTGTCTGCAAGCCACCCCCCCCCCGAGCCCCCCGACCCCCCCGACCGCGTGCACCCGCCGTGCACCGCCCTCCCCCCGCTCGGATGTAATTCACTCTCACTAACCCACTGCAGCACAGTCAATCATGCATATTGTACTGTCTACCTAATTCAGGGTAATATCTATGGAACATGCAAATGGTATTGCAAATTCACATGACAGACGAACGTTTTCTTATTGATATCTTTCTGTAGACTGATAGATGTGTCTACTGTTTTATTGGTAGCGATTCTTTTAAATATTATATTATCTTTTTAAAGAACGAACAAAAAACCATCAGAAATAGATAGATTGTGAAAGATAGAAAGACCCACTCAATAAATATACTTTATAGTATATTTTCAGATTTGTGAAATATCTATTGTAATTAGCTAAGGGTTTATCTAGATATACTAGACATAATTAGTCTCTTTTTATTAGAGTGAATAAAAGCACTACCTACACACATACATTTTAATACGTACAAAGCCCCTTGGAAGTTGCGACTGTCGAGTACGTTATACCTATAGAGAGCTCTCATTTCAAATGCTACGTGAAAACACCTTTTATAATTTTTCATCTCCATTTCCCCAGGTTTTTTGTTCGCATGTCACACACCGCGTCACTCAAAAGCTTCAGCGTGTTCTCTTTTTATAATGTCTGCAAGTTGGTGGTGAAAGCGCCAGGGTAGAGGGGGCGCGGGTGCGGGACGCGGGCGGCGGGGCGGCGAGGGGAAGTGCCCCCATGTCTAGACTGGGTCGGTAGTTTTCCGGGATTCAGTTGGCTTTGCCTGCAGTCTGCTCACCCACTCACTGCATGTACATACATAGCTGCGGGTGTATAGGCCATGTCTGAGGACCCTCGTCGCGTCTGACGCAGTTTTTGTATTATTTGTCTATAACGTTGTTATACTGTGTCGGGGTGGCGGAATGTAGCGAGCTTCTGTCTGCTGGGGCTGCTTCAGGGCGCAGATATTATTTCATATTGAACAGTGATTGCACAGCAATTCGATTATCTAAAAGTCATGTTCCAATTAAATTTCGATTTAGATAGATATTTGTTATCTTAAATCTGTAATGATAGCTTAATAATTGTGTCATGCGTACCTGAACACTGATTTGAATATAAATATTTTACGTCGCAATTTAAAATGAACTTGGGCGGCCGTCTTATTGCTATTGACATTCAAAAGTGATTACATACGATTATGGCTGATTACAAAATGATTAAACGTGAATCCAAGTATTATTTAGATTTAGCCAAGCCACGTGCTACGAAATTCGCAATGTGGTACCTAATATAAATTTAGTAAGTTCGTAATTATTAAGGAACTTATCAGGAATATCGTGTTAATTAAGACTAATGTTATAATTATTAGTGACGGTAAATGCACATAACAGAACTTGAATATCCATATACCCAAGTAGAGTAAGGTTGTAGAAGGTTGTACAGTTGTGCTATCCGGCAGTGCATTCAGACCTTGTGGATAACTTCCTTGCTACCAAATTAGGATTCTGTAGAAAAATGTACGAACAACATTTACCATTTAAATGTTCATACTATATTATTGTCGTAATTTTCGGTGCTTTCCATGTTATGTCTACTTCATACTCCGGACCGTTTTGTGGAAAATAAATTACTAAATAAACAATCCGGTTGATTGCTCAGTTATAATTGGCAAGGAAATAATGCGAAAATTATAAATATTAGGAAAGACAATATATGAGCTATGAACATTAATAGGTATAATAATTATTGTCAAAACAATAAGTTATTGAATGAGGATTAAGTTACTTAATGAGGATCAGGATTTAACTATAAATAAGATTACATCTTTAAATAGAAAACAGGAACAGAACAGTGACTGATAACATTAAATATACATGGCTAACAGGAACACAATGACTATTATCTTCCGCAGGTGTCGTTTAAAACACTTTAATAATATTTGGGAACGCCAAATCTTACACTTGACACACCTGCGTTATCTTTACAATGACAGATTCAGCTTGCTTTATCTACACTGTTAATAGAAGCATCGTAAGACAAGATAAACTGTAATTGTTTTTATAAATACCATACAAACTTGTTCACATGCATGATTCAAAACTGACTTTACAAAAAGCTTTATCTGTAAGTGATAATGCAGCTTTCATACTTTTACATGTGCATATCTTTTTGTTTATTAATTAGGCTTCAAGAAATGAAATGGATAACTAAGTACTAACGTGGAAAATGTCTGAAAATCGTTCCTGAATTTAGTTCAAAATGTTTATGATATCTACATTTGACACACAACTAAGTGACGTTCTGAAATGTCTATTCGTCTCTCGTTCATTTTTAAGTTATAGAGAAAGCATTACACTAAAGGGCGACTTTTCTATAAGTGTCGTTTGTGAATGCGGCAGTAAGAATGCCAATGTCTACATTTTCTACTAACCTGATGATGTACACAAGCGTTCATGGAACACATGAAAGTCATCGACTGGCGAGCATCATGGCGTCCGCTCCGGTTCTCGGGAGCCGAGTCCTATTCCAACCTAAACAAGTCATTGAAGGTTCACGAATAGGCGCGTCTATGAATTAACAACAATAGGCCGTTTCCTTGTAACAGGCCTTTGTGATATTGAACTATATGCGTATAAATAAGCGTAACTTAGATCGAGGCTTAATAAAAGTGCAAAGTGCATAAACGTTACTACAAGGGTTTGGACACAACGATAACACTCTGATAAATTAAGTTTGATTTGAATAAAACCCCAATTTGGTAGATTCACCTTAGAATGGATAGACATTTGAACTGATGTGAATAGGGTTAGGGGGCGCACGGGAAACAAATCGATATTACACGTCGAAAAAGTGTGGAGCTGTTTTTCCAAAATGCAATGAGGAAATATGTTTGGTTTTATGTTAAATTATTTACAATATACTTATTTAAAGTCCAATTTCATAGTTCTCTAGTAAAGTTGTATAGGGGCGCGAATTTTAGTGTGAATGCATCCTTTACTTTAAGGCTTACAAACACAATAAGGTCTTAAAAACTCCTTTGAACCACGTTAATAAAATGTTTGATGTAAACCGCAGTAAAAGCGCAAGTAAAACTGCTTCTCTCGTAATTTTAGTTACAAATCATAACTGACGTTAAAAGTATAAATAACTGTACGTAAATAATACGTCTTACTATATTATTATGTGCATTATAAATAGGTTAACAAACTTAGTTGTAGACTTACGGAGACGAAAAGCTGTCTTCCTTGAAATAGTGAAGCTAATTGTGTTTCGTAACTGCGGCTTGAAGGGTCGCGTAGATCGAGGTGCCTATATTTAGAGTGTAGGGGCTCGCGGGTTGCGGGGGCGGCGGCGGCGGGGCGGGGGGAAGGGGGGGGGTGAGTGGCGCCGGTGACGCGGAAGCGTAGGGCGGGCGGAGGGCGTTGACCGTGAACGTGGGGCGGCATCGATCCACCGGCCATACCCTCGCGCAACGGAAAGTGTATGCCAACGGTGCTGTTGCAATGGCTTAGGGTAGACCCTTCGAAATGATTACGAAAAAATGTTAAATATTTTTTCAATTGTAACAAAACTCATAGTCATATGCTTGTGGACCTAGAATCGTACAAACTATTCAAACTTATAATTATTACTAGAATTTTCCAATTCTATCTGGCCCGTGCCTGACCCTAATCTGATATAGCATTTTTACTCTGGAGGGCGGTTACACTCTGTTTATGTATGTATAGGGCAGACTTTTTCCTGATCACTGTACTTCTATAACAATTGAACAATGGATATTAAAATAGCAATCCAAAGCTTTTAAAATATGGATAAAAAAACCATTTTCGTGATTTCCTCAAACGAACCGAGATGAATAAGCCTCTGTTACGAAATCTTTCGAAGGGATGACGTAACCGTAGGGCAATCCATTATTTTATAAATTGTAAAATTAGTTCACTCGGGAATATCGAAAGGTATCTCTAGCAAATATTTGCTAGAGATATTAACAAACAAAAATATTTTTGGACTTACAACAGGGCATGTAGAAATCTTAATTCTGATTAATGAACTGCAACTTCCAAGTTTTCCCATTTAAACGAAACAAGACCAAAACAAAGTAAATCAACGAAAATATAGCCAAGTTAGCTAGTTACAGAGCGACAGGTAAATATATTTTGCTTTTCCGGACTATTACGACACAACGTCCGTGTAGACGCGAAATAAACTTGAACCCTCCTTGCGTCTATCCCTTCGATCTAATAACGAAATAAAAGTTAGTAGGGTGCCCTGGTCACGAGGGTAGACTGCTTATAGCCAAGATACACGAAGATATGTATGGAGAGGGGGCTGGAAGTTGTTTGTATAGAGACCTATGTGCGTGTCGAAACCCGCTCTTACGAGCACGAGTGCGAGTATCAAAGTATCAAACACTATCTTGATAAATATTCATGATATCGTTAAGAAACTTATAATTGCATTTCCTTATAACACGCCAAGTATTAATTGTTGTTAACCCTTTAATACGCTATTCTTGTGTAACGAGCTACGTGCGTATTCTTAGCATCAAATGTATTTCAGTCACACCGTGTCAAAATTAGCGCACGGAAAATCCTGTATCGTGATGGATATAAATTTTAATACTAATTTTAGACACAGAACAAATCCCACGTACGTATAAATTGTAAAAACCTTAAAGAGACTTTCAGGGAAAACGCAAAAGAAAAGAAAAACCCATAGAGAGACTAGACTAAAAATACAATGTAGTTAAATATTAACGCATAGCAATCGGGTGCCGATACGTGTGTGCAGTGGGGGGTTGGGGTGGGTAGTTGAATGTCGGGCAAGGGCGGCGTGAGTCATGTCACGGCCGATCAATACTGCAAGGGAATGCGTGGCTGCCCGTCGCGACGCACCCCTCGCCGCCGGCTGCAACGCCGATTAATCCGATACCATTACTTACCCATTTCTGGCTAGTTCACTGTGGCAATCTCTGTTTCTTTTATGCTTATTCGTGTAGCCAAGTGTTTGACTTATTTTGTTTTACGAGTATATGTATTTGGAATTGTACCGCTCTTCGTGTGGATTTAATGTATTAATGCACCCACGTTTTATCTTTTCTATTCCCGTGCCAATACACATCGAAATAACTCATGAAAAACATCTGGGAATCTGTCAAGTGTTTGTATTGTGAATCAATTTGGTATTTATGGCAAAACCCAGAAATATTAACAACTGAAAACCCTTAGTTATTTAATTTTCATGTAAGTGATTTGCAGTCACGCAGTTGGAAAAGTTATGGTGACATTTAATCGTGATTTTCCAGCGATAATATCACCCCTAAAAACAAGTGCATTGCAACCACGTTTTATCACTCAAAACCTTTCTATGCATCGTGTTTATTTAATCCTATACATACATACATACAACGTCATTTAACATACAAAATCAATCATAACACTTATATGCTAAACTAATAAAGTCATGCAAACGCCTGACACCGTGACTTTGAGAATTAGTATGTCAGAAATGTCCTGTATGACCGTCGAACTTTAATTATGCGGTGAGTAAGCATAATAAAATAAACACATAGAGCAAAAACATGTTCTACGGTCTAAGTATGGAAACATCGCCACGATAAAAACACCTAAAACCCATCAAACATATCCTATCTTTTATTTATTAGTAAAATCGTAATGACTATTTTCGTTTAGATCTTTTTACACAACAATCTAACTCTCTTAAAAAGGTTCCTTAGTTATAACTTATTAAACCCTTACAACATAACAACGTAAGATTATGATCTACTACAAACGTGTATCAAAATTATAAAGTTATTTGTAGTTTCGAAGTTTTGCTCCATTTCAGGGAATACTATGAGACGTAATTTTGGCGGAAGTTAACTGGAAACTTGCCATTTGGCCCTAACTCCCTCTTGTAAATATAGGTAACATGATAAATTTATTAAATACTCGTAATACACGCTTCCGTGTGTCCGATGAATACTTTGTTACAAGTTAAACATTTTCTTCAGACAAGTGTTAGTTTTAAAACCAGCCTACAACTCTTAAAGGTCCGTTAGGATAAGTCCGTTTATATAGAAAAGCATAGTTCGGTGTGATATTTGGTTAGTTACCATTGTGTAGTTCATAGAATGCGACTGAAAAATATTCATCAACTATGTTAATTTCAAGACAAATTTAATTGTAACAACAGGCGAAGGAATAACGAATGTGAGATGTTTTACATAGACCGGGGTCTATGTAAAACATGTGTAAGCAGATTTGAATGAGATCATTTTGGAATTGGCAAATTAATAATCTGTCACATTTGAAACGTTGCCTTGATAATTATTTGTAATTAATCAAATGCATTCAAGAATAGTTTGCGCAATTCGGCCAATTATATGTATTAATGAGTCGACTAATTAGTTTTGTATTATAAATAAAAGTTGACAAAGATTTTAAAACTTAAATGTAATTTCTCTAGATTTTGTCACTGTTTTTGCTAATGTGTAAAGTGAAAATAGATAACATTTAGAAGTGTTCCTTCGGTACGCGTTAGTTGGGACGCGAGACGTGCATGTGGTACATTTTTTGCGTCTAGTTACGTCGTCGATCGTAATTATAGCATAGTTTAAAGAAAAATCACCTCCGAGTATATTTGTTCGTCCGGCGATCCGCCATAATGCTTGCGTGTGTTTTGTGGCATTGAACACTAATAATAATCGGTGAACTTGACATTGAGAACGGAGGCTCGTCATCGTAACAAGATTCTCCATCTCTTCCGCACTATACTAAATTGTTGAGGTTAAAAAAGGATGGCCGATATTATCTTCTGTGTTCGCGGCTGTTTGTAGGTCAGTCGTGTATTTGTTCCGGACGATAGTCCGAAAGTCGGCTGGAGGTTACATTACGTAGTTATTTAAGTTAGAACTCAGCAAACAATGTGTGCAAATTATCAACACAGCTGAAATCTGCTGAATCAGTCCACTTAGCAAGTCGTCTCGTGACGGAAACTTGTAAACATTGCCTGACCGACCGAGTCCTTCTTTGTCTTCATAGCTCATAGGTTAAAAGGACATGCACAATTGCACATATCAGAGAACTATTTTTAAATGTACCTATAACCTAGGTAACTACTCCTTGCATCACATCATCGATGTTATTAGATAGAATTTGTTTGCACTCTTAAATAGGTATTTGACTTTTTATGACACCGGTTTGATTAAATAAGTTTAATTGTTTATGTTTGCATATGTATTTTTTAATTGCTTTGCTCAGCTGCGCGTTGGAAAAATAATTCTTAGTTTGATTTTTAAATGTTAGTATCTAGTTTGTGTAATGAACAATTCCCAATATAAAAAGCACAAAAAAACAATGAAAACCGTCGTTTGACATTTTCAATAAAAGCAGTATTTTCAATACAAAAATATATAAATCATCATCTTATAAAAATATTTAAACCATTTACCACTAATGTTATTTGTATATTTAGTATTCAAATAGCTCTCAAAATAATCAAACTTACGGTAAGTAAAACGAAAACATTATTGAAAGACTAAGGTTGAACGAAATTGAGAAAAGCGATATCTAGTAGCGTTTCCAGGGCCTTCTTCCAAACGCCAACCTTATACAGCCTACGTTGTTTCGGAAAATGCCGCTAGATGGCGCTACTCGAAGGCTGTAAGCAACTTAAGGTTTCACGTAAATCTTCAGAGATGGCGCTGTCCAACACTTTGTGAGATAAACACCAACTGTTTTTGTTGATTCGTTTTATCTTGATAATCCTGCTTTAATAAAAAAATAATAGTTACGTAAAACAGTTTAAAAAATATTAGTTTACGAATAAAGCGGAAGTAATAAATAAAATATTAGTAAAAAAATAATTGTTTCAGTGAGTAAATATTTTTACACATTTAGATAACTTGTAAAAAGTTGCTCTTTCATCTAAGCATAGTAACATAGTACAATCATGATACATTCACAGCAATCATGTGACAGCCGATACTGCATTTTATCGGGCAATGTACTCAAAACGCAATTATTGTTATTGAATTATGTGGGCTATAAATCCGGATCGGTACTTATAAACAAATAAAACAGTAAGTTCGGCTACGTCAGCGCGACGTGTTGCGTGTTCGTATGGCACGTAGAAATGCGTCACTACACTCGCGGTCGTCGCTCCCCTTACAACAAACGATCTGACTCATAACCAACGTTATGGGTATTTTTGTATAATACAATCTCTCATATTTTAGTCGTTCAATGTAAATATAAATATAACCGGCTGATTGTTATTGTTGTCCCTTTTTAGATGGGTTTATTTGTGTAAATCGTTGTTCTACGCTGAAAAGCTGATACATCTTCAGTTTTATTTGTTCGCTAAAAGCTTTTTATATATAAAATTCTAAATAAAAGTACAAATACCTTAAAAATCTATTTACACATTATACATAATATTTGTATTATATTCAAAAGAAAATGCGACTCTTCATTTTTTTTTCATTCGATATTTTATAATAATTGAAATAGATTCATAACATTTTTTATCAGCATATAAAATATTATTTATTCTTTAAATAACATTCATCTTTGTTATAACGTTTTTCTTCACAATATGTCAACATAAACTAAGAACTAGGTAGCTACATATTTTCAATACCTGTAGATCTAACGTTCCTAAAGTAGAGTCAACGCGGACTGTTGAAGTACTTGTAAGGTCAGACATTCTAAGTTGCAGGCACAAAGTATGCAGTCGCATAAAGAATAATTTAACTTCATATACCTAGTTAGCCCCGTGACTAGTAACATATTTTTCTCTAGCATTTCGAAATTTAGTAGAACTCTATATATTCTACGACAAGAGATTGCTACTTCTGTCTCTATCTTTGACTTTTTCAAATTGCTGACCAATCGTTAGGTCATCGTATGGTTGCTCATGTTTTGCTCAGGAATTATATTTACTAGGTTATTTACCTTGGGTGTATCATATGAGGAAAATAGACAGAAATACCACCTATGGTAGGTTATAAGCTCAAATACTTTGTCTAGCAAATACAGTTTTGCGAAGCACTCAACTTACGACCCTCGTTGCACATATAAGGACATAGCAACTGCAATAATTGGGTTACCAATAAGTAATAACTAAAATAAATAGATAGTTAATAGAACATAAATGAATCAAGGTTGCATTCATCTCGAGACATTCGCTTGCAACGAAATAAAAAAATGCAACGTCCATAATGCTTTTAAATATTTTAAAATATATTTTCTCATATACCGTTATAAGATAAAGCAAAAATTAAATTGTTAATTTGTTTTTTTTTTGAGCTTTAGTTCTGCTACTCGTCCATAGATGGCAGCACATGTTGTATTTGTTGAGAAGTACGATGGACTCTACCAGAACATCCTAATTGGCGATGGTTACGTGACAACAATACTTATTGTTGTGTTTAAACATCTTATTATCATTATTAAGATGAATTTGCATATCTTAGAGATTTAGTTATTTATTTTTAGTATACTACACAGGCAGGTATGTTCAGTATGAGTTTTTGATACAGCTTTGATAACAAAACGAAGGTTTATATAGAAACTAATTATAACTAACCGTGTGACATAATTTTACATAGTAAAACCACGATATTAACCGCATTATTTAACAGGATAGTGCATCGTGTTTAATTCCATAATTGTATTATCAATTAACGGTCGTTTAAACAAAGGTACAATCTTTAAGACCTTCGAGCATAATATCGATATGACAGCAATGTAATAAAATAAAGTAGTTTGCCGGAGAAGGGCGGGCGATATCGTAACTGTAGCCAGCGATAGCGGAGTCGGTCGCAGTGCAACCTTGCAGAGTTTGTTGCTCCGGCAAGGCGACGGCGGGGCGGGCGCGCGGGCGGGTGCCCATCTAACCTCCAGTGACACGGTCCAACTACACCACAGATAAACAACAACAGTATGACAATCTAATTTGCTTAAGCTTACACATACTTAAGTAACAGTTTACAAATACACCTTACGCAATCAGTTACAATTCGCAACTAGTGGTAGAAAACAGTTTTTGGGACACGCATATGAAACGTTTTGCTAAACTGTTATGCTTACGCTGTGGCTGTAGGCCTTAAACTAACTATTACGATCACTGCTAGGTCTCTACACATCGAATACCTAACGTTTGACTCTAATAAGCCACATATTGTGCCTCTAGCCTTCTGATTTGTAAAGTTGGGCTTCTGTGACGGTTTAAGGCAGCATGCCTTGATGTTTCATTAACGATAAGCATGTTTACTATATTGCTACATACTCGGTCCATCGCCAGCTTATAATATGTCCTTTATCTCTGTATGTACAGTTTATCCTTCACACCATATCGAAAGCAACAAGGTTCCTTGTAGCATTAGCGTCAGTAATAGTTTTTTGTTCTTTTAACGCGAATGCGTGCTTCGTTCTGCTAATTCGAAGATAAATATCAATCTGCTCGAAAACATAATGAGATAATTACCTAACTATAGACCAGAATTATCGGTTGTTCTTGATGAAGTTTATTGTCCCAAATACAGGTTGTTTACATTTCCACTCATGCATTGCATTGATGAATTATCCTTTACAATATATGCACATTGTTTATTAGAGAAGAATGTTTGAGCCCGTACACTGCGCGCGCTGATATCTGTTACTAACCGTCGTTTTCTATTACGATTGCATGTTTCTATTGTGTTTTCAATGTTTATGTAAACGACAGTTGTGCACCTGTTGAATATAGATTAGATTAGTATACATTCGATAAGATCAGCATCAGCGTTTTTAAATTTAAATCGTTCGCATAACAAAGGGTTTCTTCACGATGGTGTGTCCACCCACGGCCGCGGCGGTTGCGTCTGCATCGGTGGCATGTCCTAGTTTTTAATGCAAGAACTTAGCTAAGATAGTGCCTCGTCCCCCAAGTTGTAACTACAGCTGTTTACGTATCCGACGTCGGCTTGACCTATATACCAATACAATTGTATTATTCAAGAGCCTGTCACTCGATTGCCTTCGTCGCACATAATCACAGTCCACTATAGGTATGCTTGTGTAGCACCATAACAATACTGTGACCTATTAATGTAAGCTCGTTGCAGCCGGAAGAGTATAAAACTGATTTGATCTGAGAATAAACACTTATATAAATTAAAAAGAAAATAAGTGCTCTTTAACGTTCATTTACACTCAATATAACTCTCATCCAAGTATACGCTACACTTTATTTTTTTTCCTGCTTTATTTTTATATCAGTCCGTTACCTATATCAACGTAAAGGTCAGGCACGAAGTGCTGCAAATATAATGAGGTATGTTTTCAAATTTTGAATTTTTATGGTAAGAATACTACGAAAACAGAAAATATGACAAACATATTATTCCCTATTTGATACCAATTAGGGAAAACAAGGTTACCACACCATACGTTTAAGCATATCAGTCGAAACACATTAATTAATTTAATTTGATATTATAGCTGTGGCCAAAATATTATTTTTGACGTCAATGACGAGGCACGTCATATTATGAAATGTCACAGAGGTGGGAATATTTTGTTGATCTATTTCGGGATAGTTTGTGATGCGCAAATATCGCCGTGTGCAGCGCGGCTCCGCTCCCGCTGACCTAAATGTTGACGAAGCTTTGTCTACACCGCCGCAGGCAATAACTGAACTATATTCTATTAGTTACATCAATTCTACCATCCATAACTAAGTTTACCAGGTATGAACGGTTTTAACTAAATCCATAACGTAATCTCTACAATTCTACAATAAACTTTTTAAATACCACATTTAAATACGTAATCGTAAGACCTGTCACACTATGACAAGATAATTATTAGGATCACTTAGACACTAATTAGGTATTGTAATTACAATTCAATAACAATAGTGATTGGCATAACGAAGGCATTTAAAGACTAATACCAGTATGTATTACCAACGCAGCGCGAATTCGGTCAATGCTATTCAAATGCATGTTGCTGTACAACATTAATTATATCCGTCTCTATGGAAATAAGAATTGAAAGGATTATTCTAAGCCGAGTGACTGTGTTAGGGACTAGGCAAACCTTCTAGAACAAACCAACCTCGGCTCTTTTGTCTCTACATTAAAAAGTTCGCGTTCTCTAAATAGCCATGGCCCATATGGAGTTTTGGTTTTATGTAGTGGTGCTATTAGACAGGAGCGTGTCGTATCTCACGAGGGCGATAATTGCGAAGGTCGCGTCGCAGCTGGATGTGGCATCACACGCCCGACTCTTCCATTTGGTATCACTAGATAGGTGCTTCGTTACGATATATCGAGAAACAAGCGGCTCGTGCAAAAATATAACGTAATACAATAAGTAAAAGGTAGGATTTACATTAACGCCCGCAACGGTCGGTGGCCTTACCTCGTTAGAGTTCATGCACCCGCGCGAAACTGGGGCACGTACCGCGTGCTCCCCCCTCCGCCGCCACCCGCGCCCCGCCGTCGTCCCGTTACCTACCACTAACTTTTCATTGAATTGTTTCTATTGCTTGCTTTAGAAATATGCTATGTTAAATGCAAAAATACTTTGCTAACATTTATAGTACGTACGTGGAGTATAGTGAATAACGGATTAAGTTCCCTTCTTTGTTTGTTGCAACTTAGGTTTTATTAAGTTTAAGGTCATGTTCTCGTGTAATAAAGCGCTCGTTAACTGTCGCTGCTAAAATTCTTCAGTGGTTAGGTCACCGGTGGCTGGTTATATTATCGTAAGATTAGTTATTATCTAGCAATAACTGGTAGCGACGCTGATGTAAATAAATGGAGGTGGAAGAGAAATGCTGTCACCGCGACGAGTCGAGTAAACCAGTATTGCGCCGTACTAGAGTTGCGCAAGCGCAGCGAGAAAGTGCGAGTAAAAGTTGACGCAACAAACGTCACACGCCGCTCGCCTCGCCACGTCACACATACATAGTTCATTTATAGCGAGCTGTGGGTGTGTGCGTGCGTGTGTAGTTATGTACACGTACATAAGTGTCATGCACTGACGACACTTGATTACAATCGAACGTGTTATACAATGCCTTTATTATAAACATTGTTACGAAGACGTTGCCACACGTAACTAAATAGGGGTGCGTTTTCATAACACGTATTGAGATAAATGACGAGTTAATTTGTTTCGCGCCGCGCCGTGGCCGCGTTAAGTTACTGCAATTACTGAAACACAATGAAACAGCTATAATTGTGGTCGGTACTTGACAAACCCGAGTGTGGCCACCGCCTGTCTGCTCGCCTCACGTGCATTCATTGATACAGCTGTTATTGTGCGTTCGCCGAATGCATTAATAACATTAATCTAAATACAACACAACAACATATTATTATGTTGTGAAACGTTCCAAATATTAAATTCCCTTCACATCTATTTATCTGTCAAAACAATACACACTCGGACGTGATGAAGTCAACCTACTTATTGGTTTATTAATCATCTTTAATCAAGACTCTTTCGTTTAAAACACGATTAGTAAATGTTACATTCACGTCACAATTTTATTAAGTCATAAAAAAGTAAATGATTCATCAATGTTGTCAGTTATTAATTCTGTAATCTTTACTATTCTTGAGACCATATTTTGGTTTAAATCTCTTTGTCTTTTCTGTTTATAGCTAAGTTATTTGAGTTATTCAATACAAAATAATATTTCCAAAGTTCTAGCAAAATATCTAACATCGGTTTAGCACTTAAAATTACAGTAATTGTGAGTAAATTGGAGTAATTTTGAACGTAGAGGATCTAGAGGGAGCTGCGGGGAGCGGCGCGGGGCGCGGGGAGCGAGCGCCGTGGCGACAGAAATAGGGCGCGGAGGACAGAGCAAGGCTGCCCCGGTTGCCGGCCAACGACCTGAGCCCGTACCTACGAGTACGTAGACTACGTAGCTACGTAGCCTGCCGATGTGTGCGTAGCCACTCGCTACGATCTACTACGGGCCGTATGCGCCGGGTGACGTGCCGACGTACTATCACCCGACAGGGATGCACCCACCTAATCTACGTTACGTAGACAACTCGTTCGTTACGTTCCAATTTGCGAGGCGCTCTATTAATGCGTTACGTAGGAATACAGAATGGATTTAGAAAAAAACTAGACTAACGTCTAAATTAAACCTATTTTTTATCGTAAAAAGTAACAAAAAGCGCGTCAATCAATACTCATTTAAATTAAAGAGTTATCCAAATAAAATGTTTAATTTAATATTGTAATATTTTAGCAGCGCCATCTGTCGTAGAATAGAAGAAACGTTAGTGTATAACGAGAGTTGTGAAGCCGTTCACACCGCGCCCGCCCCGCTTCTCCCTGCGCGATAAGGGCACGAGTTCGTTGCCCCGATAGAGACTGACCTCAAAAACGAGGACACTGCAAAATTAGGACGATGACAACGTAATGACTCGAGCGCCGACACGCTTCAAGCGATATTAATCCTAATACTATAGCGTATAAGAAATAAAATAGCTTACAGTGATGAATTGAACTACACTTATTTGATCAATTAGGCAAATACGCTGACTTCAACAGCAGCGAGCTAGCTCAAAGTGTTTTACTGTACGATAATAATAGGTTCAGGTTATTCCTGGAATTCGAATATAGGTAAAGTGTTTATTTGATCTGTAAGTCGTAATTCAAATTCAAACTGTGAATAAGTTTATTGTGGGAATAATTAAACTTTGTTTCATTGTAGAGTAGATGTTTCACTTTTAATTAATGGGGACAGGAATGGGTCCATGCTTACGCATTTAGGACGTCCTACACGTTCTTGTGTTGTATTTCGTTTCATGAATTCGGAACGTGACCTAAATGATCCCGACGACTGTTCAGCTTTTCTGTCAAAACGTTCGCTTAACTAATAGATAACTTTCTTTTGTTTCAGGTATGTACAGATTAAAGGTCATTCCCCTTGCGATGGTGACGAACCTCGAATGTACGTGAACAATAGTCATGTTAATAGGTAAGGCGTAATGTCCAATTACGAAAAATACAGTATTTACATTGATAGTTAGGGAAAACAATGACGTAAGTTTTCAGTTAGATATTACAACACACTAATGTACGTTAGCCAGGCATTGTTTGTCGTTAGCAACCTTGCTAAAGGTTTATCTATAACAGTTAATAGACGCGACTTAAAGCTAATGTGTACAGGATCAATTGACACAACGTTTGGTAAATACGAGAATGTTTAGAGGATTATTCTGAAAACCTGACGCTTATATGAATTGTGATAACGATTGCAATGGAAAATAAGTGCAGGATGCAGCGGTCGGGCGGAGAGCCACCGCTAAATATAGCTCGGGCGACGACCTGCAAATAGGTCACTCCCTGCACCGCCACTCCACCGCCGCACCACCGGCGCTGCTGCAGCCAGCCCCGGTGCCCACACTGCCCACCCTCTCATCATAACCCGCCACAAACGCTACTATTTACTCCACCGCCTATTCTGCTGGACTTATTTATATTTACACCAAAAAGTTTAATTATTGTCGACGAAGAAGGATTTTCATATTCTCTGATACACACATGACAAACCCAAAGTCAGTCAACAAAACTGTTTTTGTATTTGATAACTATTATCTTTTATAGTAATAAAAAGTAACACACTAGGAAACAATTAGACATTCCAACTACCCAATGTTAAAATTGTTAGTGAATACATAAACAAAACGCAGCGTAGTAATTGATATCGTTTCACTATTTTTAAGCGGTCAATGTACACTGATTGTTTGTTCGTAATCTATTTACGTGTGTTTCAATTGTTAATGGATTTTAGATTCTTGTCAATCATTCACGTAACTCCTGAATAGAGGTTAAAGCCACAATTAGCTAAGACTTAGACGTAGAGAAGCGTTTGCAATAAATTGCAACAACATTTTGGAATTGGCGATGTCGCACTGCAATATGCATTCATAATAAAGTAAGGACACGTCAACTTGGTGGCGTGGGTGTTGTTGTTTTCCCCATGGTTTATGTTGGCTGCGCTGGGCCTGTGCTGGCAGGCGAGGGCACTAGCGGGGCGAGCGGCGGCGGCGGGGGGAGGGGGGCGCACAGAGCCGAGCGGGCCGCGGGGCGCGGGGCGGTGTCGCAAGCCGCGGGTGCATGGCCGGCCGTCGGCACCGCGCCGACCCTGACTGACTTATCTTGCGAACGTGCGGCGCGCGCAAAATCTAACGCTGGCAAATTTAACAACCAGTAGATTATTGTTACACATTGCTAAGAGGTACGGTGCTTACAAATTCCTTTGCTTACGTTTTAGACACTCGAAACTTGTACAAGACTTCTAACACAGCATCAGCAATAAATAGTCTTATTTGTAAAGGTGGAGTGAAGCAAGTATACAATCACAAACCAATGCCACCTCGATCATGTTTTCCGAAGTTGATTCAAAATATTTACGTTCGATGCTTGTTTAATGACAGAGTACTACGGACCGGAAATCGTTTCGACATAATGTTCTCATTCTATAAAGTTTCGATACGAATCGTATTTATTGTGTCGTTTCGTGTTCGTCCCCGGTTGCACACAATACTGTCCCGTCGTCGAAAGTAAAACCATTAAAGTTGTTAAGCTGAAAGCTTATTATAATTTATGTTATGACCTGTTTTACTACAACGTTACAACCACCCTTGGAAAAACATCAACAAATCCATTTACGGCGGCAAACTGAACATTAATCGACAGCCCATCTTGTTTTGTTACAGCATTTACTTATTTTTAAACTTCCTGCAAAGTATTGAGACCACCGTATTAATATTGCTACATTCATTTTATTCTGATGTCGTTTTAATGAAGTCTCACAATATGGGATTTGTCCTTAATGTTCTAGAAAGTACTTGTTTCTTGCAAGCAGAGAATGGTATCAGAAAGTGATTTTCCTCGTACCCTTGATTGCATCCTCGTATAAAATATCTTACTACAGGCCTATAGAGAACGTAAATTAAAACCTGCATTGATTGGCGCCAATAACAATGCACTAGGCCACTGAAAGCTAGTTATTAAAGCACAAGGTACTAGCTGTTTGTTTCACCTTGATGTAATGAGTTACAGACATAGGTTGTAGGTATCGGCGTGCGGTAAGAGGCGAGCCTAGGCTGGATCTCAAAGGCAGAGTGGCAGGGAGCGGCCCCGGCCGACTCGGACTTTGTAATACATTCGGCCTAGTCAGCGTTCGTTGCCCTGCGTCGCTCGAGGTCGCTGCAAAGCGCTGCGAGAGACGCCGGCCCGAGTGCGCCCGAACACCCACGGAAATTACCGAACAACAAATTGGCGCGGATTTTAAACGTATGACGTTTGATAACATTACGTTACACATTTACTACTGTAAACAAGTACTTCTTAGAGAGTCGTAACACCTTGACTGCTTACATTCGAATGATATCAATCAGTAACTGTTTTGTTTCCCCAATTAACGTTTCAAATAAATGTCAGACATCGTAAATTGTTATTGTTGATAACAGTTGTGCTTAATTAGGTAAGCCGCACCCAGTCCGGTCACATAATTTGAGCATTCAAGACTGTGAAAACAAACAAGTCTCTCCGGCTTATTGTTTGTAATTTCTCTATTCAAAAGCAAAAGTTGAATGGTTATGTAAGTGGTTGGAACGTCACCGTGTCACACTTTAACCCAGTGCTGCATATTCCGGAGTGCGGAGTCCAACGCACCCGTTTCGCGCTCATTAGTATGGAGACAGCGCCTCACCACTTTCACTCTCGCCAATAACAAGTGTTACGCAAGCAGCGTCACCGTCGCCAGCGCCGCAGCTCTCTACTCTCGACTATCTCCGGGCCGCGGGCACTTGCTCCGCCGCGCCATCAATACATTAGCGAGCGCAAGAAAGAACTCACATTCTCGCAATAATGGTGCAACAGTGACGAGACAGCGTAAGACGCATCCTCGGGCCTAATGATAGTCTCGGCAGAAATGAAAGTGAATAGTGTTTCGGTTAGTTCATAGTGGGTCAGCGGAGTAGGGCAACGGGGGTCGACGCCCGCGCAGCCTCGCCGGGTGAAAGTGGCCCTCCTCGTCCCCGCGCCCTCCCGCGCCCTCCCGCTCCTGCAGCGCTGAAGGCGCGTCGACGGCTTACCTGCGCACGCGCTGCTTTTTGCAATTTGGCCATGGAACCTATTACGATAACTGCGAAATAACGCTCGAGCAGCAAATGTAAATGCATGGCCTTTATTTGTGCTCGATCACACGACATACCTGCAGCCGGCATGGCAAGGAATTGTAAAATCACTTTGTGCAGCTTCATTATACTGCATTATTTGTACTAGATATGAACGCTGTACTAAACAACAAATTTTTAAACCCAGCAATCTTATTTAGCCTAGTCAATCTCTCTAAGCAGCTCAGCTTTTACGAAATTGCAAGAAAAGTTACACAAATGTTAGAAAAATAAAACAGACTTTTTATTAAGGAAAATTCTAGTTAGATTGTTTTCCTCCGTTGTCCAAATATATGCACACCATAAACATAAAACGAGGTTAGCGGCTATTTAACTGCAATAAGGTCATTCATATTTCAGCCACCATCAGAAAACAGGGCATTAGTTTTTCCTCAAAGTGACATCATCAGCTCATAATGTAACAATGAAAGCGTTTATCGTTGTTCGCGAGCAATAGGCGAAGTTTATGTAACCGGCAGACGGTAGTAACTAGTGATTGAATAGGCCCATCTTACGTAAATGTAACGTAGGTATGTACTTGCCTACATATCAAGTGCTGTTTACGTAATCAATTACAAAGGCTTAAAACACTTTTTCAAATATAGGATACCCGGCCACAGTCCCATATGAAATAAGGAAGAATCGACGATATTCACACCGAACAATCCCGTTTAAATTACATCTGACCTGATCCCGATAAAATAATTGAAAGAATCTCGGCTACTTTTAACATCGGCTGCGTTGACCGATATTAGAATAGCCATTCTTTACTCTTGTTTACTTTTGTTGGGAAATACTGGCAGTTTGTTGTTTCCTTGACTTAATTATAAAATCAATTTAGTGTTTTATAGACTCGTAACCGCCGAGTAGACGCAAATGAGGGCATCGAGAACGATTGTAGTCCGAGTTACGAGCTATTTTAATTAAGATGAGTGAAGGCTTAATAAAGTGATCCGAGGCTGTGGCTGGAGCCCGCGGTTGCGACAGCACGAACAAAGAAAGCGGCACCGAGCCGGCCTTGCGGAGTTCATCGACCGACTTTTGCAGGTCGCAAGGTTTCGCCAATCGGGCTTCTCGTAGCTCCAGGATATTGCCAATTCAGTGCGATCAAGGCTGCGCACCGCCCGGCCTGACCGAACCTCTTACTTTTCGTTGCAAAGAAAATCATCCACATATTGCACTACCCATCACCGGTGACAAATGCCTGCTCTTTGTTGCGCTGATGACTGTGACTAATAACAGCATTAACACTTTGACTAGCAGAGTCCCAAAATTATATCTACAGATACATATATAACGTAAACCACGACGGAAGTATTTAGTGAAAGTTTAGATAAAATTAAGAAGTAAAAAGAAAATTTAAGCCTGAATTCTCGTTTAACAATTGATTAATAAGTAGATGTTACAAGGATTATTGTCGATTTCTCCAATTAAGCTTTAAAATTAGATTGAATTGAAGGTAAAGATGACAAAAAGGTAAATTGTATAGTTGCTATAATTCATAAATAGTCGAAGAATAATTATGCCATATCCTATATCAATTAAATTTAAGTAAAGTATTAGGTGCGTTGCTTTAATAACGAATAACTTATGAAGTTTAATAAAAAACGGGTTAAAACATTCACAAGTCAAACAGATTCGAGGGCACCCACTCCCCTGATACTGGTCCAATACATCTGGCGCTACTTTCCGCTCATAAGCTTAATTGTTTAAACTTAATACAATTTTGTAAGCTTTATTCAAGGAGACATGCGTTAGTCACAATTCCTTGTAATTGTAATTGTTATCAGGTCCGTAGTATGTATGTAAATGACCTCCTCGCTAAATAATAAATAGTATATTATAAGTCACAAGTAATATTTGAAACTACCGTCGTTACTACCACTGAGTAGGTATAATAAACAAACGCTTTATATTTATTGCCTCATAAATCTTCAGATTTTAATTCATAGATAATGTTTAAAGGCCTTCTACTCATTCCTCAAACAAGGTTTTACTCTTAATAATCTATTTTGGAAACTATTCTTGAAATAGATTGTTTAAGTTTTGAAACAGAACTTCTTGCTTGTTACGCGAACCCCTGGAGTACCATATTTAGAGTGTAATGACAAAAAACACCAAGAGTGGGTCGCACTGTCGCCCTCTTTACGTTTTGACATACATATATTTCTGCCAACATTCATACAGATCAACAAAGTTACGTGCTCAAAACCTAGATCCTCGGTGCGACACGGTTAGCTTTATCTGACACAATCGAATTCATTGCCTAGGGGCGTATGTATACGTAACATATACATAAAAGCAAATTTGTGCGTCATAATGTATTATGGGCAAAAGTCGTTTATGAAAAATCGCGAGTTTACAATTAAACTTCATTGGGATTTTTGTAAAGCTGGTTAAATTATGAAAGCCTTGTGTATTTTGTGTAGACCCTCTGGCTATATCTGTGGTTAAGACAAATGTTAAATATCGTTGGTTGTGATATTTTCTAATAACAATAATTATGTTAATCATTTAACTTAAGCCAGCAAGTTATTATTATATTATTCATAATATCTAAAACAATTGCATATTAAATGTTAAAAAATATTTTTAAGCATCGATTGAAAGAGTATTTCGAAAAAACTGTGTCGAGGTTTAACATATTTAGTTCTTAGTGAACCCCAGCGTATGATAAAATATTTTAATAAAATTATAAATTAAAATAAAATCGTTGTAGCATTGACTAGAAGTAATGAGTACAGTAGGCCTTCAGCTGCGGTATTTTATGACAAAGTAAATGAGTCGTACGACCCTGAATGATAAATACCGAGTCCCGTTAGCCGGGACAAAAGCGACTCGAATGTAGTTCAGATGTAAAGTCATTTCCTGTGACACGTAAACACAATGTATGCACGAGTTAAGCTTGCAAGAAAAATGGTTCATTAACATTGAATGGCCCAGCTGCAATATATAGGCCACGCATACAAAAACTTACAAAAACAATAACTTAGCAATGAAATGTATGGGCTTCGTAATACAACGAGCTATTATTTCAACATTTCTATAACTTGTAACTCTTACATTGTAAAGTAGGCTACTCGCACTAAGGCCGATATCACTCAAAGGTCTTTCAACCCAAAAGGGTTTATACGCCAATCGGTATTTCAATAACTTTATTGTGGAAAACATGCGTTATCACAATCATACATTACTCATACTACTATCTGAGATTTGTATATTTTTAGTAAGCGTTTTTTTGAATGACGTACGAGAGCATTGAGAGCCATTTTGCCCTACAGTGGACAATCACATGATGATTAGTTGTTGATAAGTAAACGACTAACCTCCTTCCATTAAGATCCTTGTTAAATAAGTTGACGTCATTAATTTTATAATCTTGATCATATAATCTCCGGTTGAGTGGCGCTGTACTAATGGTGTCACGTCGACTGATGCCTGCCCTACTTATGGGACGCGAATCCGGGACGCAAGGCATTTGTGGGCGAAATTTTCATGTTTCCATATTCATAAGGTACGGAGCGTGACTGATCGGACCACATTCCACTTTGCTGTTTCTGTTAATGTTCAAATACTGTACAAGGCGATTATTGTTGCGATTACGATAGGAATCGTTTTAATTAATTGCTTTTATGAACTTGTTTGATATTCATTTTGACATAAATTTGTATGTTGTGACGCTTGTTTTTAATTATATTATTAGTGTATTGAAGATATCGACATTGAAATGCCTAAAAATAAATACTGAACGCCAGTTTCAATAGTTTGCTATAAAATCACAAAAGTGATTGCTGTTTTTTCCTCGTGTAAGCAATTGTTAGGTAGTGTAGTGGTTTATGTAAAATTTTGATAGTACGCAAACAGTATCCGCTCTGCGTCATCTGTTATTATTGAAATGTTGAAAATCCGTGTTCCTGTCCCACTTGCCTTAATTGTTTTATAACTTGCGGTTACGTATCAATGACCTCTGATACATCTGTTATGCTGTGACCACCTAGCCACAGCAAGCGTAAGTTATTACTGGAAAATTATCACAAAGAAAATCTTCTATACTTTCATTGCGATTCAATGCTGTTACCGACAAAGCGCCATTCTAACCATTAAAATGTAAAAGAATGAGTAAAATTAAGATAATCCCTTTGATTTCAATCTCAGATTTCTTGTCAAATACTTGCACGCATGCACGAACCTCATCTAGTTTCTAAACAATTTCTTGAATTAAATGAGATGGCGGCACTCAATTATAATAGACAATATGTATAGTCACACAGGAAAGTGGGGCAATGAGATGACGTTTAGCAGTCATCAGTCACACTGCAATCACAATGCAATTAGAAAGCGAATTGCACAAGTGCCGCTCGCGCCGCGGCGCTATCAGAAGAAAGCGCGTCCAACATAGGAAAGTTGAATCGAAGGCGGGGCGCGGCCGCGCGAGGGGGGGAGGGTAGATGCGCGCACGCAGCCACTAAAGTAGTACACTTTCGATCTCGACTCGCGTCGGTGAGAGTTGTGCGAAAATGAAAGTGGTGTTGTCATTATGGTCCACTTTCCACGAGGAGGTCAAGAACCCCGCAAGTCCAGTTCTAAGCCAGATTCCAGTTAATAGGCTGCACAGCCATCTAGAACGTTCTTACTTGTTGTTGCGCGTAACCTGCCGGCTAGTGCCACTGTTTACAACCAATGCAAAAATAATGTTGCAGATAAAACTTAGTGTTCAAACGTGTAAGGTCGCGTATAGCATACAGAGTTTTTCGTCATGTATTGCGCACCTTTATCTGATTAACAACATAATGTTTCTTTTACTTTCAAATCTTGGCTGCGGTTAATTAACTGTCCTGAGCTGGTTACAAGAATTTCGATCGTGGGAAATAGAAATCACATTTTTGAGCAATTATTTGAGTTAGCAGTTTATCTTTCAGCTGACATAATGTAGGTGATTATAGTTTTGTAATGTTCATTAATGAATGTCGGGCTATGGGGGTACTTAATTAGTGATAGGCGCAGGAGACAACAGTTCGTTATTTTACTATCGTAGTGGCGACCGCTTCTGTCCGCAATTCAGAATGTTCTAGATAAGCACTACACGGTTAGAAACTTTTGTTTTCTATACATAGGTACCCGTCGTTTCTATTTTGTTATTTCTGTAACGTCTTGAACTCATTTATATTTGCAGAGATGTGTCATTTAAATAAAGACCTAATAAAATGCCGATTTATTACTGGATTACAATTTTAAATATAGGTTTACGTAGGAATCTATTATGTAGAGCAGCGAAGCAATACAGAAACACTTTTTCTCGTTATTCCAAATTAGCGTCATTTGCATGCATATATCAGTGACACCAGTGCTGCATAATTGTGGAGCGAGGCCTGCAGGGGTTGCGAGGGGGGGGGTAAGGGGTGAGCAGGGGGTGAACGACCGCTGCTGACGTCAGCGCGACCTGATGCTGCCCGGCTTCAGCTTAACCCGAACTCTGACCTCATGCACTGATGTTTGCATATTTTACTTAAACATAGACCAATGATTGCTGTTCTCAATGCCGTTCCACTCTCATCTTTATACCTGTTAACAAAAGCTTCATTTTCCTGTGTATACTATTTATTGCCACATAACTGACTCAGATTAAGAAGTTATTAAATTTAATATTGATTGAACTGACAGATAAGGACTTGAAAAAGCTTATTGAATGCTGCAACTTTAAGTCGCACGCTGGTATCGTAAGTTATGGTGTTTTTACTAAGGCCTCGAAATAAATTAATAAATGATACATCCATTAGACCTCATGGTAAAAGGACAAATGTTATATGCATATCAATAGGTTACCTATGTACAACTTACAACTGGTTGGTTAAAAGAATGCAAAAGTCCTTCAAAAATATTCACCTGCTTTACATATCTTTGTGAACTGGTAGAGAATGCCCTGGGCTTTAAGTTCGCCATTGTATATTTTTGCTAAAAAAATAAATCCTTGTACCTTTTCAAAGAATACAGGCAGGTATAATTTAAGACCTCGATGAGTTAAAGCTCGAATTAGTTCTGACGAAGGCAGTGCTGCTCGTAAACCCGGGGCATCCGTTCATTATTGAAAGCCATAAAAACGTTTTATTTACAGCAAAGTAATGATGCAAATAATGCACGGTCAAGCGGACTCCTAGACTATAATTGGTTGCCTTGGCCTATAAACTGGCCACTCTGCTCACGACTGATTCGCCAATTCTAGATTTAGGTTTTCAGTTCACTAGGTTGTTAGCGTTTCCGATATGAGAGTATTAAGAATTCGACAATTTGCTATTTAGGTATTGTGTCAGCTCATTGTTTGTGCTATCCTCATACACATATCCTATGAGATATGGGATGCAGTTAGAGGAGGATAATAATGGCAATTTAAGAAAGACTTATAAAATACGTAAGATTAAGGAATAAATAGTATGGATGATAAACCATAAACTTACGTTGTCAATATTGACTGACGTGTAAAAAATGTAACAGGTCCTTACATACGATATTAATGCCGTATGCCTATTAACTCATTATTATATCATAAAATGAGTCGTCTATCATAGATCATTAAGTTTGGGGTTGCGTTAACTGTGATAAAATTCATATCAACATTTCGCGAACTTTTATTTATTCATATTAATGCATTATTCATTCGTTTATGCAATAAACATGTCAAAAGTTGACGGCCGTTGTTTGACGTTAAAGTTGTCGGGATCAGAGGTTAGCTGGTAGGCTGTGTAGTCTGGTGGTGGGCCAGGTGTGCAGGTGTAGTAAGGGTTGTTAGGGGCGGGCGGCGCGTAGCGTCTACGAGGGCACGGGCGGCGTAGCGCGGCCGGCGCGCGCCATTCGCGCTACCGCCGCCGCCGGCCGCACGCGCCCCATCCGCGCGGCTCATGCGTCTCCCGCCGCCACACCGCGCCGACATGACTGTGACGGAGTGCCCGCGCGCCGCCGCCGCCGCCACCGCCGCCGCTCCCAGCGACTCCGACGTCCTGCTCGGCAGAGTCCTCGCAGGTGAGCGCACATCAGCTGATCATGACACCTGTCAATACACCACCCTCATGTGTTCACCGCCATGTGATCATACGTTACCGTGTTGTGAATATACCGATGGTTCTCCAACTATGTATTTGTGCATTTCGGTTAACAGTTTTGCCAGTTTAAGTTATGACAACAGTGACTTATGCCAACTTTTCAAAACAACCACGGCCACAAGCCACCATGTAGAAGATAGGTCATCTAGTAAGGGTTGTTAATAAGGGAACCGGTGTATTTTTGTATTGTTGTTGTGATTTAAATTTTATAATAATATGGTAAAAAGGATAAAATATAATCCTTTTCACTTTCGTGCGAGTGGCGGGCGCGCGGCTGTACGAGCGCGCGGTTCGCAGATCTAGGTCAAGCGGAGTTCGTTGCCCTCGGCCTTCCCAGCTATATTCGACGTCGCTAATCACCGCCCCCCCCCCTCCACCCCCCCTCTCGTCGCTTTGTATCCTCGCTCCTACTGGCGCTATAATCACAGAGACGGACTTACAACTATTCTCGTAGTTGAAATTACTATTCATTGTTATGTTGTCACTTATAGCTATGCTAATTATATTTTTGCATGCTTGTTACAACTATGATGTTTAACTTCTTACATAACACACTTATAATACCATAGACATTATTCAATAAGAAATAGTCCTGGGCCTTATGACTTTAATTTGAATTTATTCAATTTCCTACGTTTAGAACATAATAGTTTTGCAAAGGCAGTCCACGTTCAAATAATACATGTATTAGTCAATCAATAGTGATTGCATTATTCGCAAAGACGAGCGAGTGAGTATCTGCACCTCGGCATCACGGTCGAGCCGAGTTTCGCAAGTGGAGCCCATCGCTGAATGCCATTTTATTTTGGAGGCCGCGCGCAGTCGGAGGGCCCGCGGTCATCGGCCCCGCGGCTTATCTAGGTCGCCTCAGAATAACCTAGCGCCGATACTCTAATAATAATCTACATGAAGCCTTGAAATACTGTTGTCCCACTCTCACTCACGACACCTCCATAGGCGCGACTAGCAAAAATCTGTATTTCGTAAGACATGCTCTATTCCGTGTGCGCAACGACTAAATAGATCTGACTGTCTCTTTTACTCTTGACTGCAAACCTAGACAGAATAAGCTAGTGGAATATGTTTCTAGATTTTGTCTCATCAGATTTTTAAAGTTTACATAACACCTGGTAGCTCTTTGTTTTCTCTACCTACTTTAATCGACACTATGCAAAAATAGTAAAATCAAATGTATCAGTAAATTGCATTAACAAATTAAATTCATTCTTATTTAGAAATACGCATGTTTTGACCTAAAAAAAATGTAAACAAAAGTAATGCATGCGTAATACGAATAAATAATAACAATTAATTGTCTACATTGTTTTTGTAATACGTAGGTGGTAACGTAGTGTGACCGTAAAAATCTAATATTTTTATGAGGCATGAATTTTAAACAAATAATATTGAAACAATGTGTTGCGTGTGGCGCGCGGTGTGACGTAGGTAGCGCGCGGAGCGACAGCGGGCGCGGGCGAGCGCGGGGGGCGCGCGGGCGCGCGGGCCGCGGGCGGCGCGGTCTCGGTATTGCGATCAAGGCCCCGAGTTCGTTCACCCGATTGCAATTGGGTCACGCTCGCCGCCCCGCGCCGCGCTCCCCACACACAAATAACTGTTTAAATCACACTAAATCCGTACCTGTAACGTCACACTAAGTATGTAGGTAACCTTAATTGTTTAATTTAAAACGTTAAAGACACATCTATCGTATTGCGAGATCGTCTAACGTATTATGCGAGTGAACATTATATTAGCAAAGAACAGTCATACCAAATTAATATTAATGAGTGAATTTTGAAAGCATGTGATAGGAATATGGGAATGAGCAAGTTCGTTTACTGAATTCGATTGTCAGCGTATCAGCGTAAAGAAAGTTGTTATGCAAGTACCCATAACTTTTGCATATCGTATACATAACTTTTAATACCTACATCTGTAATTAATACGTCATCTTCATTCAATTCTACAAATAAACATGTAAGATTAGTATTCTATTTAGGTAATGGGCTGTAGGTTATAACTGCAGTACACGCAATCAACTGCATAATAAACAAATAGTTTTATCTCGTACTATTGTAAAAAGACATTTAGCATAATCTGAATATCTTAACACCGTATCGCCGTTTTCTAGTACCATTAATTGTTAACAAGAAATCGATTTGTTTATAAGAAATTAGACTAAATCGCGGCGCGAATGTTCTGAGGACGTCTATAAGGGTAGTGGGGTGGTAGAAGGTTGCGGGGGTGTAACTCGGTCGCGGGGGGCGCGCGGGGAGGGGAGAGGCAGCTGCGAGAGGCTGCGGGTCGACGCCCGCGCCGCCCTGACCCCAATTTGATCTGCGCTCGCGTCATATCGCGCGGACCTCTCGTCCAGGCACACTCAGCGGAAAATACCCATCGTTTCAACATAACAGCTTTATGAAATGACTAACTAAAACGGTGCTTTAGAACGTCTTTTTGACTTCAGGGTAATAACGCGATATTTTTCATAAATATTATGCTTACTGTGCGTTCACCTTTGTTGTGGCGCTACAACTTCTCGGGTATCGCGGGACGGCGCTACTTGTTGATGTATCGGAGAACATACATGTTATATGAGGACACGGTATATTGGGACCGAACTCTTTTAAGCAGCTTACGTCCCTCGTCACATTTGTCTGGTAACCCGCTGACCTGCCGCTCACCACATAAAGAGTGCCGAACATTGTGTTCATTACCTCATTTTTTATATAAAACCACTCATGTAGATACTTAAACATTGTCCGAAATTTCGACAAACTCATTTTTTGTGGCTTTACTGGGTCATACGAACTTGGTTTTTGTTAACGGTTTAATTCAATTTCAAAGATGGCAAACAAAACATTTATGTTCATGTTAATACTTATAATGATTTCTCACACTGATACAAATGGTAGATCTAATGGTATTATTTAACTCTGACGCATGCTTCACTTTTTTAAAATAACAAGTAATCGTGTAGTTGTTTGTGTAGTAGTTTAAGTTGGCAACAGCTAGAGTGCTACTTGAACAATTTGTTTACTGAACACTGTTATATAACAATTTACGCTGAACGATAATACGTCAATACGCGCAACAAATGTAGGTAACATTGTAGTGCAGTTTAGAAGGTAACATAGTGAGCATGTTTTACAAGTATAAAACTAAAGACCTTTATTTGAATGTGTGCCATCTATCAATTGAAATATTTCGCCTTGGGAATATGAACGCACCTTGAATCTCCCACTCGTTGCTTTACATCAATGTTACAACTACGTCATCGTAATTTCTGTGTATTTTTAATTCGTTTAATGATAATGTAGTCTAGACCTTCGGCCTGATTGCTTCAAGTACCTTCGCTAGAACTTAGGGTTTTTATTCACTTTTGAAATTAGAACGTCAAATTACTTTATTTACTGTAAATGGCACTCAAATGAACATCTAAGAATTCAAACTGAGAGTTATTAAAGAAAAAACATATTTATTAAAATAAATTAGCATGATTGTACATGCATTGGAGAGCGTGTTCGCAATGGTTACGCTCACTCTAGCCGCTGATGATTAAGTATAGTGGGTCATACCATGAGTCAGTGGTGACCTAGATGCGGCAGGCTGTGTCGACGGTAAGCGGGAGCGCGGCCTACGTGCTCTAAATACTCCCAGAGTAGGTTAGGGAGCGGGGTCGACGACCGGAGCCCTGCCTACCCCGAACTTTCCGGGCCATCCGAATTGTGTGCCCTACTGTGTCGAAATCGGCTGAGACCTCGATGTTTATCCAAACAAATTACCTATACCTCGTTGAGAGTCCTACATTTTTTGGATCTTACTTGCTGATTTATTTAGGTCGCGTGTAAGCGTTATTTTTCGGATTCTTACCTATATACATCTTATCTTTAAAATTTCAGCAGTTAACTTTAAAGTTGTTTATACCTACGTATACGTACTTTAATTGTGAAGAAATAGTTAATCTATGTGAAAAGAACCGTTGAACAAGTACACAATGCCAAGCCAATGCCAATGACCACCATTTGCAGTAGCTGTAACAAAATTAATTTGCTAATATTTATTTTAGAATACTTTTACCTATTTTTTTTTTGGGTTTTCACGTCAAACTAACAATAACTGTTCAGGTAAAGTAATATTTTTGACTTGTTGAATGTTTTGTAGAAACAGTGTATAATTTCAGTATTTTCATGATGGTTAATGTTTATTTGTCATTTTAATCAAAACAAAATTTACAAAGTTTCAAATAAGACCATACCATATTTCAACTAACGCGATACAAGGAAAAGAAATACCGTCACAACGCCATCTAGCGCCGAGTAGATTGTTTGGAACAGTTTCAGTAGATGTCGCTAGTAGCCACCGCAAGCAAAACAATAAAGAAGGCTAACCATGATATTATGATTACATTAATATCTAAATCCTAGTTTTAGTATCGTATATGTATCATTCTTGTAAGTAAAGTATTTTTACATATAAAATATAAAAAATATCTAACCACTAAACATTGTCATGAATCGTAAACGTTGATATTAATACATTTAATCCCTGCGTATGTAAACATGTGTGTTTAATAATTACGCTCATTTACTTATACCTACATACTTATGTGTCACATATGGTACCGAACATACCTATCATGCTAATTATTTACTTTAATAGAGAAAGTCATTTGAATATCTGTAGGTGTAATTAATTTACTTCGGCCACATTAAGTGGGTAAATGATTGAGCCGACTAAAAATAGACAGAAATGGTAGAGAGCTGTGGACAACGGCGCAGGGGTGGCAGGGTGGCGGCGCCGCTTGGCCGTGAACTCCGCCGACCCCTCGCGCCCACGTCGCCCACTACCTCCAACAACATTACAAGCTGGCGCTTACAGTTGATTTTTGCAAAGAAAAGAATTTCCTTTGAAAGACGAAAACATATTTTATTGCATGAAAATAACTTCGTACAAAGAATGTAAAGAAACGTATCAACCGTAAGGTTAAACAATGACATTTCGGTGATTTAGGTTATCATAAAATAAACGAAAGAAAAGACAAATTAAACATCGAAGGCTCCTAATTTAATCTCGGAAAAAAGATTAATTTTAAACGAATTTTATTTCTCAACTTGATAATATGATTGTGGTTTTTAAGTGAACGTTACGGCGGGTGGGTGTAAAAGGGGGTCCATTGACGTCACGGGGGCGCATGCGCGCTGCTCGCCCACGCGCTCACCCCGCGTTCGTCAGCACGCTTTCGCGCCAAAGCGTTGTTGGTCTCGCGCCGGTTATAACCTAAGTTTTAACCTTTCAACTAACTTCGTCTAATTCATATTAAAAAATCTTAACTTCATTCCGATGTCTAAAAGTCATGGAGGTTATTTGTGAGAACACTCTGCCACAGCAGCAAACAGCCGGTGAGCATTTTATCAGTTTATTACAAATATTAGTGACCTTTTGAACTTGAAATTTACATAAAAGGTCGTCGAACTTTGCTCTTTTTGTGGTACGATATCAAATTCTTTAGTCAGGTCGGGAGTTACATAATTAACTAGTTTATTTATTACTTTTACATAATTAGTAAATACGTTATTATTTACGGTACATGTGTAATGACTATAATTTTAATATTTGTCACCGGTTTTAAATATTTTTTTATAATATTACTTTGTTCGATAATTTTTAACTTTGTATTTGCTTATGGTCGTAGCAACTTTTGCTTGCATATGTTTCTCTTTTCGTAATAAAAATGCAGAACCAGGTATGCAAATTAATTTCACACTAAATTTTTAGCTGTTCATAAATAGTGTGCAACCGGTATTAGCAATTAATAGGATTTCATTAAGTTTTCGCTTATCCATGGACAATCTAGACTTTCATATTATGTCATTAGCATAGACTTAGATAACTCTACATATCTTTAAATACGTATAAACCGTAACTATCAACTGCGTTATAGTTTTCAAAGTTCACAAGTTTAAGAGTAACCAGATTAATCAATTTTGGCAAAGACATTTAAATGAAACGCTATTTTTGTATAATTAATATAATTAAAGTACTCGCGGGTAGAGCCAAAAACGTAAAAGTCGTTTATAGAAATACTTATATTTACAAAATCGTAAAGTTTTAATTCATATGTGGTGATAGCTTAAAATATTTTTTGAATTATTTATTATGAATTTTTGTATTAGAATTGGATTAATCTTACATATTTAGTCGTCGAATTGTCTTGTTTGGGATCTACTCGTACATTTAAATGAAATAATATTGCTATAGATGAATTCAATTACCATGAATACATACACATATCGGGTATATCCAACTTTAGACTTGTATGTGTTTAGAACATTACGAGTAGGAGACATGTTTGCGTTTATCGCCGATCGACTGATCACTGTTGATAAGGGGTTCTTTTGAGTCAGAAAATAGTGGGGGTTCCCGAAAAATGCGCGTGAGTAAACCGTTGGTGTGTACACATTATTGATAAGGGATCGATCAGGTCAGGCCGGGCACAGGTCCGTCATGAGTCAGCCACATCCAGACCGGAACACGCCGCGTCAGCACCCCGCGCCTTCGCTCGCATGCTCGCATGCATGCATATTCCATTGTAATGCATCGATATCCGTTCCACTTTTACGGTTATCTGCCGCCACTTGCATGCGTAAAGTGCAGTGTCACTTGTTATGGGTAAAACTTTTCGTACTCGCTGACTACCGTATTTGGCGGGATATCCGGTGAATGCGAATTGTGCGGTTTTGGTTATCCGGCTTACATTGTGGATAATACTTTAAGATATACTGGACATTAATCCTTTAAAATATTTCATAGTAAATGCTTGAAAAACATATTGTGAATACTTCTATATACTCAACTCTCGCCACTTGAGCACTCAAAAAGATCCTTTTCCTCCTTTCGCATTTCTATTCCATGGCAAGTAACACTATCCTTTGACGACAGCCTGTGTGGAGTTCACAATATGTGTGTACGTGTTTGTTTTGCGTGTACTTAAGCATTTCAATCTTCTTCAGCTTTGAAAGTCTTCTTTTCAAGTAAACTTTTTATGTAAAGAGAGACTCGACGGCGCCCTACACTACTGCACCATAGAAAAAAATAGGTGTATGCCTTAGTGTGCGTCGAGTACGCGGCACTACGAGTATGTACTTAGAGAGTGCATCGATCCCGGGCGCCGGTGTCGTCGCACTGCATATAGGCCAGTGCACGCGAATGCCCGGACCCCCCCCCCCGGACGCCGCCGCCCCAGCTCCCCGCTGCACTTCGCGATTTTCCATTTCCATCGTATTGCCCGTTCGCTAATTCCAGCGGTTGACTCGGGCCGATGTCGTAACGCGGGGAAATTTCTCAGGCCTTTCTCTGAGCATGACTTAGCGGCAATGACGTCTTCCGGCAAAGGGCATTCACAGCTCACTAGTTCGACATTATTAAACTTGATCGATATTATTATGTAATAGCCGGCTTTACCTACTTCCAGTTCTGTGGCTAAGACGACTCGGATGGTGACGCCAGCCTGTAGTGATATAGATTACTAGCTCATTAATTTTAATAATAAAATTTGATGGCTTATTAGAATATCAAAGAAACTTAAGAGTAGAATTTAATTTCAACATCTTATTAGAATTGACAGTTCAAGGGTATTAATGTAATAACGAAAGTGATTCCAATAGGTATCGCCACGTATTGTGTAACGAATTTAGTTGCGATGTTATTTATTGTGTGTTAGTTATATGGTAGGCACAGGACGTGTGAAGTAAATTGTCAACGTGTATTAGGCACGTTATAATGCGGAAGGTCTATCGGTATTGCTGCGAACGCTTTGCCCTGTGGAGTGTGGGTTCAAAGCGCTCGGCGCGGGTAAACAACGTCGTAACAATGTTCGGCGGGCGGCGCAGTTACGTCTGTACGGTTCTGGCCCCCCGGATGTAGTTACAAGTTCCCGCGGTCGTTGCCCGCGCGATGCGTGCGCGACTCCCCTATATCGGCTAACTGTGGCGCGAAAACTAAAAGCGTGCGCCGCGACACATATTATGTGCTTCATATACACTCCTTACATAATGCCGTTCACGTGTACCCTAAAATTTAGGTGGCCTATTTTTAGAATAATAAATATTATTGTAGCGTGTAGCAAATTAGCGTAGAGCAACAAAACGTAAGTGATTGTTTTTTATGTATGGCTTATCTAACATGAAGTATCTAAAAAACGTGAACATAAATATTTATATTGTACAAGTACCATTCTTAGGCATCTTAGCTATTTAGGTTTAATAACAGATTATAATGGTGCGATACAGGCTCTGATTATAAAACCAACCGATCTCATTAAATTAATCTTATTTTTTTAACAAATTCTTTGGAATGTAGGCAATTAGCATTTATGTAAATAGTTTTTCCAGTTAATAAAACATGGTCCACATATCGCGACTGGTGGGTAGTCTAAATTCCCACGTGATAAGTTTTCATTGGAACCTGTGAAATATTAATAACTAATATACAATGCAGATGGGATTGCGTGAACGCGGAAACGGTTGGGTGCCGTTAGCTAGGTAACTGTACGAGTTTAGTCTAGAACAATCCTAGCAGGCGCGCCTGTAGGCTGCCTCACGTGTCCAGAATTGATGAGCACGCCTCGATTTAACGATATTTTGACCGCAATATTTAAAATTACGGTCAAACTGCATTACTTATTTAATACTGCTATCTTTAATGGATATTATCTTTAAATTTATTATCGTAATTGCAGTAACCCTCGGCATTAACCTATAATTCAGGCGTAATTCAATTACTCACAGCACGCGTTAACCTGAGCAGGTGTTCCTACGAAGATGTCGCATCACCTACTTACGTAACAACATTGATACCTTCAGCGTTAATGCGTTGCGCAACGTTTTTTGCGCATCTTTTGGATATACCTACATCTACGTAACTTCTTAGACGATATTGACGCGTATTGTCACACTTTTTACTGAACAGAAAACGTAACGTGTTGAATAATTGTGTTTGAAATGAGGACAGTAGGACTTATCAGTGTTTTGGGAAGTGGAGTCCGGACGCGAGTGAGGCAGAGGGTTGTGTGTTGGGGTGCGCGTGGCGCGGGCGGGTGCGAGGGGTTAATGACCGGCGGCGCGGCGCATTGTCGTTGTCGCGCTCGCCGCCGCCTCTACGACACTCCTGACTCCACTCCAGCTACGTGCACTGCACGCGATCTAATCTACAATATCTATAACAAGTTTATCATCATATAAATAGATCGTTAACATTTCGAAGCTGGTCCCTACATGATGATCATACATATTTATAGAACAACACAGACGATCTATTGATTCCATCCGCTATTAGATAGACTATAACTTGCGGATTGCCGAGCGTGTGAGACGTGAGAGGTCAATACCTCTATATTATCGTCTCTCTAAATTAACAAATCCATATTTCTATCTCCAATGCCAGTAATCTTTTGTTAATTTGCATAATTGACCCTAGTGGCACGGAATAAGGATACTATTCGGGCGATACGATCTCGATTAAACCATGATAGTCGATTACCCCGCTGACGTAAACGGCGTCCTTGGAGCGAATCTACAAACACAATTGTACAAATATCTGCCATCAGTAGGTCGCTCACCCTCTACCGCCGGCTTTACCGCGATACCTCCTACAATAAATATAAAATACATATGGTATGAAACGGTTTAAACTACAATGACTCTTATTTCTTAAGGCTAGAGTATAGTGTAGTCACGCGTAGGTGACAACCAAATTAATGATTTAAATAACTCATAAGAACAAGGCGGCCGCAACACAATCCGTTGTTAACGGTCTCAGAGATTTGGCAATGCTAGTTACGTATATTTTTTAGGGTATATAAATCAAAGTCACGTGTATTTCTAATTACACAGCAAAATATTGTAATATTGTGATTCTTATGCGAGCACCTGCATTTAAACAAGTGCATTGCTCTTTTTATTGTAACATGCATGCATTAGTTCCATTTCATCGGTGTGTCATCACTCTTACGTCCCGATTTACATATTCATACATTCTTAACACACGCTCATTAGGAGCGTGTGGAGCACATAACAAACTATTTTCAGTTGGATTTGTTCGTCGTCGCGCCGGTTAACGCTGATTGTCACAGAGATTCCGCTACACGGTGATGGTACGTCAAGCACTGACTCATGTCAGTTCACTTACAAGTCCATTGACACGGACCTTTTGAAAAATATGTTTGAGACACGTCGACAATCGCTTCAGCAAAATTCAACATCAGACTTGTTAACGAATAATGAATAGTTACGACCGAATACTCTATCAAGATGTGTTACATAGAAAAACAATGCATTATACATGCTAGAGACCCGCAAAACGAGTAGGTATTTCAGTCGAATTTAAAATACATGAATAGATTGACACGAAATATAACCTTCACCTTACCGGCAGGAAACTTGGAGCTAAAAGTATTCGAAGTAGAAGTAGTTTCGTTCAAACAAACAAAGGAACAAGCAACAGAGTATTATCAGTGACATACATTGCTAGCTCGATAGCATAGCTGCGATAAGCCGAACAAAACATCGCTTCGGTACAATGACCCAGAATTATATAAAAATGTCCTCGATTTTGATAACGCTGTGACAATGACATTTTATTGCGGCCTCGAGCTATTATTATTAGTTATAATTATTATTACAGTTGAAGAGTAACGCTCAATATCACAAGTCTTATTTCCCTTATTGTGAAGTAGTCTTGACTTTATTGTCGGAAGAGGCAGTCACGTTGTGTGCCATGTATAAAAGTATCTCGCATTTGTTACAAACACCGATATCTAGCAATAATACGTTGAAATGACCGATAAATATAATTTTAAACAACATTAACAGATTTTAGGATTGTGGCTATTAAAAGATTAAAGCCGCTGCCTACAGTTGACGAGTATCATTTGTTTGAAGTCGGTAGCGAGGTGTCACGTGTAACGTTAGTATGGCGCTACTAAGTATTATTTGAGGGAGTTGCGTCGGTGCTAATTGGGGTGCATCGCGGTGCGTTGACTCTGGGCTGAAAATGTTGGCCGGAACGCTGCACGAGCGGATGTCAACTTTCTCGCGGTTACGTAACGCGGAGAGATGTGAGCACTAGAACGTTCGGAGTCATCGACCACGGCCGCTAGTTACGAAACACACTGCGCCGCGCACAACAACACTGCAACTTATATGTTTCACTTTGATACCACTCCGACGTGTTTAACGCATTACCATGTGACTTACGCCGAAGCGTGAATACCGATACGCCGGGGATACTATTAAATACAACGTTGCGCGTTAAAATAAAACGCTATAAAATAAATCGTATCGCTGGACGTAATTGTAATTACACGCAACATAAACAGCCCCATTTGTAGTATTAATAGTAAAAGGACTTTGATGCTCGGGGAGATTTATCCGAGCGATGTGATGTTATTTATTGTATCAGGTGGGACTATTAGCTAGTCTATTTGTAGTATAAATTGGTATAACGTGTAGTCGGTACTAGCGGCGCTGGGTCGTCGCTCGCCGCGCGAGGTCAACGCCGCGGCGCCGCCACCCGTTCAACTTACAGCTTTCACGACTTACTACTTCAATACATTTTACTAATACATTGAATTCGGTTCGAATCTTCCCGAAGTTTCTCAAACTTTTCCTATACAACAAATTCGTGTTAACCCTTTCCGTGTGACCAAATATGTAAACAAATACTTGTATAGAGGTCAATATCAAAACAATATTATTAGTATTTATTCTGTATATGAATTATTGATTGATTTTGTTTACTTTCTACGCTATCTTGACTTTATAGGTCGGGGTAGACAATACATTATTTGGGTATTTGTGTGCCTCTACCTATCACATTTTTAATTGGGTACATAACTAGAAATAAAATGTTGTTCCATTATAATGAATAGAAATGTTTATTTAGTTAACTTTCTTCTTGCGTAACATTCAAAGTTTACATTAGAATAAAACTTGTGTATTCAAACATAAGTATTATTAGAAATGCCCCCAATGAGTTGCCAGCATTACCATTGAGTATATGGTGTCACCGCGGTGTGATACGGTCGACCAGTTTGGCGGATATTTTTTGTTCCGAAGTGTATGTAGAGCGTAACAGTTTACGTGATCGTTAGCGGGTTGAGATATTTCAGGGCCGGTACACACGGCACAGAAGTGAAGGGGTCGAGCACACGTTCATGACACGCCAGCAATTATAAGTACGGAGGCGTCATTGAACCCGCGTTATTGCGAAACAACGGAAACCAGTCCAGTGCTGGCCCTCCCCCTCCCCCCCCAGCCGCCCCGCCGCCCCGCACGTCGCGGTCCCCTCCTACACACCTGCTGCGAATTTTTAAAATCCTAGATTATAGTTGACATGCGACTAGCTCCCAACCGACGTGATTCGCATATCCACTGAGTTACATCACTATCCCCTGCAGTCTGCAAATACCGCGCTATTATTATTATATTAAGTGTTTATTAACGTTCTAATAGCAGCATAATAATAATTGACATCATCATTGCAATTATCACATTTCTTATAATAATAGTTGTTAAAGAGAAATTCAATTTTTTATATAATTCTTATGACCAAGCAGACAAATTGTTAGTGAGATTTCTAACTTAAAATTTGAATGAGTCATACGCTTTTAACAAAGTTAGCTCAAATACCTTTTTTGTATGTCTTAAGCAACATTACATTTGAATTATAGTCCACCAATACAACTTATGTATTGGAAATATAAAAAGTTTAAACCAATATATGAGTGCGGTAGTAGTAACATGCTGTCGGTACCGCGCCTAGCACCGACCGGCGACCTATAAAGATACGTGCTTGATAGTGGTGCAGTCAGGGACAACGGCCGGACTGCCTCATTCGCAAGAATCGCAGGTAGGCTAAGGGGTTAAAGAACTCCATTGCACTATATCAAATACCATTGAACTCGCTCCGTCCCGCTCGCACGCCGCACCCCGCAGTGCATCGCCTGCACTCCACCGTGCGAATCCTGTCTGATTACGCGACACGCATGCGTATGACATTATCTACGAGTAACTATGGTACACGTAAACCGGTATATGGACGTTACCTATGTGCTGCACTTACATACGCTTGTCTATCTACATAATACGAACATATTGCTAAGTTCACGCGCTGGGACACGTGACAGGAAAATAGTTTCGGATTAGATTAACAGGACAATGCCCGAAAGTTACCGGGAAATTAAAGATAAAGATAAATGTCATGATAACTACTTTCTGTTTTAGATAACGTGGCCTTACTATATGCTCTTAACTAAACATGAACGTTATACACAATTATTTGGGAAGCCAGATGCTTTAATTTAAAACTCCGGCTTTGTTTACATAGCTGTATTTAAATAATATCAAAATGATGAAGAGGTAACTAGCAATAACTTTCTAGAAACTATTCACCTGTTACATAAGTCGGTGTAAGCTCAGCTTACGCTGATCGTGTGTCGATAATTAAGTTTAACGAGTGGAAAGTTCAAAGAGGGCAACGACATCAGACGACAGTGTCGGCGCTTTGTCGCGCAATCGCCTGAAAATCACGCTAATTTGTATGAAACTCGATCGCGTGATAGCGCAGGTGACGTCGCCGACTGCGAGAACCAGGAACAAATAGCCAAAGATCCAGTTTCACGGGCATTGACAGCAACATGTGCGCTGCGGTAGCCGACGACTCATTTTCTATTAGAAAATACTAGTCATATTACGTCAGCCTCACACTCACATGACATGCGAGACTATCACCTTAAGTCAACTTAAAAACTTACACATACGTTCTAAATTAGATATCTGTTAAACATACATGAGGAAAAAGAACAACGAAATATACCTAATAAATATACAAATTGATTTGTTCTTTTAAAAAGTGTTTGGCACGTTATTTATTTGGCAGACAATAGCTAAAATTCAAGGAGAAATGATAAAATGTCATTGAACTTGATAAAAATAATACTGCACGTTCCGTCATTCGTGAATATTCAAAAGCAAATACATCATTTTACAAAAATTTGATACATTGTACGATAAAAGCTATTTAATCAGAAAGTACCTATTACTAATAAATGTGATAGTGTTAACACAATGCAGCATTAGCAGGCACAAATGACACAGTCGTACCTCTGTTTTGTGTGCCTATTGATGGCAGCGCGGCGGGTACGCGGCTCCGTAACCGGTGGGCCATTTCCCCAAATTGTAGCGGTCGCTTTTCCCACAGACCTCGACTCGTAACCACCTAACCCATGCCCATACTACTGGCTCATTGACCACTCTCTCCCGCTCCACTTTATTCCACCGCATAACAAGAGCGTAGCCGCTTCGTAGCAACCTCGTAGCACTTGTTAACATCCCAGTTATGGAACCGAGGTACACTTCATTACGTGAAAAGATCTCATTCCCTTAGTTTTACACTAAGTTTATTAGCACGTACAAATCACTTAATCTAGTAAGTCGATGTACGTAACTATTGTCGTGTGTTTTGCTTACTGAAAAAACGCTGCGGAAGTGTGATGTTTAAAATAGCGATTGTATTATAATATGTATTTTGTGTACGCGACTTAAATAGGACAATATTAGCATGAGATATTTTTCGAATTTTAGACTCGAATTTTTATTAACATTTATTGCGTCTCTACAATGTTAATCGGAACAAAGTAGTAGGTCGTAAACAACTGCCACGTTGCTTAGCTTGCCGCGGTAAACAAGCGGCAGCGATAATTTATGGTTAAAAATGTAAATGTAGAGAATACAGGATATAGAAAGTAATAGGCAAGTTTGGTGGTGTGACGAGATCACGTGTAGTAGGTAGATTTGATAATATAAGTCATGCTACGTGTAGATAGGTGGCGGGCGCGGGCGGAGGTACGAACGTCGGCACTTGTTTACCGCGCGATGCTCGCAGACCTTGAGATTCGGCGGCGGTCAGTGGCCCGAGGCCTCACACGTAATATAAATCTTATTATTACCCGCCGACCTCGGTGCCTCACCGGTTGTTCTATTACTAATCGCAAAAATTTATCCGGAAATTAGTCATTCCGCATTTATGTTGGATTTTGTCTGTTTTCCTATAGTTTATATCATAAAATCTCAACCGAAAATATCTTTTTAAGACGTTCATTCTATAAGTCAAACAAATCTCAAGCAAACTAGGAAATAGTACGTTGCAAGGCTTCCTTGAACATTTTAGGGGACGTTCGTGATGTTATTGTTATTGAAATCTAAATATGTTTCCTTGTTTATTATACGTGAGAATTTAAATTTCTAATGAACATTCTTCAGTTTAATATTCAAACATACACACGTACGAAACAAGATTAAAATTAGAACAGTGTCACATGTTTACGGAACGTGATGAAGGACCAGGCCGGAGATATGCAATAACTCGGCGAAACTTTGCAACAATATAAATCCTATTCAAATTGTAATAAGTGTAATAAAGGCGACTTGTTGTTTTCACATACGATTCATTTTTCACATTACGGTTCGTTGACTCTGTGCTTGCATGTGTTGGTAGCCGAATTCCGAGTGGTAGTATCGGCGGCGAGTGCTCGCGCGGCGGTGTGGGTTACATTCTTGTGCTATATAGCGCCGCTCGCCGCGCTGTGCTCATCGCGAGCCGAGATGTGAAGTAACCGCGCCTGTCTTGCTTATTGCCGATTTCGAAGGCGGCTCAAGGACACCCGCCTCAGGTTCAGTAGCCACCTTTGGCAGTGAACGACATCATTTCGTGCGTTGACCCTACCCGTTTCCTGTGCCAACGGAGGAAAACGCTATATATATATTACTTAACGTTTCTATTTAATACATAATGTATGCGCGCCATTTAATCGACTTTGACTTAGAAACAATACCTTTATTTACATATAAAGCGATTATTTAGTTAGAGTGTGAATGGCCTCGATATTCACTAAAGCAGAAACTATCAAAATAACGACTGTTTTCGTATTTACAGACTTCACCACATACTGATATCTGTTCGAAGGTGTTTTATTTATACTTACCAAGAATTTGAATAAATATTCAAATAAATGTTAATGTTTGGTTTCTATGTTTCAGGTAAGTTGCACCGCCCGACGCCGGCGTTTACTTCTCGAGTTGATCGCGGTAAGGAGGTAAAGTTAGTTGGCTCGCTTGATATGATTGCACATAATGGTGTGTTCTCGTTAGAGCACAATGCACCAGGTTGCAGTGGTGGAGTCAGTCACCCCGGCCTAACGGGGCTCGCCCTATGCCCGCTCGCGGACCGCGGGCTGCCGTCATCACGCCGCGATTGTCGTGCAATCGTGCTTACTAATGCCAACTGGACTCCATACGCATACATAATATTATGGACATTCGCATCGCCCGCGCGCCCCTGCTACACCTATTCATACTGCACATTGAGGAAAACAACAGAATTTCTCTCGCAACAATAAGTCACTGGTCATTGTACAAACTCTAAAGTCCAAGGACCCCTCACGGTTTTTGACAATAAAATACCAACAACGTAACACTAAGAACTACTTACGCTCGTTACTTATACTTTAATATAATACTTTATTCATAAAACATGTTTAACTAAGACTTTGCATTCGGTTAGCAGAGTCACAATGTCCGAGTCGATATTTTGAGATGCTTACCCTAAAATTATTTCTACTCTCTTTCTTTTCTACAAAGCGACAATTGTGAGAAAATAAGTAAAAAATGTCGTTATTCAGATCAAATTAATGTAAACGATATATCAAACTTGTTAATATCTTCACTTTTTAAGAAATTTTAATATAAAACAACATTATGAGAATACAATATTGTGAAAATATTGCACGGTATCCCGCTGATATTTTATCATTAAGACGAATATTTGTAAGGGCATCCCTCAGCCGCGATATCGTTTAGCGTCGACACAATACATCACAACTATCTGGGAATGTCGGTTACGCGCCGAACTAACAAAAGGATGTTAAAAAACTCCCGTAAAAAAATCCAAATCCTCGCATTTATTGTACTCAGAAAGGTTTCGATTAAACAATAATATATTTTTTTGTCTCAGAAGAGTTAGATATCGCGAAACTTGCACAATAACGTGTTGTCGGCAAAAAGTTGGACTTTACCTGTTCGTGAAATCCGAGATGAACAGAAAGGGTAGGTTGAATCGCAACCATTTTTTTGGCAACAGGATAACACAATTTTTGCTTGCGTTTTTTACTTGAATCGTAAAAATCTCAACCTTAGAAATCGAAGTTGAAAGGAAGTCGGGAGTAAGGGTTAGAATATTTCTATTGTTTACTGGCAGATGGCATTAAATTTGCTCGTTGCTCCTTGATCCATTGACAATGTGGGTCACGATACTCACGTCCAACCGACAAACCCTTAACCTAAATCTAATCCCAGCCATTCAAATACATGCGACAATAATACAATAGCTGCTTACTGCTGGAGAAACGACTTCAGAAACAAATGCCAAACAAAACAGAAATATATTGTAAAGACCTTTCTACGAAATCGTCATTAGTAATAATTTAAATCTTTAGTTACATTTTGTGTACCGTTGTGTTAAAGTCATAAAACAATATATTTAGTCGTGACAGTGGTTTTGTGACATTGTGGTCGAAAACTTTCATGCAATCCCTATTAAAATGGGCTTTGCTTTTTGTATACAAAATTTTATTTCCTTCTTTTGACCCAGTGGAAGATTTCACAGTGCATTAGGCGCATTGGTTTTGATGTGGAGACTGCACATCTTTTGCTGTCATCATAGTATTTATTTTATATTTTTAGTAGAATAGTGCACCTAGATCGTAGTGCACCGTTACACGCACTCGCTGAGTTGAGTGCACGCGAGCGCGGTCGCCGACACTACTGCTCCCATGTCCTCAAGACCCTTCCTGATATTACCGTCCACATTCGTCATCATTTTACACCGAATTTCTTACATAAATAATATTACCAAAACATAGATTACGTCATGATTATTAACAGAGCCACCCACAAACATGTGCGGAGTGGCACGCGGCAATCGCGCGTATGGCATGCGTATACTTACATAAAAAAACAATACAATGGACCCAAAATATGTAAATAACGATGTTTTTACGAATCCACTTTTTACTAATCACAAGGTGCAGCTTGATGCCACGTTTCTCCGCCAGCTGGGAGACGAGGAAGTGGCTTCACAATGGCAACCGCGCAAATTATTGATTGCCGAAAATCGAAACTGCTTCAATAATAACCATTGTAATGTTTGCTTTATAATGCAAACTCTACATCGAGTCTACATCGCCTAAAACCAAGTTCTAAAATAGAACCAAGTTGAATGACTGAGTTATTGTTATTTTTTGTGGACAAGAAGGTCAGTGTGCGTGATATTACATTTGAATCCCGCTACCAAAGACTAATTTAGAAGATATCATGTATAGACAACCGATTATTCCCCACTACTCTGTAATAACAGCAATTGCAATAATGGTTATGGCATCCTACGCAAAATGCTTGTAGTAGGCTATGTTAATCAGTTTAATGGACTACAACTTTCTGAAGCATTCTGCTACTTACATGATTAGTATGTAGATACCCACAAATACCTCCAATCGACTCTACAATACGTGGAGAAATGGTCATAGTTCTTTTATGAGTATTGCAATAATAACCATTCTAATTAAAATTGTCTACTAAAGCATATAACACTGGAACGTAAGTACTCTAAAGAAAAAAGTTATTGGAACCGGTCTCTGATAAAATGAAAGTTGGTTATAGGTAATGCGCAGCACTTTCTCCGCGAAGTACGTTTGTACTTCGATGGCAATGCTTCCCCATGCCGATCTAAATCCCTTTCTTTATAGTTTCGAGGACAAAATGATAGCGAAATAAATAGATAACGCTATGATAATCATTATCAATCCAAATAGTAAATAATAATATTATCAACACTATCACCTTGCCAATCATGTAAATAATGGTATTTTCCAATTTTTAAACCTTTTGGCATACTTTGTCATTTTGTTATTTCACAAAATATACTTGTGGTGTGTATTTTTACTTGTTGGCAGTTACCTCACTACCATTTCTTTTTTAAACATAACATTCAAAAAAGTATTTACAATCTATGTGAACGGTTGGCGGAGTGGGTGATTTAAATAAAGTCAAGGGGATCATTTGCGTCGCAAACAACGACGACGGGGTCAGTAGACTCGCGCGCTCAACTGCCGAAATAATCGCGGCCGGTACACGCGCCGAGCGCCCGCCGCGGCCAACGAACGAGCCAAGGCCACGCTGCCTCCCCGGCCCCTACCCGCCGCTCTAATCTTCACAGCTCCTGCTGACAGCCTAGATATATTGTAGCGCATCGATCACCCTCCGTGTAGGTACATAAATATAACCCTCGCCTATCGGACAGCACGGAGCCTTGAACCGCGATAGCGAACCGATAAAAACGCAAGGCTTTTAATATCAATAAGTGCCTGCGCACATACCTAAATAGTTGCACTTATATTTTATTGATTATCACGTAGGCGTAAGGTGGCAAACTTATCCTTGGTTTCCAGAACCGTAATGTAATAAAGGTTATTAATGGCTCGTGCAATAAACGTGGAGCGGGCAGGTATTATCAGCGTAGATGCGAGGCTGTGAGGCTGGGCGGGTGGCGGAAGCGTCGCGCGGAGTGCGCGGGCGTGCGGGCGCGGGGCGCGGCAGGTGGTAACGTCAACGCGCGGCCGTGAACTTTCTTCGGACACGTTTTCAGGAGTTAATGCTGCGCAATATTCGCGGCTTAGCCTCCCGGCGGCCCCCAACCTCAGCTTCTTCCCGCGTGCCGTCCTGCGTGCCGTCATTACCAAACCTTACTTTATTGTTAATGAATCCAAGTTTTACTTTGATAATTTCGTTTAAAACAAGAATAATAAGTATTCGTTGTTTTGAACAGGAGAAAAGATGAATTAGGTCATATTCTGAAATTTACTGTTATCACATTTGTACCCAAATTCATGGACATCACATTCACTCTGGGGTAGTAATATTATATTAAATATATCTAGATTTATTTAAATCTTTTTATGGTTTCATAGTCGAGACTCGACTTGTGCTTATCAAAATGTAAATTTTACGTATTTAGTTCGGGATCAAGTATTCATCGCATGTGTAGGAAATTCAGAGTGAACCAGCATAACTTGTTGTTGTGCTGACATCAATTGGTAACGAAAAACATAAGCGTCCTCGCTGCTTACATAACCTAAATCCAATCATATCAACGAGTCTGCTGTAACCTCAGCAACAAAGCCAACAACATATTTTCGAAACGAGTCCATTGAATTTGTTCTAAGACGGTATGTAGCATTAATGAGGACAAGTAAATGTAACAGTAGGAAACGTTCGGCATACACTTCCTCATTGTTGCGCATAGTGTGGATTGTAGGTGAGTAGTGCGACGCAGACGCAACGCTGCGCCGAGCTGCAGCGAGCGGGCGGAGCTGGTGCAGCTCGGTCGGCGCGGGCGCACGCGAGCGAGCTGCTGCCGGCGCGCGTTATACAACGAGCGCATCAGCCGTGCGGGCCGCGGGGGACGCGCTCATCTGATTACGCAAAAACCATCTACGCAACACTTTTCCTAGACTTTACTGCATTACGTTATTGTATCGTATAATTAAACCAGCCTAAGCTGCACAGTCTTGGACCAATAGCCGATTTTAATGCTCTACTTGGCGCGTTCGCGTTTTGCTCGTTATGATACGGTGGAGAACATGCTTCGTCCCATTTAAGTGTTACAAGATACGTTGGCGTAAATATAATAAAAACAATAATTCAACGTTAGTAGGATGTGTAAATAGCACGTAGTCGTCCTCTGTAGAAGCAGGAAGTCTCAACTTGATGCAAATATCAAGGTGAGGTGACCGAAAGGAGAAAGGCTCCTGCATCAGGACAATTTATAGACTTGCATAAATATTTCATGTACATGTTTACCATAAATCGATATACCGGTAGTCGAACCGAAATTGACAAAAACTCAATTATCAAGCCTGTTGCAGAAACGTAAATAAATGGTGACCTTATCGGTGCTTATTTTATCTAATTAGGCACAAGGAAGTCCCTCTTGTTTAATCGGCAAATCAATAATGCTAGTTCACCGCGAACACATTGTCTCTTGTAAATACCAAATCCAAACATTCGCTACAAATAAATAATTACCCGGTGGGCCTTCGCGTTAGTATATTTTATGTTACTTTTGTGTGGTTGTGTGAGCTCTATGTTTAGCACAATGAGATTTAGTTAACAGTCGAATTTCCTCATGTCGGGGCGTTGCCTTGAGGTTGACATTGCGGCTAAATCAGCACAGTTTGACATTGACATGTTCCGATATTCAAACGAGGAAGTGCTCCTAGTTTATTCGGCGGGGCATTCACATGTTTAGGTTTGCAATATTAGACTATTGTTGTCAGTACATCTTTTGATATCGTTAAAATTTCAATAACGCAATGCCAGAACACAGAAGTCATACTTACAATTGTTGTAAGAATACTGATGACTACATATTATTTTGAGCTCTAAGTATTGAATCACGCCGGGGTCGTTGTAGTCTCTCATTTGCGTGTTTAGTATTATTTTTTGCCAAGTTTTGAAGGTCACATTGCGTCATCTTCCTTGACGTTGGCAATTTTTGATAAAGTACTCCCCATTTGAGGAAAATGTATTTATTGTCCGTCACAATAGAATGTATCAATAACTGTATAACCTTTGAAACGAGAAGTAGTTAATTTATATAATGCTTGAAGTAAGATTATTTCCTGACTAACTGCATAAGTCAATGCCACAGTATCAGTATGAGTAACATGAGCCCACATACTAATTGCCGCGGTGAGTGCACAAGCAGTGGCACGTCGTGTCGGTAGTTCGGGCTCGAGGCGTCACCGCATTCAGCTATTAATTGAACACACCCGACAAATTGACCTTGGCCTTGGCACGGGTTGCCGAATCAGCCGAGGTCAACCACGATTGAGAGCGTCCGGATCACACGGCTTGTATGACATGCTGGCATTTTCATGGTAATCATATATTCTGGCAAACAAATATACACGGTTTCTACGTATCGTGATATAACAAAATTGGTCTTCTTCCATAAAATGTTTTTTTGATCTTTCTTTTTTTCAATATAAATCTAGTGACTCTTACTTGGTCTTATACTCTTATTCATTACCATTAGTTTTGCAGTTTTGATACAAATATCCTAATTAAAATTACCTACTTACTTAATTTGTTGCTCAATTCAATTAAACCTTAACTTAAGTTTAACTCCACACTTTATTATAACCTACTATCGCATAATAATTCAAGGGTTGAAACCTAAAAGACAATATTAACCTAATAACTATCTTCTAAACAAAATAAAATACTAATACAAATAATTGTATGGCTTTTGTGGCGGTGTCGACGACGGCGAAGCAACAGCATGGCCGAGGTAATTGACTCATGCTGACCTCGCACTGCTTCGGAAAAACTCGCCTCAGCTCGCCACTATTCGCCATAATACATTACGTACCTTTTGATAAATAAAACATGATTTTATTCGTTGAAACCCAAAAAAGGAATAATAATGTTTGAAATAAGTTTTTGGAGTGAATTCAAAATGGTTTTCGTTTATTATTCAAGCTTACGTGTTCTTACAGATTATTAGTATTTTCTAATCACTAGTACTTATTGTCTGTAATATATTACAATCTGTGGATAAAAATCTGCAAACATTGCAAACAAGTAGTGTTGAAAATAAGATTTTCAATACACAATAGCAGTTTTGGCATAACACCAGACAGTTTGGTTCAAATTCAAGCTACGTAATGATTGTTCTACATAACCACCAACTGGTTGGTCAAATATGGTTACAATAACAAAAATAGTGTCGGCGTGTCGGGTTTCCGATGCGCATCGGGTGTAATCGCGGTCTCAGCGCGGGCGAGGCCTTGACCGCGCTCGTCCGCTCGCGCCCGAGCTCGGAGCTACGAAGTACTACGAACATTTGGACTCGGTTGCCACTTTGCGAACGTTGCCATCGCCAAATTGCCAACAAAGCTCCGCGTGACTGGCAGAACTTAACCGAATCCAGGCCGGCAGCATCCGATTACAACGTATTGCGTCTTTACTTTTATACTTAACTTTGTTTCGAAAGTGTGTTCGGGAATTTGTATTCAACTTTGTCGATTAATTAAAATTTGTTTTGACATCGTTGTCTCAAAGACTTCATTTTGACAGGCATTTTGTATGTTCTCATTTTACTACACATGAGTGCAATACACAAAATTGACGTTATACGTTTGGCCCATCATTCCTACTTTGTCATTCACATTAAATGGACCGTATATTAGTTTGTTCCTCTGCGGTTAACGTTGTAAAAAGGGATCCTTTAATCACATTCTTTGAAAAGTTGTTAAGCTAATTTATGAGTGGGATAATGGGTGCGATGTAAATAGGTGCTGAGTCCCGTTTGTCCGGAGGCTGGCACGCTCGCTATTGTCCCGGCGTCCTTCGTCCGCCGCGAGAAGGCCGACCGGCCCCTCAGTTATTGTTGCCTTTTATTTAGTCCATCAACTTTTCAAATAATACTTAACGTCCATGATGTATATTAAACATTAATGATGTGGTCAAACTACTCTCTTGAAAATGTTTTTTTCGGCAGCCTTCACGCTTGGCCGACGCTTTGTCCTGGTTGACCTATTTACGTAAATGACCACAAAATAAACCTACATGGGTCACCTTGTTCCAGTATAGTTTAATACATTATGGAAAAAAATTAATAGTCCGGAAAAAGTTGAAACCATAAATTGCAAAGAATATGGCATACGGTATACTTTTTATTCTTTTATAAAAAAAAATGGCGGTTTAATCGGGATCATCAACTGTGGTCACAATGAACAATACAAAACTATACATGTGGCTACCGACTGACGATGCCGGCCGGCTTTGTAGTTTTGGCCCCAAATACACGCAATAAAGAGCTCTATAACAATCATCGTAGAGATCAGTATCCTGTTATCCACAGAGAAGTAAAAGCTGACATGAAATTTGATATTCGCACCCCGGTATTAAAAGTGAGGGCAGCGGAAGGAAGTAAAAAACTGGGTTCCTATTCAGTTTCACGTTTTAATCGACACACATGTTGCCATTAGTTTTTTTATTGTTTGATTTGAGTGTCAGAGATCAGGGGACAAAATATAAAGTTGGATATAATTATAAATAGGTTATACAAATTCGGAATTTAGCATTATCTTTCCTGTAATAAACTAAAATAAGTTTTTGTACAGAGGTATCTCAACTAACAACAATGAACACAATTTCACTGCTATGTTTTAATGCACAACTAGTATAAAACATTGTCGTCTTCATAACTTGTTAGAATATTACTAAAAATAAAACATGTTTAATGCCTACGTGCAGTAGACAAGCTTTACTTTTTATAACAACACGTGGGAGGATATTTGCGAAACCCTTTAAAAAGTTCCCTTTTGTGCAAAAGGGAAAGTATTGAAGCGAAATAATTTTGATAAAAAATTGTGGCAAAAAACCGAACACCTTTAACTTGTGTGTTTATAGCAAAACCCTTTACTAAGTTTTAACAATGTTTAAAAGGTATCATAGGTATTTAAAGTAACTCATATATTTAGGAAGAAACACGTTTTGTTGGCAGCTATTCCTTAAAATATACATCGGCGCGAACAACAAATTACTAAATTAGTATTCGTTAAAATACCAACGAACGTTGATTTCATTCATTTAAGTATTATGTTATGCAAGAGGCGACATTGTCTAATATCAAATATACAAGTAGCAAGAAATCACTGCGAGTGTGTGCGTCAGTAGTATTTTTATTTGCGAATTTAGGGCAAACTTTGATATGGTTTAAAAACAACAATAACATATCAAATAACTTTGACAATGCAAGATAATGGCGATCAAGTACAATCTATTAACGCTATAAACATTAATTATGTACCGCATTTAAATAAATTTTGGTACCAATTGCTTGTTGACTTCATAAAACTGTGCCAACTTTTTTTAGAACAGTCTTGTAGAGTTGGTTTAGAAACGAATATAAAGCGATCATAATATTAGTTGTGAAGAGAGTTATTCCATGATCATGATTCGTGTGTCGTTAGAGGGCAGTGGTGTTGGGCAGTGTCAGTAGGCTGGTGGTGAGCTGCGCCTGCGCGCCGCGTGCTGCCGTGGCCTTGACCGGCCTGCGCCAAAATTTCCAGGTCATTCACCCGCCGCGACGCCCACCGCCACTCGTTTTATCTCGCGTAAATAACTCCCCGCGCAATCTAATACCGACCGTGCGCCCCTGGAATAAGAACTAATCTTCCGCTTTCGCAACATTTGTATCGTCAGTGTTATATAAAGTCGTGTTTATGTACCGATTGTTAAAAGAAACTTGTTTATCAATTACAAGAAGGTAGGTAATACGTATTATGTAGAGTTACACAAAGTTTCTTCTTACGTATTTAGTACAGTATTAACTATTAATCAATAACAATATGGTTATTGGGTTCTACAGAAGCTCTAATTTGTCCGTGCTTTTAATTATCAGCCATACCTATCTAGGTCTCATGTCACGTGTAGGTATTCAATTACACAACATTTTTATATAGTGTATCACGTTTTCGCAATCTATTTCGTATTATTAAGACTTGCCAGAAGCATGTGCATATTTTTGAAAGGAAACCTATAGCTTTAAGGACAGGTACTTGGAAATGATGGTCAAAATTCCCGGAAGTGTGTGGTTCGAGGGAAGCAGGCAAGCAGGGCGCTCCGGCAGCGGGTCAGTCCGTCACGCGGCGACCTACACCGCGCTCGCCATCCATTAGCTCGATTTCGTGTTCAAGTTCACTCGCGTTCCATCACCAAAAATATTTTCGTAGTGTGACGCAACCGGCAACGGCTACGTCCCACTCGAACGCTCGGCTAGTCTCTCTGTCGGTGCCGCTCTCGCGCGACCTTGGCCGCCGTGAGCCGCAAGGTTCGGGTCTTCGAACTCGCGCTGGAGCGCGCGGCAGCGGGGCCGCGGGGCGCGGAGCCGCCAGCCCTCCAATCGCTCGCCGCGCACGTCTGCGCGTGCTTGTGATTGGTCGCTTGTTGGCGCGGCAATGACCTCGGAGACCGGAGTTCGAAGCGCGCCGATCCTCGCTCTGAAGCGTAGAACGACAAGCTTAGTCGAACGATAAAGGCGAATTTCGCTTAGCCGGCTACGCTTCGTAGTCGAAGCGATTGTATCGCACGGAGCGCTGATCTTTTTGCAGACTTTCACTCTTAAGGGGAGACTCGCGCGGCTTCAAGCAGGAGCGCGCGCGGCCCTCGCTCAGTTCGTCGATCGAGCTCGAGTGAGTCGCACGCGGCGCGTGCAGCGGCTATAGCGCGGAACGAGCGACCTTCATCCCTCGACGTGCCGGCCGCGCGACTCGGCCCATGCACTTCTGTCCTATATTCAGTGTTACAGCGGCAGGACGTTTCATGCCTGAGAGCAGCGGGCTCCATGTGGTTTACGTGTAGTGAAGTGCGGAGGAGGACTAAATAATTAGTTTCTAAGCAGATAAACATATAAATGACTTTAGTGATGTCTCCTGATAGCAGTTACGGGCGATACGATGCGCCTACGCCGGCTGACCATAATATGATGAGCCCGGCGCATAAGGAGCGAGAACCTGAGTTGCATATAGGTAGTGCCTTTAACAATTATTTTGTGTTATTTACATCTTGTATTTACATTGTGTTGTGTTACGGTTTGTCAACTTTGTCGGTATTATTGTTATTGTGATGTGGTTCCGACAGGATCCTCACCCCAAATACTTTTGTGATTAACCATATCAGTAGTTATTTATATAGTTATCTATTTTTTTAACTATAAATTATTTTAGTGATTTGATGGTGTGCTGGCTCGAAATAACATCATACGATTTTTATCAATTGAAATATTAATCGTTTCCAACGTTAGCAGAAACTGTGACAAATATCAACATAGGTATATCCATATTATGCCTAGACTGGCACTATTATATGTCCCTATGTTATGTTGATGGAAATATTATAAAATGAACGCAGTTACATTAAAAATATTTGTTTTACAAATATTACAAACCAATATAGAACTAGCTGATATATAGATTTTTATTTACATTAAAGCTTTAATGCCAAGCCCGGGGTCCAAAATCAAGCTTAGACCCCAGCACTACCTGTGACAAAATCACTTTATTAAAACATTTCATGCCAGACTAATCGCAACGACTTTTTGCTTAATTCTGATTAATGATATATTTTTAGTAAGAAATGAAAGGGTAACTAAAATAAAAAATCAATTTATCAAAACTTCCGCAGAACGAATATTTGATGGATGAATTCTTGTACATTTCCGATCGAAAGGGCACACCGAAAAACAATTAAAAATGTATTGTGCAAAATAATCGCAGTGTACACCAATGTCAATAGTTTCTCAGTGCAAGGGCTGGGGTCCGGTCCCCGCGGCTGCAGGAGCCCTTGAGCACTCGCAATCAATTCCTAATGATGTTATCGCTCTTTATCGATTCGTATTGTGTATTTTTCCCATGAAACTTACAGTCCAAACCAACAAAGAGTTAATGTTCCATATAAACTTGCATCATTAAGACCCGTTCACATACATGTGTGTACCTAAGCACCTTCTTCATTAAATAACATAATAAAGTTTTTCTGCTTAGAAATCCACTAGAACTGTTAGAGCAAGCAAGCAGGTTCTACGTGGCAACGGCAACCGCCTCGCAAGTCACTCCATACCACTTTTACTTTTCTCTGAGTGCACATTACACGAACTACTTGCTTGCAAATATTTGCTTTGGATGAACTGGTTGCTATAGCACGTATCAGACAAGGCTATTCATATTGTAGCAGACGAATAGTACTAAATACGGAAAATCCTAAACAATAACAGAACAATTGGTTCAGGTACGAGAAACAAACGTGTTATCTGACGCGGAAATCAAGTGTGAAACGTGATTTTGATCGTCGTCAAGTGCAAATTATTTACAAACAAACATCACCGTGACACAGATCCGCGGTCGGAATGGCCGCGTCAGTGTTCTGCACGGTCGGCGGCGGCGCTCCACTCGTTACGTGGCCGCGAGACTTTCTCGCGCACTTTCCTCGTCTTTTAATTGACGTAACGAACGAGCGACTCTCACACACGCCACAGAAAAACGCGCGCGTTGCATCATACGAGGAGAAATGGCTGCACGCTACTGTTGCAACTGCAGCGTTACGTCTCGCATGCTTTCCCTGTTCCACTGCGAACTGTACTTAGCTAAGCAACAGCGATATACCTACTAGCACGCCTCTTTCAGTCGAGATCAAAATTATTACCTCGAAGACGTTCATACGACATCTGTAGAAAAAAGAAAGTAACGACTATAGAAAGCGACGGCGTCGAACATCGACCCGCGGCGAGTGGTGTACGCCAGAAATAGAAAGTTTGTTCCAAAAGGCCCGACAAGCCCGCGCCCTTAACAAATAAACAAACGGCTGGAAGAGGAAAGTGAGAGCAGTCGGGGCGCCGCCTGAACCAGTTCCCGCTGGAGCTGCCGCGCCACGCCGCCGCGCCGCACCTGTTGCCGGGGGCTGCCTCTATCACTGACCTATTAAACATTATTACTTAAACCATTAACACAACTCAAATTCATATTTACTCGACGATAACTCCACATTATTAATTATGTCTACAATTAACTTATTGGATAATAATGTATATGAACACGTAACTTTTGACCTATTAAGGTCAATATAATGTAAATCAGTTTATATCATGATCGGAATGACTACCGAAGTTCCATGAAAACAATGTTGTTTGTTACGTAGATGGGGTCGATGACTCTGTTAGCTAAGAGACTTTCTAAATGTTTATTAAGTGTCTGTCACCTTGAGGCACGCAATATGAGCATTGCAATACGATACATCATGTTAATATGTGTGTTTAGACAATCAATGCAGTATTTTTATTCAGACTTGTGTTAATTAATACCATATAAACAACACAAACGAATAGGTATTGAAAAGAATTATGCATTTTTCACACTAATCAGGCCGCAGTAAAAATGCTTGCAAAATATCTTATCGTGAGGTAATGTTATGAGTTGAAACGAAAGCCAAGCTAATAATCACGCGATCGCGTCTCACGTGTATCAACTAGCAGAATGCCTCCACACAATACTTTAACTAACACTTTCATTAACTTTTAACACCGCGCTTATCTATACAATTAATGACGTCGATATCAGAGCTGTCATCGCAATGATAAACGTCACATTCACATTTATTAAAAACAATTTTAGATCTATGATTATTGTCGGTCTAGTTTCTATTTCACGATAATGAAATTATTCGTATATGTATTAAAAAACGATGTTATATAACAGAATTTTATAATTTCCGCCTTGTACACATGTTGATAGACTGATTGTCGGTAACATTGAGCACCTAAACACACCAGATTGTCGAAATTATCGCGAATGAGTAATTACCTACAGACGTGTGAGCAGTGGCTGCGACGACGACTATGCGCAGGCGCAAGGTCACGTGTAATCGCCACAATGTTTGTTACACACGCCCGCCGTGTAACACAACTCAGGATGTTTGGCACGAGCTAACTAACGCCGTAATCTTTGAAACGTCCATAAAATTTATCGCGAATTACGTACTCAGGTTTCTATAACCGTTTTCTGTTTTGTTGCAGAGTTTGACGGCACTACGGTGCTGTGCCGCGTTTGCGGTGATAAAGCTAGTGGATTTCATTATGGCGTGCATTCCTGTGAAGGCTGCAAGGTAAATATACTTTTGATAAACTGATATATTTGTGTGTTATGATGCCAACGTCAATGCTCACCAGCACCTGTTGATTGACTCTATTGCCACCACCACTCTCGTTAGACTGCAACTGAACCCGACGCAATACGGAACGTCTCGAGTGCGTCTTATGTCATATAAGTGCCCTTAATTGAGAATCAGATGCGGGTACCCTGGGGCCCGGGGCTCGGGGTATGTGAAGTAGGAAGTGTGCGTGCGGGTGACAGCACTCGGCGCCCCCTCGGAGGCGGCGTCGCGCGACAGGTGCCAGTCAGAACCAGCGCCAAGGTCGCGACACGCGGAACACAATCTCTGTGCACTCGCTGCATAAACGCCGACCAGATGACCTTATTAACTGACAAAATGTTAATTGGATTCTCTTCCACGACGCGTCGCCCGCTTCGTAAGTCAACTAATCGGTAAAAAACGTATCGTGTGAACTTGTGTTGTGTAGAGAATGGTTTTTTGGGGTCAACGGGTAGGTACCTGCTGGCCTCGCTCGGCGACGGTCAGACCCCTGCGCCCCAATTCCAAACATTTTATTTATAATACCTGCCCCGGAACAATCACACGGGAACCGGCTGTCGCTTTTTAAACCTCACAGTTTAAGTGAGACTTGCATTCAATGTACAAAATGCAGTGACCAGCATTACTTTTGTTGTAATAAAGTTAACAAATTCATATTAATTGGATCTCACATTCAACTTATAAATTAGAACCTCCGGTACTCTGTACGAGAGACATTCATTCCTTATTCGGTACAACGATCCCCATAAAGAGATTAATGGACTAAAAGCTTGATAACCTTTTTTGTAGTTCTGTTTGTCTTATTTAACCCATGTGGTTCGAGTCCTTTTGTTATTATTCTTTCCTGAGCATTGTCACATTATTATTCAATTCTTGACAAATTAAAGCTATTTAGGCACGTAGGAAATAATGTTAAGGTTACTTATTGTCAGAGAAAGCACACAATTACGTGATCGGTGCACGCTCTGGATCTTTGAAGTTGCTAATTACTTCCTCGTTATACGATGCTGGTCTATAAGTTTCTGAAAGGTACAGCGTAGTGTCTCTTATTGCCTTGGGACCGGCTTGAGGTCATCCACAAGCGTGAAAGCGAGGAAGCAGACTAGGATGAAGTGCAAGTGTAGTGTAAACCGGTTTGTACGTTACAAGAGCGGGCAGGGCAGGCTCTGGACAAAGCGTGTCCTTCAGGCCCGCGGATGGCGGTGCATTGTGCAACGCTCGACAAGACCACTTTCAGACTATATTTATAGGAGTGACGGTCACAGCGACCCTCGCCAGACATGCCGTTGTTCTGTCGGATGCATTGTTTAGGTACATTGATCAATCTGAATGTGTAACGTGTTTTTTACAATAGTCTTTCTTCGGCGATTTAAAATTTGTTGTTGTAATTTTATATTGAAAGCAAAAAAGCATGGTCTCTTTAAAAATAGCGACAGTCGAAATAATATTCCAATACACACAAATATGATAACACAATCTAAAAACTTTGGCTTTATCGCTTACAGCGCTAGCTAGCGGTACAAAATAGAAACTGATAGAATTAGTTCCACTACTCGTCACTAGATGTCGCGTCGCGTTTAGTGTAGCGCTACAGTGCTGCCGCCGCCACCCGATACGGCTCTGAACGGAAACAACTTGAATGAATGACGAGTGAGCGTGTAATTTTTATAACGATATGAGGTGCGGGGTGTTCGGCCGTACACATCGAAGTCAACGAACTCAGGCTTACTATTCAATGCATTATTACTATAAGTCTAATAATAAGACATTCCTATATGAACACAATGTCAACTTAACAACTTATCAATTTGTTTTATCGCTTACATTATATTTTTACGCTATAAATAATAATTTGCGATAAAAATACAATAAAAATAAGCCTTCTATTTTTATAAAGTTTGAATAAATACTAATAATTTTAATAAGATAATTATTTACAAACAGTTAAAATGTAACCTACAAATAATTCGAATCGTGTGGTTGCTACCTCGAAAGAGCTCACCGACTTCTTTGTTCTCGGCGCTGGCCGACATAATTTCCGTGCATTGTGGGTCGCTTATTTTTTCGGCACCAATTCTGCTGTGTAGGGCGAGCGGGCGTCGACCTCGCTAGCTAGCTCGCGCGCCAGGCTTTGCCTCTTCTCGCATAAACAACTTTTACGGGCATCGAATGTACGCGCAACGTGAACGTAACCCACATTATTTTTGAACTGTCAGCTCAAAAGTTCGTTGATCTCCGCGCGGTCATATTATTTATTGAGAACATCGCGCGCTTACTGTTGCGTTTGCGTTTACGATTTCCTGTTGAACATACATGTATGTCGAACTTGACTCAAAAAATATGAAAACAAACAATTATTTTTTGTAAATATTTTAACAAACGCGCAATTAGTATAGTTTTACATTAAATTAATTACAACACATTTTAATAAAGCACTTTATACAATATTTACTAAACAGACTTGGTAAAACATTTATTTATTTTTACAAATATATCAATAGCGTCAATTACAATATGAGTATATGCAATCGTAATTAATTTATTAACTATTTTTATTCAGAAAATTAAACTTAACTCATACATGTTACACCTACACTCACATATAACTTAACACCATTTGACACTGTTGCAATAAGGACGTCGATTACCGTGAGTTACGTTACTTACTAAGAATAAAGTCGCGATACGTGGACGGGGAACAAATGCGAATGACGTGAGTCAGTGTTATCAAGGAAACATCTGCGGCATCGGCACGTAGAGCGAAGAGGTTTGACTGTTTGTTCGGTCGCTTCCTCGAAAATATAGCAATGCGATGCGTCAGCATGTTCTGGGCCCGAGCCGGTGCTTGTGGAGTCGTTGTCCGCTGCACCGTTAGCCGTCGTCACTCCGCAACACTCCGCGACGCTCCCGCCTCACCGCTGTTTGTCCCTGCCGAGTGCCGAGTGCCGACTGTTACTACCATTATACATTACTATAATCTCTACGGTTGTATATTTCTTACACTGATAGCTAAGAGTCGTTTTCCTTTAAGCGCACAGTAAAAAAATCACTGCATTCACAGGGAAGTTTTTGTTGATGTCCAGTCTTTAATTAATACACACTATCAATAATGTCTAGGTAATCGTGATTCTTATTTGTGTAACATTCACATTTGATAAAATCTCGCCAGCAAATCTGGCTGTGTCAGTGTGGAAAGCGACTAGCCGACCTACATAGAGTTGACGAAACCCTCCTCATATCTGTATTTATTTATATGTACGAGCCATTTATATATCCGTTCTCGTGACTCACCAAATAGGCGAGAACTAGTTACGTGAATCCGTCACTTGTCAATATAGCAGAGGCTATGCGTCACACACATAACTCACACGATACGTCTTGCTAGGAAGCGTAGGAAACATCAAACTACAACATCGTAAGTCCCTATCACTCCCTCGTAACTATCGTAGATGCAATACTCTCTCATTTATTTACCTAAAACATGTTGCTCTACAAACTATAGACTGCTTTAGGTATTACCCACAACAACTGTGAGGAAAACGAAGAATATTAATAAACAAATAAATTATATCATTGCAGCAATATTGTTGCTCGTGCCAGTTTGGTTCATATTACGTACCTATTGTATACTTGAGTCATGATATTATTAAAATGACCTAAAATAATTGTTCTACTTACGGTAAATTTTAATTTTCTGAGTATCGGTCGCAAATAGAACTAATGTTTTTTAGAACTCGAAATGAAGTCACCGTGTTAATTACTTAGCGGTCGTTGACATTTTAAGATTATTTAATTCTTCGACATTCTTAGTACTAATTAAGAAAAAGTAGGTGTAATTTTTTGTAGCGATATAGATTTAACAACATTGACAGTTGTTTTGCGTAGGTAAACATCGGAGGTACTCGTAGCTTGTAACTCGCAAACTATTGAAGTAATTTTTGTACGTACATGTAGGTTCGTATTCGCTAAGTGTGGTGCGGGGTGTCGGGCGGGGAAGGTTTTGTTTTCGCGGCAGCAGGTCATCGACCGCACGGCCGGTCACTGCCCGCGCTGCGACCAATTATGGGCCACTCGCACAGCGCACAATGGATCGATGGCAGCGCGAAATTAGGCCACCGACCCGAACACTGCGCGGCCCGCTTACGCTGCTAGCTCGTCCGCCCCTGCCTCCGCGCTCGCTCACTATTAAGATACTCACGACATTATTATCATAGTATTTTGACATAGTATTAATCACTCTTTTCAAATTACCTATATCTATTAAAACATAAAAATATTCGGAATTCCTAGCACAATGAATCGTCAGTCGAAGTAATATCTGTGTTAGTTTGTGTTACGGTTTTATAGACTCAACTAGGAGATTGAGTTCTTTTATTTATTGTATTGATGCATACTTGATTCAGATTAACAAAATATGTAAGGGCACACTAGACTGTAAACATCAATAGGTCAAACATCGAGAATTCCCTCGTTTTCTCGTAATAATCGGAGCGAGAACTAGAATGATAAATTAAGCAGGCGTATTGTGGAGTAATGATCCATTAATTAAATTGGATCAGTGCAGCCCCTAGGGGAGCGCGCGCGCATTGAGGTAGGCCGTGACGCATGTTTGACGTCACCGGGCGTAGAGCCGGTCGACGACCCGAGCGGGCTGCAGCCCAACTCCCGGGCGCGGGGGGGATCGCGGGGGAGCCTCCGCGGTTGTGCAATCGAGCGGTCGACGACCCGGGGTGAACGGCCGCGCGCCGCGACGCCACCGGGATGCGCCCGGCCTATATCCGGCGCACCGGTGCAGCGGCGGCGGCGCATTCTAGAGCGGCGTGGACCGTTAGGAGAGCGCGCGGGGGCCGGGGGCACTCTCACTTTCTCGGGTGGGTCGGCGGCCGGCAAGTAGGTCGCGCGGGTAACTGTGCGCCGCGCGACGCAGCGCCCGCACAGTCCGCTGTCGACCGCCATCCGCGTCGGTGCAGTGCGCGAAAGCCTTATTGCACGTTCGTGTCGCGTCACTGTTAACGAGGAGAGTGGTGGTGTTAGTGGCAGTCTGTGGTAGTGAATGGTGCGTGCGATGTCGTGCAACGCGGGCGCTGAATTGCGCGAGCGGCACTCGGTGCTGGTGAGCATGCTGGAGGCGCGCCGTGAGTCTAGCGACTCTGGCTGCTCCAGCGACGAGGGCTCCGACAACGAGCGCGACTCTAACTGCCGCTGTGATTCCCAGGGCTTCTTCCGGCGTTCCATCCAACAGAAGATACAGTACAGACCCTGTACGAAAAATCAACAGTGCTCCATCCTTAGGATCAACAGAAATCGGTGCCAGTACTGCCGGTTGAAAAAATGCATCGCCGTGGGCATGAGCAGAGATGGTGAGTTGAATCTTTATTTACCTTTAATTTCTGATTTGTGACGAAAATATTGGAATAATCGAAAAAAAGAGTTTTTTTTTCTTAAATATCCCTTAAGTTTATTCAGTTATTCCAATAATATTGTCATAAAATTTCTTTAATTGTTTAGTAAATTGCGTATTTTCCTAATCATTACAAAACAGCTAACTATTAAATGAAGAAATAGTCATCATAAGTCGTAAATACAGTTTCATAACACAATACGTGCTAAAAAAAATGTAATAAAGTTATAAGATATTATATGACGCGGTGATTACGTTGTGACATGTCGGTCAGCATACTCTGGGTTGCAATATGCATACGCAATTAGCACGGGAAGGTCGGGCGCGCGCACGTCGCGCAGTCGCCAAGTGTGCCGCACGAGCGCTCGCGCGCCGAGCGCTGGCGTGCAGTGCGCGCCGCGCGTGCTGCTCTACGGACAGATCCTATTTCGCGCGGCCAGGGGGCGCGGGGCGAGGGGGCGCCGCGGTGTGGGAGGTCGGTTATGCAAGCGCGGGTGAGCGTACGCTAAGCGGGTCGACGCCCGCGCTACTCAGCCCGCCCCGCTCCGCTCGTTGCGACACTCGCTTGCTCTAGCGACACCGCCCGCTGAGCCGGTGAAAGCAGAGAAAGGCACATTTCGTAAGCGCGAGAGTGAAATTTATATTTTCACTTTCGTAATGAAGTTCGATGACCTCGTGTAGTTTCACCAAGTAAATCTACTACTCCGCAATAATAATTATGGTCGTAGGGTTAAGTCATAGGTTCGTCGTTTGCCTAAATAAAATTCTTTGGTTGTTCTAAATGTAAATTAAAAGCTTCTTGACTTAAGATATTAAAACAAATAAAGGTGTAAAACATCAGAACAATGCTATCAGAATTATATCAAGTCAATATTTATGCGTGAAATCCTCCAGTCGAACATTCTAGAAAATTTTGTTATTTTTTTCTAAACACTATTGCATTTAAATAGTTAAATAGGAAAAGCTATAAAATATTATGAACCACAGGATAACATAGATAAGAACTTGTTGACGAATATGGTTCAGCTACTCGACAACAGATGGCGCGCGCCTCCGTAAACACAGCGACACTAGCGCCGCGCCGTTAGGTTAACGTCAAAGCCCTGAACTACTGAATAAAATCGGATACCAAAATAAACTTTTACGTGTTATTATTTTCGCATAAAGTTAACATTAATATCAAACCATCTAAAATTAACGGTGTCACTTCTGAGGTATCAAACTAATTTGTAATTAATAGTAAATTATACAAACTTAAAGGGTTTACATTAACGTGAAAACAAAAAAAGTCAAATCCATATCTTAATTAAAAAACTATTTTAACTTATGTTAAATAAAAAACATCGAAAGCAAAGTAATTAAAAGTATGTCACAAAATTCAAAATTAAAACGAATACCTACTTAGGTTAGATTGGAACGCAATAAACAATGAAATGTGCAATGTTTTCTGCTATTATTAGCTACAGTTTGAATTTGGAAAGCGACCGTAATATTCCCATGTCACGTCAAATGATTAAATCGGCAAGGTTCGAACGGTAGGTGGCGCAAGTAGTGGAGGGGCTGTGAGCGCGGCTCGCGGGGGCAGGGGCCTGCGCGGAGTTTATTGACGGCGCCCCCTCCCGCGCGCCGCTCCCCTCCCCCCCGCTTCAAGTTCAAGGTTGGCGCGGCGCGCGCCGCGGCGCAGTGCGAGGGAGTCCGGCCCGCGCACCGGTCGTCAGCCCTCATTGCTATCGCTATGTTATTAAGTCGCTCCGCAGTTCGGTACGAGAACGCGATACTTGCTCACGGTGACTGCTCCAGTATACGCCGTTGACTACATCGCTACACTATCGGATTATTACTGCTACGCATTGGATTACAGTGAATGTGCAAATTATAATTTATATTTCGAGTGATATGTGACACTTACTTCGTGTACAAATTTAATTTAGTCATAAACTAACATAAAGTTACCAGTTCGTCTAAGTTATCAGTGGCCATTGGCTGTGAACTAGTTAATAGTGAAACATTGTAATGGTATCAGACATGGGAGAAGATTTACCAATCCTGAAAGGGATCCTCAACGGTGTTGTGAAATACCACAATGCACGTAGGTATTTTTATATGTTTTAGTTTAGTTAATATAATTAAATATTTTGAGATTGCTATCTTAGCAAAGCAAGGCAATTGAACGATAATGAAAAGTTCGTAGCACGATGCTACGAACTCTACGCAACGCGTGGCTGTGAACTTGCATTTTATTTTAGAAAGTAGGAGAATATTAGACTTCATAATTAATAATTTTACTTTTAGTTAATTATTTTTGTGCGGGTGCCCAAATCATAATAAATTAAAACTACAAAAAATGGAATAACTACTCATTCAATTTTAAGCGTTTAAAAATAGTAAACATCGTGTCTATCAAAACAAAACTCTGTATTGTTTGGTATGGTACCTAGGAACTTAATTGATATATTATTAATATTATGACTATCAGAGATATTTTTACATTTCATATTAAAAATTCTTATAACTTGAACAATTATAATGAATAACAACAATCTTACACACTAATGATAACATGAAGTTTCATAGTACGTGCGCTACAATTATAATTTAATCTCTTATGTAGTCATAAAAATAGTACTTCATAAACGGTTCTAAATCATACAAATTTAAACTTTTGATATAAACTGTACCAAAGGCCCAGTGCAACCCAACAAAGGCCAAGCATAATAAAAACTGTTGGTTGTGAACAATGGGATCGTGCATCTGGTGCGGCCCACATCGCGCAGCGAAAGTCAGGAGAAATGGCGAGAGCCGCGAGCTCTCCGCTTTCGTTTTCAACCGCGCGGCGTGCACGCAAACACTTTCACCGACGTGCGCGCATGAACGCCGCAAGCGCCGCGCCCGCCCCTGGCGCATACTACATTTTGGTCCACGGCGTGCCTAGCGCGAGAAAGTCGTAACACTTTTTAGCGTGACCTCGCAGTTCGGGCTTTGTCACTCGTCATTCGAACTAGTTCACTTAACCGCGGCGCATTCATACTTCCCCACGGATTTTGTATTGAGTTCGGCGCGCCAGACTAGGGTGGGCCACGCGATGCGACGGCCGATGAACTCTACCCTCGCGGCGTCAGCTGCGCGTGCACATGGCCCGCCGTGCACACGCGCGCACTTAACGACAGCTGCAACTCAGAGTATGTTTAGTCACGACCTTGCGCAACATTCCCGTTGTTAGTTGTTCATACAATACTCCGGGTCTTATACGACCGCTTTTTAATCGAGCCCTGGAGGTCACTTTGATGATTCGTGCATAAATTAAACTTTGTTGTCTTTTGTTGCAGCCGTGCGATTCGGACGTGTTCCAAAGCGCGAGAAAGCGCGCATCCTTGCAGCAATGCAACAATCCTCAACGTCACGAGCAAACGAGCAGGCTGCGGCAGCAGAGTTAGACGATGCTCCGAGATTGTTGGCGCGCGTGGTGCGCGCTCACCTCGACACCTGCGAGTTCACGCGGGATCGCGTCGCCGCCATGCGCGCACGTGCTCGTGACTGTCCCACCTACTCGCAACCCACTTTGGTAAGCATACTTTACAAACTATTAACTATTTCATTAAACTGTTGTTCCTCAACAATACTCCATGTTATAATCTGAAACCTATAAATAACATTATTTTCTTTTGTTATAGGCTTGCCCCCTAAACCCAGCGCCAGAGCTACAGTCAGAGAAGGAATTCTCTCAACGGTTTGCGCACGTCATTCGTGGCGTAATAGACTTCGCTGGACTCATTCCTGGCTTCCAGCTGCTCACACAGGACGACAAATTCACGCTGCTCAAAAGTGGACTATTTGATGCGTTGTTTGTGCGGCTAATTTGTATGTTTGATGCGCCACTCAATAGTATAATTTGCCTAAACGGTCAAGTCATGAAACGGGACTCTATCCAAAGTGGCGCCAATGCAAGGTTCCTCGTGGATTCTACTTTTAAATTTGCCGAGCGTATGAACTCTATGAACCTAACAGACGCAGAAATCGGTCTTTTCTGTGCTATAGTGCTCATCACACCAGATAGGCCTGGACTTCGCAACGTAGAACTTGTGGAAAGAATGCACGCGCGACTTAAGTCGTGCTTGCAAACAGTGATTGCTCAGAACAGGCCAGATCGGCCAGGATTCCTTAGAGAATTAATGGACACCCTGCCTGACCTACGCACCCTTAGCACACTTCACACCGAGAAACTAGTAGTTTTTCGCACTGAACACAAAGAATTACTACGCCAGCAAATGTGGACAGATGAAGAGGGTGTCATGTCATGGGGTGATTCTGGAGCTGACGAGTCAGCACGAAGCCCAATCGGTTCAGTATCAAGCAGCGAGTCCGGCGAAGCCGTCGGAGACTGCGGCACGCCCCTGCTGGCCGCCACGCTGGCCGGGCGTCGGCGACTGGACTCACGAGGATCCGTAGATGAAGAAGCCCTAGGTGTCGCTCACCTCGCGCACAACGGACTCACTGTCACACCAGTCCGCCCGCCGCCTCGCTACCGCAAACTGGATTCACCAACAGATTCCGGTATTGAGTCAGGAAATGAGAAGCACGAAAGGATAGTCGGCCCAGGCTCAGGTTGCTCAAGCCCGAGATCTTCGCTAGAAGAGCACTCTGATGACAGGCGGCCACCTCCCTCAGCCGATGACATGCCAGTGCTCAAACGAGTGCTAGAAGCGCCCCCGCTATACCACACCACCTCGCTGATGGACGAGGCGTACAAACCTCACAAGAAATTCCGTGCGATGCGTCGTGACACCGGTGAGGCCGAAGCGCGCGTAGTCAGGCCGGCGCCGTCAGTGCAGCCGCCGCAGCACCCGCACCCCGCCAGCCCCGCGCACCCCGCGCACTCGCCGCGTCCGCTGCGCGCCTCGCTGTCCTCCACGCACTCGGTGCTGGCCAAGAGCCTCATGGAGGGTCCCCGCATGACCCCCGAGCAGCTGAAGCGCACGGACATCATCCAGCAGTACATGCGGCGCGGGGAGGCGGGCGCCGCGGCGGAGGGCTGCCCGATGCGCACGGGCGGCCTGCTCACCTGCTACCGGGGCGCGTCGCCCGCGCCGCAGCCCGTCATGGCGCTGCAGGTGGACGTGTCGGACGCGGACGCGCCGCTCAACCTCTCCAAGAAGTCGCCGTCGCCGCCGCGCACCTTCATGCCGCAGATGTTGGAGGCGTGAGACCGGCCCGCGGAGCCACTTGTCTCCGCCACCCCACCCCGACCTACTTTAAATTAAATAAACTAGTAAATAGTAATCGTTCGCAGATCGTTTTAATATATTATATGTGATAATTTGATTAGGACGCGTGAGTGCGTGGCCGGCGCCGGACGAGGAGAGCGCAATAGACTGAAAAATAATTTAAGACTATATAAGTGTAATTTATAAATGCAATGCAGCGCCGGTCGCGGTGTGTTTGTTGTGTGTATTGTATGTGCGTATGTGAGCGTGCTCAGTCATTTGTTTGTTAATATAATGACAGGTTGTCGAACTAAAATAAAAGAATCTTGTAAAAATTACCTATGTATTTCATTCATAACCCTAATGCAATATCTACAACTGAAACCTTTACACAAAACCACTGAATTTTACAGTACCTAATACTTACTAAGAAATAAGTTTAAAGAGTGCAACATTATAGTCGTTGCAAATAACTTATCTGGTTAGATGAAATGTCATTTAAAAAAATTCACACTCACTTTTTTATGTTCGGCAAAACGATCATTCAAAATACATTAAAATCTAAAGTCTCACGATCTACACACCAACATAATAAGAAATCCCTATCTCGAGACCCGCCACGTGGGAGCTCGACTGTTAGCAGAGCATCCAGCACCAGAGATAAATGGTAAAGTCTATACAGAGTGAGTATGCCTACTATTTGTCAGCTATGACAAGCTCGTACATTGAAATAAATGATAGCATCATTACTTCGATCGTAATGACCACTGGCAGTGCAGAGTGCGGTCGACGACCCGCGGCCTCCGCAACTTCCTCACCGCACTACCGCTTCCACTTTTGTATATCCTACGAAGCCATTCCGTGATCGCAACACATAAATCTACTCTAGTGACAAGTATTCAAAATAACTTAATTTATGGAAAAATATTCCGACGAGCGATTCCGGTTCTTGACCAGGTTAACTCTGATTTCCTCAACCTCAACAGGTCTGATAAAAGACGCTTTCTGATTTCCGTATACACACGGAACTTTAGGATAATATAATCTGCCTGCGAGATTCTTCCGTTTATCGAAATTACTCAAGATCACACTAGATTTAAATAAAAACAATAACAAGTTTTACTTCCTTTGATAGTTGTATGGCTTGTCGCGTCACAAATGCATCTCAATCGGTTTTTTTAATAAGTGTGTAGATGAGAATTTCTATATGAAAATAACTGGACAAATACTGCGTCATAACCTCAGATCAATATATAATCTGTAACCTACGCAACACCAAGATTCATATACGAGTACGGTGGTATGTGAGTATATAACTTGTTGATACTCACTTGTTTGAGATTCGTGATCAAAAATTGAATAAAGACGAAGATTTTTTTCGTATCACAGGAATATAAGACGCGTTACTTGGAAGGTCTATGCGATCTTATAACATTTTACATATCCATAGAGCGTACCTACAAATATTCTGTAAAGGGCATACACAAATCTAAATTCGAGGAAGGTAATCAATAACTATTGCGTAGCATTTCCAAATGTCATCAGAAGCGAGCCGATTTCCTTATATGGTATGAACTGTTGGAGGATATTCGCGGCATTTGATGTTATTGACCGGTCGCCGGTCGCCGGGCGCATGACATTTGGCGCGGGTGCACCGGCGCAATGCGCGGCCCTGCACTTGACTCGCGTGGTAGGATGCAACGCCCGTGCCCCGCCACGCGTAACCCCGGCCCGACCCCTCCCAGCCACCCACCCCAGCAGCGCAGCCTCCGTTCCAACTATCTATAATATTCCCTGTACCGCCATATTGTTCCTGGAAATTATTGCACCAGAAAATTCCACGCAGGCTTCTACGTCGCAGATTCAAGTTTGATCGATATTTTACATGCTCTATGTAGAGGAGTATTCGAAGGGTAAATAGATAATGGTACAGATTACTAAAGATCATGTGAATGCGACTGATCCTATTATATACTTATGTCACGGATAGAGGTGCGGGGCTGAATCAATGGATCTTGATCTTACGCTTGTACCGAATATGTGACTGAAAACCGAATTTGTTAGGTCCAATTTCTTTATTGTAAATAACTAGAGAATTAAAGTTAGGTAGTTTATTTAGTGTTATATTGTAACTAAATATTAATGTAAGTCTGTCGTGTATAACAATAAGTATTTTTAGGTCATGTTATCATAAGCCTCCTTGAAAATGTTGGTATTATGTCAACCTTACAATGAAGGAGACAAATAAATGAGCGAATTGTTCCTTGTAACATTGTTATACATAGTATAGTTGTGCTGTAAATAGTCAATGTCAGAGACCTTCAGGCGGTAGGTATACGGAAAACCCCGAATAAGGCTGCCCGCGACCTTGTGCCGGCGAGGTCGAACCCGGGCCGGGCCTCGGTTCACGCGGAAACAGGACACTTCCATGTTTATTAACGTCTAATAAATTAATATTGTCTAGACTTTTATATACGTCGTTCAACTATCATCACTGCGAGCGTCGGCTATGGGTTTTCATGAGGGGAATAAGTAGTAACAAAACATTTTAATCTCTCCTGGTACTAGTTGTTTGATTGACACTAGTGGGATAATGTATACTTGAGATCCGCGCTGGTGACATGAGCACTTGCAGTGATATAGGTAGGTATTAAATTTTGCACGAGGTGTAGAGCGTGGGCGGCCAGGAGATAGGGAGCCTGGGGTGGCCGTGGGCGTGCGGGTGCCGGCCACCCCCGGGGGGGCGCGCGGGGTGCGCGGGGCGCGGGCGGTCGGCTCCAAGGTCGCAGAGTCACAGCCGGGCAAGGTCGGCGTGCCCGCGCGTGCCCGACCGCCCCGCGCCGCGCTCCCCACACCCGATAACACCCTAGATTTGCGTGGGACGTGACCTTTATCCACGTTCCGGAGAAATAATTGTATAAATACTTAATGCTTTTTTTCGGTTGCGTACGTAATACGTCGCATGTGGTTACAGATTTTTCATAGGTTGAGTGATAAGGAACTGCGAACATAGTAACATCGTATTTGTGTGTTCTCGTGTTGTGAAAATCAATCTGCGGAGCACGTTCCTTGTTTCATTATTGGGGGAATGTATCCTTGAATAATAATACTAATGATGAGGGTTGCGAATCACAGTCACCCTCGTAGGGGAGCATCGCAGAGGGGTCTGGGATGCCAGACATAGGGTATAATCCAAAAGCTTCCCCTTTCACTTTAATGCACCGGACCCCTAGTTTTGTGTGCCGAGTGTAGTATTTTTGCGCAGTAAAGAGCACGCATTGAATTATTACTTATAACGAGAGAGATTTTAATAATAGGTACTGTCTACAAAACTTAAATATTAATATACTACAGTGATACTGGAGACTTTTTGGGCATTCGAACAGGCGTAAAAACAACGTTTACATAAAAAAATATCTAAGTGAAAGCTATTAGGTACAGGTAGAAGCCTCTTCCAGCAATCTTCGCTCTATTATTACATATCCTGATATATCTCTGCTCTGGAGAGCAATTACGTAAACTGTGTGGGCGGATAGAGCAAAGGGTAAAAGTCACATTGAAAGTTCAATAGCAAAGTTGAACACTTTCCACGTGCAACTATCAACAATACTGTATGCTATAGTGTATTTGTTATAGGAATACATTTTAAACAGACCTTTACAGTAAGAATACATTTATTGACTTTAAAAAATGGATATTACTTAATAATAGTCGGTCTTGCTCTACAAGTCTACAAATAACACCTGTATTGTTACTGGTTAAAAATTCATAAAGCCGTGCCATTTATATCGGTCGATTTACGAATGGATTGTGTCAGAATAAAAATAGCCAATCAACAGGTTATTACTTGTTACTTCAAGAGCCACTTCGGCTTCAAACAGATGGTTATATACCGCATCGATTGAAGAATATTTCACTTTGTCAGTTGTGGTAAGTTGAGAGAATCTCTCTCTAGCTGTTAAGTACTATTAAGGTGGTGGTGAATGGTTCGTTTGCGAGAGAAATGGAGAGCACAAAGTCACAGACGCCTACTTTATATTAAATATCAATAAACTTGAAACATTTCTATTGTTCGGAGCCTACTTTCTGTCTCCATTTGTGGGAAGGAAGGTCACCTTAAAAAGTAGGTAGAATACGTAACGAGTGCGCATAACTTTCGCTCTCGGCCTTCTACATAATTCTGTGCTCGAACATCTCCGCCAATACTGAAGAGAGAGTATGAGTTTGTTTGTTTAGTTCAAGGCAAACGCGAAATATTGAACTGATTTCCAAAACTTTCAGTGTGAACCTTGCAGAAAGAGCAAGCTTTTTTGTTATGAGAAAGTTTTGACTGAAGTTTTTGTGTATTTCGGTTTTTTTGTTTGTATTTGAAATGAATACTTGAGTGGGAAAAGACATTTTTATAAATGATATTAACAAATGTAATAAAACCACTTAACGTCTCTTGACGTAATGGTAACTGAACATTAAGGATAACCAAAATAAAAAGTTTACTAGTTAAAGTAGGTACCTAATTCATGACACTCTGTGGTTAAATTACCCCATGATAAATTTATGCAATAAATAAGCTAATACACGTATACAGAAATGAACTGTATGGAAAGGCCGAAAAAATGTGATTAAGATTTTATGGCACATATCTGGTCCGGTCAATACCGTTCGTGTACAGAAACTATGTACATTCGTTCATTATGTAGCTATCGTAAATTCTAAATAAAGGTTTGACATTAACACTTATTAATCGATTTTGTGTTTAAATTGAATTCTAATATTTTAATAAAGATTTTTTGAGAAATAAATATTACAATTGTAGGTATGCAACGCTCTGAGGTCGGGAACATCTGTCGCGCAAATAATTTGATATTTTGATACTAGCGATAGTCAAATATTTTAAACTAATTTTGCACTATTTATTTCATAGTTTCCTGTATACAACAAATGCCGTTGTAAAGTATACCTAGATGTTTCTCTGTAAGCCCGGCCATACTCCGTGGATACTTGGTGTGGCATAACCTTGAAAAACAATACAGAAATATTACGTAATACGTACGTATACGCAATTATAAAAAATAGCATATTTTCACCACTTTACCCACATGTGAAGTGTAATGTTACTATTACAAGGATCCTTGAAACAAAACACTATTGTATTCAAATGTAAAACAATAATATTATGTATTAATGGTAATATATAAACATATATTCTATGATTATCATGATATTATAAAGGTGCATTGATATTTGGTATATAGGTTGATTCAGTAGGTTGAATCAATTTATATACGAAGACATCATAAGACATTATAATCATATCATAAATACAGACATAAATACAATAACAACAATTATCGAAGAAAAATGTAATATTCGGTTATTATTTTTTTATAAACTTTAATTTTTGTGTTTCAGTTTTTTTTATGACAAAAATTGCTCCTCATAATATGTCATCTTTATACCCGTATGCATAATTTCTGTGCTTCTGCTTATTAAAATTTGATAAACTCACATACAAGTCTCCTGTCGCCAAGGTCGCATATTTATGATCGAATTTAACGAATAAATCAGGAAATTTATTTAATAAAACTTATTTCAACTACCACTTTCCCTGTACATATTTAGGTGTACTCATTTCCCTAAAGGAAATAAATGTTTTATCATTATTAACCTGTTTTTGCCGCGCGGGCTAAAATATTAGTTACTCACGACTTATTCGTGCGTAGCGGTGCCCGTCGTAGGCGCGTAGAAACGTAGACGCGTAGTAAATCTTGTTCGAGGTTGCTCCGCACATAACCTAAAAGTTACATTTCCACGCTTCCACAATAGACTGCGCACATTTAATGAGAGAACAGAAAACAATAAAATTCCAGTATTTCCTGTTTCGATAATTGATTGCAAATATGATCCGAGGAAATCATTATCTTACTACTAGTAAGCTTATTACTGATGGTATCTAGAACTGAGATAAAAATTCTCGAACGTTATATTTTTATCGTGATATTTCGTTACGTGATTACGTCACTCAATTACATTGGCATTTATTAGTAATAATAATAATATGAAAATAAAATGACAGCTATCACTGCGTAGCGTAATCAATAGTATAAAAATAAACGTCAATAAAAGACGGTATTATGACGTTCTACAAATAAATAAATGAGTTTGACTCAGTAACACCATTCTTTAACAACTAGTTCTCAAAATGAACTGTCGCTATGACACCGAACACTCAAACCAACCTCGTAGGTAAAAAATAATCGATCCTTTGTGTGAGTTCTTAAAGCCTCCAGCGGCCTTGGTGTTTAGATAATTCAGTCGGGAATGTAGGTCGTATGGAGGCAATGAATCGAGGACAGACTGAAGGCAAATCAAAGGCAAAAGGATGACACGCCCGTCGTAAACGTTGTCCGCGAAATATATTACTGTAACTACAGACTACAGGCCTTCATGAACTAGGAAATGTTACGTGGTGTTGTTTCTGTATTAACAGTAATTACATATAGTCTAGGTTAAATATTGTAATAATTGTATGTAGATTATTTTCTAAGCGTGGTTTGGAGAAAAGAGGGATAAAAGAAAGAGGAATGGTATTATGGTAATATCTAATAAGGAAAATAATACGGATACGTTTAGCCAGAAGTTGAAAGTTCGACTCCTGGCTGAGGTTTAAATTGTTATTATTTACTATACTTATATTTATTACATCTAAAAACATGTAATTTAGAATAGAGTTTGATTTTTAGATATATGTATGTACGAAACGTCTTGTTTACTTTTAAATTAAATGGTAATAAGCTATAAACGAATCTATTAATAGTTACATTTCGTTCATAAAGTGTATCGGTTTTGATCACAAAACAATTTAGCTCTAGTGCGGCACCGATTGTCATAAGCATATATATGACATCGTTAGAAAAGCCGCTCTGACCTTAGAATCCTCCATAAACTTTGGGTTGTGAAGGTCAGACAGAAATGGCTCTGTATAAAATACCAACTTTCAACCAAATCTACTTTGACCCCAAGTAATTCTAAGCTCGGGTGGCAATCTTATTTACTTATCAGGCTAATGACGATGACATTAAAATGTGAAATAAAATAATATTACATTAATAAGTCTAAGAAGAAAGATGAAAGGTACGCGTGAATTTCCCAACTTGATTCAGTGCGAATTGTAAACTGAGCCACGAATTTGAAATTAAATCTATTCAAGAAGCTTCCCTGATTGTTCCAAGGTTGCGTAGCTAACGCGGTGTCCTGGGAGGGCTGAGGGGGTGACGCGCGGGGCTTGCGGGGGGGGGGGGGTGAGGCACTGGGGGTAAGGTCGCGACAAGGTCACCGCGGGGTCGCTCCTACCAGCATTGTCTGCAAACATAATATTGTAATAAAAACTGCCTACGCGACCCAAATGTTAGATATTACGTAATGCCTAAGTGATCTCAAGGGTATCGATTCAGCTTAGAGCATCTTCAAGTAGGCTTATGTAAATAGCTGATATATTATTGTGGCCATTAGTTACACAATACTTTCCGCACATTAGCGATGTGGACGGCTCTACTAAACGACTCACGTCAAAGCTGTCTCGCCTGATTAACAGGCTGGCGCTTACCTGAGATCTATTAGTAAAATCCTGAAATTGTGCCGAACAAAAACGTTGACGACCCAATTGGCATAGTGCCTAAATTGGCTTTCTGTGTTAAGGGTATCGAGTTCGAGTGCCGCACGGTACAAATATTTACAGACGTTATTGAATTGCAGAGCAAGGTTAAAAAAATCAAGGAACTAAAGATATTCTTGAAATTCTTGAACCTATATTAAAATTCAACTACTAATGTATACTTTTTATGTATTTTCTTTGAAAGTTTGTCGCTAGTCTGCACTCCCGTATCGAATGTAGGTGATCTAGTTTCTCCAAAACAACAAAAGTTCGAATACTCTGAAAGTGTTGGGACGCTTTCTCTGATCAAGCTATTTTAGGACAATCTTGTTTTTGCTAACCCACAAACATACGGTCTCTATTGTCACAGGTTTTGGAAATAGATACACCGATTACATGACATGTGTGAAGGTGACATTATATAAATACTGTATGTAAAACATACATAACGATTTTTTAATACTTTGTTTACTTAAAGTCTACTCAGAGAGGCAGCTTACTTACGAACATAAATGTTCAAAAAGAGTAAAAACATTTTTTTTTTCAACTGCAAACGGACACTCAACCCACAGTAAGGAATATAAATTGAATCTTAATTGAAAATTAATAAAAGTTTTTATGCCCACCTGTACGCGATCTTAAATATCCTTATACCATATTAATACATAATGTGTTTATTCATTACCAGCTTTAAAACAAGACAATGAGCTCAAAATAAAATGGAACCTGTTTCAACATCGTTTATTATTTTAATATACATAATGGTCCGCGACTTGCGGAAAAAGTAAACATCCTATGTGACCTTGACTTTATTATCTAAATCGTTAACACGTACACATATCGTGTCAATACATAGCTGATAATAATTCTTCCTTCTTTTTTAAGGGTGGTGATATACAAATAAAGTTATCTCACTGGCTGATATGTTGCAAAACAAAAGCACGAATATCTTTAAAAATTTGGTAAAAACGTAAAAATAACCTTTATCACCTGATGTTAAAATTCTAACAATACCTCTCAATCAACTTAGTCATTTCGAAATTGAATTGTCATAAATGATATAAAGAATAAACAGCTTTTCCTGGCCAGTTGTGTAATGTAAAAAGAAAAGTCATTATCATCATTATAGGCATTAGATCAGAAATAGATGTCTTTGTTTTGAACGTTATCAGAACGAGCCTCGTGTTACATAGGTACAGGTGGTTTGGCACGACGCAGATTCGTCGATGGCTCGCTCACTGACGTCATGTCTAATTTCAATCCGTGACAAAACTTTCGTGATATTGTTATGGTTGACCAATAATGGCAATGTTGTCCGGGTTCAGTGTCTCTATAATTCTGTTTGATAATTAGAAAGAAGATAGGAGATGTCGATAAAATTGGATCGATTAATGCGCAGTGCAAATATTACCTACTTATTTTTCGACATTAAATATAATATGTAAATTGCGTTTGTAGAGTACATGATGGCTACTATGTTATGTTCTAAAATTAGTTTGTATCTTAAAAGTCAAAATTCCGAGTGAATCGTGATTTTTTAAACCTTCTTAGGTACTAAATAAGTTGAACAACTGAAAATTTTAAAAGCTTAAAATTTCCAAAATATAGCAAAGACTGATTCTTGACATAGTTCTGCTATATCACACTTAACTAGTGGTAATAAAATTTTGTATTTGCGGTAATCAAACCCGCAGCCATTAGCACTTAAACCGCAAACTGATATACTGCAATACGTATAAAAATACTACAAAATAAATAGGCCTGTAAATTGGCAAGTATTTAAAATACTATGAAGTCTATATTTAGCTTGTCATCTACGTCGCTGGCACGACAGTGTTGTGAACACATGTCAAACGGATGATTTATGGTTTGTTTATAAACATTCACTGTCGTTCAAAGCCATTGTATTGGAGCTGCGTTACTGGCACGCCTTGCGAGATGAGAAAAAGTGACGATCTATGCAATGAAAAGAATTCTGTGCAGTCACTCATATATGAGTACATAGGTGTGTATGTTACGCGCATGTTGTGCAGTCTAGCGTTAGATTTGATATCCATATTTGCCAAAAGCGTAATACCTATATGTACTATTATGTACCGTGTCTTGATTATAATCAAATAATAACTAAATATATTTTTGACTTTGAGAGTGTGTAAATTTTCATTTTTGAGGATATTTATTTTAAGAGTAAAAATCAAAAGACATATTTTCCTAGGTAATCATTTCCTTAGAAATAATGCAAATACCTTGATGACAAATAACGCGTGAATCAAGACTGGAAAGTAAATCTTGATAAACGAGGCATAATGATGTCTCTTTGTTTCATTTTCATGATTCACACAGAAAAAACGTGTCGCATGCCGCGTACGCTTATACTAGTGACACTATAACTATTGTCTGTAATGTCAATCATTAAATAGATCAGCCGTTTTCATTACGTACATTTTGGATACGGCTGTTACTTATACCACATAGTTTTACTTCAAAACTTATACTACGGTATTCTTCATTCATTAGTTACACTTCAAAAGTCTAATGGCCTAAAACTAAAACGTCAAAAGTCTCAAATAGTCTCTATCACGAAAGTAGAGACATGTAGACATTTAAGAAAATGACAAAATTAAGTTGCGTTTCAAGGGGTAATAATTCTGTAAGTGACCATATGAAATAACTCTTCTCAGGAATTCCAAGACAGTTTGAAAATATATTTTCGTTGCCATACAGTTATTATATTTGATAAAATTATAATTTACTTAATCGAATATGTTTGCACATTAAATATTAATATTAAAACATGACCCTGATAACTGAAACTACATAACAGATTACAAAGAAGGGCCTTGTATTTAAAGTGACAAAATTACAACGGTTGGATAGGCATATAGGACTGATGAGCGCTGTGACCTTGTAAGGGCGAATTAGCTACGATGTAGGTCAGTAAGACCCACCGCCCTTGACCTAGGGAGGTGCCCTTCATGGCGCCCTCTGCGCCACTCTTTGCCAAATATCGTCGAACAAGGGCATTGGGTTCACCCATGTATATATTGTATATTTTATAGCCTTAACAGTAAACAATGTTTATTCAGAGGATTTAATTGAAAAACCGGAAAATCTCGCTTCGTTATTGCGCACGTGTCAACGGAAGCGTCTTTGGCGTCTTCATAATATGGTTCTTAGTAATTAATTACATCAAAGCTATGGTTTCCAGAATAAATTCTTAAAATAAGTCTTCTTTAAATTTAACAATAGTCAAAAAGTATACGTTCAATTATATTGGGTGTATCGTATGATTTGCTCTTAATATAATATTAGTTATCAATAACATGTTCTTTTTTAATATACTTCATAATTACTGATAAACTTAGTTTTTTAGTTCAAGTACTTTTGTGTAAAAAATAATTGATATCGACCATATTGTTGCCAAACTAAACCACATTTATTAAATACTAGCTGCTGCCCGCGACTTCGTCTGCGTGGTATTCAAGATGTGTAGTGCTGTACAAAAAGTAAAGCTAAATAATGTTTAATGCCAGCTCCCTAATCCTGTTCCGTTCCAAACTACCTAATTTCTTAATTTTCTAATCCTAACCTCTTACAAACATATTTGACTGTTAGTTAACACTTTTAGTTTTTTGCTGTGGCCACTATCTTGCACTGATTTGACAATTTGGATTGAAGGACTTGAAAACGGGCGATGGCAAAGAAGTGTGCTGGACTCTTACTGGCTAAACCGCCGGAGTGCTTCACCGTATCCTACTGTCGGGGGCTACGGGAACGTTTTCGCAATCTACCGCAAGCCCCGACAGGAGAGCTCTTTTTAACGGGAGCTTCTTCGTTAACGTGGAGCCAGCTTTTGCCAGCCCTTATTAAGAGGCGTGCGGAAACACCACGCATTTCGTCTTTGCCTTTATCCAGTACAGTAGACTGTCCTGAGACTACTGGCGTAGGTTATTTATGGTGGTTGGAGGAAGGCAAATAAGGCCCTTCTTCTATCCCTTGCTCGTCGAACATGGATCAGGTGGTCAGATGAAGCCTGCCGTGCTCTTTCCACTTTTCTTTGAGCGTCATCACTTCTTCGCAGAACTTGGTGACGGCGCACTAACTAACCGCGGACACTTTGGCCATTCTAGGCGGTGTGACATCGTCGTTACGAAGATGTCGCATTCTCACAGGATGTGAGAGGGGTCTGTATACCCAAATTTACCAAATTTTGTTTGCCTACCTATTTGGGTTCTGAGACGGTTGAATGCTTTCCGAACAGGCCACTGCAAGGTGGGCCGGTAGGCCGGGCTGCAGATGTTCCTGAGGCAGGACATAATTAGTAGGTGGCAGTTGTCGATCTGCCCAGATCTTGCACCGAGCTCCATTTGGAGTTGCAATAGTAGTCAGTGTATATCGGAAGAAGCTCTTTTGGCTCTTAAGTCTACCCGATTTAAGTCTCTTCTAACGTCAGGTAGAGCAATGCCGACCAGGAGGAGAGCTTATTAAGCGTGGTTGGTCTTAAACAGCCAGATATTATTCGACACGTTTGCACTGTGCGCTGTGGTGCGGAGGACAGCAGGCGCTGCTCCCCATTCATCTTCTATTTCGTTTTCTTTCTACCCTTGACAGATGACTTTTTTTAAATCATGTCTTAGTGCTTACTTATATGGTTATCAAAGTTCCAAGTTTCTAATTCTAGTAGTTTGAGCTGACCCAACTGAGCCTGAAGAAGGTTAATGTTACGCACACATACAAAACATTCGCGGAAGTACGCGTGCGGCGCATATTCGTACGCAATATTAAACAAATATTAATAATAACAGCCTATCTTTATAATACTTTACCTATGCAACTACCCTATACTATCGCAATTGGTGCACAATTGTGGTAGTGTATAGGCACTATCAAATCTTTACAGCCACGTGTTACACACACCAAAATTGCAGTCAACAGCTAAGTAGTTAGTTAAGTATAGTAAATAATTTACCGTCCACACTATTTTTTGTTTAAGTGTAGTTGGTTTTGAAGCTGTGATAGCTTAGTGGCAAGACCGTAGGACTGCTAGGTCTTGGTCTTGAGTTCGATTCCCACGGCGCGCACCGACTTTTCGAACGTTGTGTGCGTTTAAGAAATAAATGTCACAGCTTCCGTGTTTCGGAAGGCACGTAAAAATGTGGGTCCTACGCCTGATCTCTCTCCGGTCGTGTCGGATTACCGTCCCATCAGGATATGAGAGTAAAAGGAATAGAGAGTGCACCTGGGTTTGCGCACACGCTTGTGCACTACAATATCTCCTGCGTAGCTGGCTGGTGTCATAGTAACACTGGCCGCCGTGGCCGAAATCGGTCCGGACATTATTATTATTTCTTTCACTTCATATCCACAGCTCCTCCTAAATTGGATGAGACTGTCCTAGCTTAAACAGTAGATAAGTATCATATACCAGATACCATATAAAAATGTTTTAAAGAACAATTTTAGGTATGTTAAAAAAATCACAAACATTAGAAGAAAAAAAATATGCTTGACTGAGATTCGATTCGTACTCAAAAATTATTAAAAAATAAATTAAAAAAAAACGTGTGTCGAAATGAAATTTGAACTTAGAGTGAAAAAATGCGAAGCTCGTACTTCCCTGAGCCCGCTATTTTAACTTCTATATTGTAAGCCAAATAGCATGTTAATATTAATGTCAAAACATAAAACCATAGCAACAGTGTTTTGGTCGCTATGGTGACATTGTCAGTTACACCAGTTACGTGTTCTTTAAAAATAAAGGATTATTGCTAAGACCCCATGGTTAATAGCCTGATAATAAATAGCCTATATTATATGTCGTCTAGACCTGTCCTTAATCTTCATGCAAAAATTGAACAATATACTTATGTATAATAATAAGTTTTTTCGATTAGCCGGTAATTCTCATAAAATTCGTGATTGCTCACCCTCCATATCAAATAGCGCAATAATATGTAAAATTTATGTTGTCACGACCTCTAGTCAATATATTCTGAAAATCTGAAATGAAATGAAAATGAAATCTGTACATTATTTTTTTGGGATTATCTTAGACATATTATTATATTTACGGATAGTTTAACAATTTTAGGACAATAGTTCTTTAAACAGGTAACCGTCACAAAACGATAGGCAGAAAAGCTTAGTATTCACGTAAACAGCTTCAATTTTCATCGACTTAGCTTCAAAACAGTCGGAGTTTCATAGAAACGTACCTCCCCCTTTTTTACCCCCATTAAGGCAGAATTTCCAAAAATCCTTATTGCGTCATTCTTAACTTCCAACTAAATAACCAAATATTAATTTTAATCGAATTAGCTTCAAAACTGACGAAGTTTCATACAAACTTACCCACCCCTTTTAACCCCCTTAAAGAGCAAAATTCCAAAAAAAAGATAGCTTAAATGTTAGCGAGGACTAATAGCTACATAATAATAAAATTGTCATCTAAATCCGTCCAGTGGATTTTGCGTGAATTGCGGACAACAAACAGACAGACAAAAATTTTTTTTTTCATATTTTTGGCTTCTATTGGTTGTATGAAGATCCCCCATGTGAGTTTTTCTTAAATATCTTTAATGTACAGACATGAAGTTTTTATAATTTTATTATATGTATAGATTATATTGATTATGCAACTAACAGGTTTCGTGAGATCAGTTAATTTTTACCACGTTAGTTCAATTATCTAAGGGTCAAAATTAAAGATAAATCTATAAAATTTCTGCTGAGGTATGGTTTAAAAAGCTATTGCAGCACTAGACATCATATTATATACAGTGTGTCCAGATTACATTCTATCTCTTTTTTAATACCAGAGAATGTCACTTTGGCATAGGTTGGTACTTTATCCGTTTAGTCGCCTCATCTATTGCTGTCATTGTTACGGAATAATAAAAGTTTTAAATTATATGTTTCTGAAAATAGCGACATGACTTTACCATGACCTTGCTCAAAGTTATGTCTATCGGTATCAATGTTGCATAGAACGCTAAGGAAAATCGTATTTTCGCGAATTATTCCGGGAAGTGTTGATAGAGGCGAGTAACGGGTTGGCTGTTGTTATTCACATATTACCGCACTCACACTGCCCTATGTATATATATCTAGTTCGCGTAGTGTACACGAGTAGTGGGTGAGCCTGTGTGAGTGTGTGACATTGAACTTCACACTTCACGCGGCAGCGCACGAGTTGCGTAACCGCGCCACACCGCGACTCCGAGCGACGCGCGACGGCGACGCGGCGGGTTCACACCGACCTCCGCTGTGCTCGCACTGCCGAACATACCAATACGCTTTATCTTTTCTAGATACATTTAATTGTTACGCAATAATTACTCACACACACGCATAACAACGTGCTTTCGAACAAGGTCAAATTTATACTAAAATATACAAATACACTGCTTGTTTGGCACTGTCATAGGCAGGTAAACGTTTAGACTATCTCGTTTAGGATAATTTTGATAAATAATCAAAAGATTAAACTCTTAAAATTAAGTTGATTTTAACTATTGCGTATTAGCTAAGCGGGATGATTTTCCAAACTCTATAGAACGTATTTTTTTCCGCAATAATACGTAACAATATTTCCGCGATACTTATCTGATACAGTTAGATAATAGTAATAAAATATGCTTAAAAATAATCCTTACGCACAACTTTTAACTATAACAAAGTTGGAATAAAGTATAATATTTATAATAAATATAGTAATGTTTTATATCCGTCAATAAATCGCAGTGACGTAATTACATAGAATCTTGTGATGTTGACAGGGGCAACAACACGTGGCGTGATTTCGACAACGACTTTGACATTGACATTGGCCGGAGTCAGGGCCCAGCGGAGTGGCCGCGCGGCCAAAAAATAAAACAACATAAAGCACAAGAACTTTACAGAGGCCTATTAATGAGAAAATAATAATATTCCGAATGATTTTTCTTTTTACTCTCTAGATCAATAGGATCTTGTATGGTAGGCATAATTCCCTGTGACAAAAAATCATATATTTTATTTCATTTCTAACAGTCTTTTAGTGGCAGTCAGACAGAGTCCGTGACCACGTGTCAAAAATATTAACACATTAAAATATTTTTAAATAATTTGTTTCAAATCTAATTTGACAAATAAAGCATATTTGCATAAAAATAGTAGTAAGAATCTTTTTTTTTTCAAAATAAGGCAATTAAATAAGCTTTATGTACCCTAATTTCTTATAAATAGCCCGATACCAATCATAGCAATGTCAAAGGATACAACATTTTCCTGTTAAAGGACGAAAATATTGTTCATGTACCTACTTAAGTGACGTGTCACTTATAACAATCGTTAATTGGATCTCATTGATGGTCACTTTGTCCTTGAATTTATACTAATTTGCAAGTGGACGCTTCCGCGACGTGTCGCGAGGTCACCCTTCAGTATTGTATTAATAATATTTATTACTAATCTGCACGTGTAACCAGTCCACAGTTCCGCAATTAGAATCCATTAGATATCGCGATAAAATGTACGAGCACTATCATATTCATGTACGAACGTCCCAAAAATGCGAACAAATAAATTCAACAAAGATGTCAAGGTAGGGACGACATTGACTGTTAAAATATTAGTGTCAAGACCGAGTCCATTAATCAACATTAGGTAATTGAAGTGGATTGTTTATTTAGACAGGTACTTTTAAGTAATATCGTCATGATGAAAATGTCAAAAGTAACAAATGTAGTTAAAGAACGAAGAGTGGACCGGGTGGCCTCCGCAATCCGCAAATAATAGTCAATAAAGTGGCAAGTCCGGGTGACGCAGATGGCCGGAGCGGCGCGGGCGCGGGCGGCCGCTCGTCTATCTGACTGTACAAATAGCAGCGACCTTGAGATTCGGCGCGCGCGACAAGGTCATCGCGCAAATCGTTATCAGCGTGACGTTAACGTGTAACCTCCACGGAGGTGCCCGCGAGATAACGCGGCCAGATACCGGTAGCGACCGATAGCAGCGAGTCGCGAGCGCACTCGCCGCACGCACCGCGCGCCGCCGCGCCGCGCTCGCCCCGCCACCGCCACGCCACGCTACTTCCGCGTACGTACCTAATAGTGGTACATTACGCACTCCTCATCACGTCTACTACGGCCATATAATACGGAGTAACATCACTTGTAACAAGATTGAAAATTCCTTGAAAATTATCGCAAATTTCCGCATCACAACAAATCTACAATACAACATTTATCCAGACTTCTAAAGTTATGGCTAGTTTAAAAAATATTAAAAGACACTGCTTAGAAATAAACGTATGTAGCAATAAAAAGGGCTAAAATATGAAATCATTTGCAGGTTTCGCTTTTACATAACTGTATCATTTCCTGATCTCTCCATTAGGCATTAAACTATTAAATTGGCTATCGGCTATTTAACTGGTATTAATTTAATGTCAAGTTCTTGAATTACTTTTTAGCACTATACAGAACTCGGACACAATGCTAGGCGATGACTTTAAAAACAAAAAAAGAAATTCCTTTTCAGCGATCGCAATCTATGTTCTTGGAATAAAGCCAAAACAGCTTCGGTCGATCAAAATCACTTTCTACACGCCTATCGTGGCCGTTCGAAAATATTGAAGCGACCTTGTGTGTTCATGGTCGTGCAAAAATATCAACTTGACATTCTAACGATTTCCCGATCTTTGAGTTGCTAACCAGGAAGCAGTGTATAACATTAACCACGCCTCACGTCCCGAGGTCAAGAGCTAATTTTATGTACGTATTTACAATTTTATTTTGCACGTACTTGCTGATATACGTATAATATGTACATACTTTGTAAACAACGTGTTTGGCAGACACGTTATTAATAGACAACAATAGTATAATAATTAGATTTAATATTAAGTTGCTATACACTAGCTCTACTTAAAATCGGTAGAGTTATTATGCTTAAATCTATTATCTTAAAATATTCATACAATAAATTTGCTAAGTACGTGGTAATTAAATTAAATATAAATAAAGTCAATTAAATTAACATTAACCAGTTTGGTTTTGATTTAGTAAGTCAAAGTGCAAAACCCAAATTGTAGAGATTTCCATTGCACGAGAAAGTAAGTACGGCGCGGCAGTAACGTTTATTTGATAACAAAACTAAACAGCGTGCCCGCTTCATGTACGAACACGTGCTTTTGTACTAAAACTAAAAAAATATGTTCTCTTCGTACTTGCTCCAACTTACGACGCAAAAGAAATAATTAGATTTGAAATATTTATTTCTCAATGTTATAAAGCGTTTCAGCATTTGGCGAACTCATAACCTACAATTTAAACATAATTAACACACTACTTAACATTAGCACTCCAAGCTTCAAGATCACTGTGGATAATTGGTCGTGAAATCTATTTTCTCATGCACATTTTAAGAATATTTTTTCTTCTATGTTTCACCTCGTATCATAAATAAACTAGAGTGTGTTTGGGTAAGTTGAACATGACCTGAATCCAAATACGGGCACGCGAGAGAAATCTTTCTTAGGCAGCTACGAGCGGCGCGCGGAGACAGTCTCACGCTGTGGGCGAACAGATGCGAAGAGAAAGGACCTCTTCCTTTTGGATATGGATGACCGATTTACAAGTATAACTCGGACGACTTGTATGCGTACGCATGTCAGTAACATAACACTCAATCTAACATGCGTCTTAAACAAAATTTTAGCGTCATCAACAACTTCAAGACGTAAGTCGTGTGCACGTAACCTACTCGTACGTCTTAGTACGCCTATATTGATAAGGTTTTAATTTACTCCGAACACAAAACACAATGACACAAGAAGAACCGTGCGTACGAGCATTATAAAAACATCCTCTCCGTCATCAGACTTTCTCATGTTTTACAAGGCACCCTGGTCTAAAAAGTTAATATAAGGTAAACTACTAATAAACAGCGGCAAGTCTGGAAACGGGTTTATAGTTAACATCTTTGTTGGCCACTAGGACAGAAAGTACATGTGGTCGTATTATAAGTGATATCGCCTCAATTTCTCTGAGTAAGGCGCGTGGCAGGGCGCGGCGAGTCCGCGTGCGTCGGGGAGACACCGCGCACAATGGGCGGAGAAAACGGACGGATGCTGTCATCGCACTCTCGCGGCTTGACTTATGACTTACAAAATCTACATACAATCATCAGAGATGTGGAGCAGGCCAGTGGGCCGCGCGGCCACGCATCGCTGCCTGCGCGATAAACGCTCAGAAAATGTCGTCTAATTGAAAATTAGTTTCTACAAATGTCCTGAAAATAGTACATGTTTTTATTATCCGTAAAGTCCTATATTTTTTTCAAAACTAACTAAAAGTACCCTAATAGTTGCAAGTTACCATCTCCACAGTTGTTCAAAATACTCCTCACGAAGATATGATCGGCGTGAGCATCTTATTGGGTTTAAATGTAATAAAAGTCACCAAAAATATTTATAGGATACCCCTTACACTAGATTTCACAAATAGTATCGTGACCTTCATTCTGTAACTCTTGAATCAAAACTACAGTTTGTTGCGTTTCAGCACAATGCGAAATTCAGTGAGGTGTTTTTTCGCGGTCGCTGACCCGCATTTCACGCTCGTACCACGATACTTGAATTTTTCCAATTTATTGCCTTACTTTGCTCATCGTCTTTTTGTATCACTTTTTGCAGCGGATGACAAATTGGAGACAGAAACAAGCATGTCGGGCGCAACGACCGTCTTTATGCCAGAACTACAGAATTAGAAACTTTTTAAACGGAACGATTAAGAAGTCGGAGCTATATTTCAACAGGCAATTTATATCCCGTCTAAACAAACATATTTAAATATTTTGCCGAAAGCTGCTTTGTCGTGTGTCACTTTGACGCGGCGCAACACGCACGCACGTTAGTTAGAGAACAAGTGTTTTATTTGAGGATTACGATGCGAACGTGTTTTTCTTGTATTTTAGTCACATTTTATTTACCTGATAAAATATATTTTGTTTTTATTTGAATTGTTAACTCGAAAATAATATCTTTAAATGTTGCCAAAACGATTCGTATCCAATGAAGCGAAGTATTTATTGATACAACATTTGTAGATGATGTCCGGTCGACGCAGGGTCAAATGCGCACTGATTTTCTTAGTCAGAATGCGAAAGCACTTATCCAGGGCCTTGCAGAGGGCAAAGACATAGTTTATTTAAACCAGGCATGTTGATTGCGACGCAGAAACGGTTATCGGCCAGACACGTGGCGAACTGCGTGCGCTCGCCATGTCGCCGCAACGTGATCGTTGCAATCATGAGATCCACTCAAGGAGTAGGTACTGGACGTAATAAAAAAATATTCCAATCGAACATAAACAACACAATTCAGCTTCCGAAAATGGGTTAGTTTTTCTCTAAAAACTAATACGCAATCGGAATATTCTGGCAACTCGTGCGAATACCATCTTCATCAGAGACTAATTCTGGAAAACAACAGACCAGAAATAAACTGCTTATTGACTGACATCTGAATACAGATGACGCTTACGTACTTACCATTATTTTCTTTCAGACTTCACGATCTATTTTTAGGATTTGTTTCACTGCAAGTTTGTAAACAATGAGCTGAATAAGTTTTCCTCGTTTAAACTGCAATTAGAATAATCCAGGCGATAGAATCGCAGTTAATTAATAAAGACAAATTAATTGGTCAGGGTAACACGTGCCGGCGACTCACTTTCCTCGTAGAAAAAATCTTATTCTGCGCTACGTGTTTCAGTGTACTGCAGTATTTCTACTGACAATTTTTCTGTTTTCTTTTCAATTTTGCGTGCACGTGCACTTGAAAATATGTTTTTAGATGATATCGTGGCATAGAAAGTGATGGTAATTAGGACACGACTAATTGAACTACCTACTTATTTAACGTAACTCATCAAGTGTATACTGTAAAATATGCTTCCAACCCTTAGCTCGCTCTTAGAGCAAAATTTGTTGATTGATGAGTTGCTTTTTTGCCAGTAATATTTTTGTGGCTATAAACATATTTATGAAGATAATAAGAATTACTTCCTATATAAGTTTACACGTCATGATCAAATTGAAGAGGTTACTCGTCACCGCGGCCTCCAAGCACATCCGTATTGCTCTTTGGCCTGTTAAATAGATTAAAGCGTGGGTTCAATAATTTCAGTTACATTTCAACTACCAAATGTAAGTGTATTTGCTTCAACACTGCTTGACAAACAAGCGCTAGTTAGTTAAAACACGAGTTCTATGTGATGTTCTATGATTTCTATTGTTTTTTTTTATAACATTTAATAAATTTCACTCTATTACACTGAAAACGCGCAATCCAAAGCAAAGGAACGTCTACGAATTTATAATGGATACGAGACAAATTAAATTAAGATATAATACTTCCGTTATTAAAAACTTAAAAAAAAACTGTGTACGAGTAGATTAAATTCTTAATTTTGGCACTGAAATATTCGCCGTGCTTTTTTCAACAAGGTCATTATTTTTCAAGGCGCACTTTTTAGAAACGATTGGTTTTTGCAGCGAGTGGGCAGTCTGTTTACAGCTGCTATCCTCTAGTGATTTACTACTGTACATACGCAGCTAATAACACTGTAGGTAATAGAACACAAGGTCTTGACGCAGTTTGGTGGAAATGTTAATGTATATTAACAAGTTATTAACTATTGCAAAAACTCTATATAGCAACATGAAACTTTTACGTAAAAATCCATTCCAGATATCAAAAATCTATGTTCGTAGAGGATGCAACTGCTTTCTTTACCCTTTGGTAAAAGTATTGCGACTTTAGATTACATTTTTACGTAATTATATGATTACTAAAACATATCAGTTGTTGTAAATAAAAGTTGCTTCATAATGCGATAAACGTCACAATGTCAGTAGATTTATTTAGAAAGGTCTCACGAAGGTTTATTCACAGTCACATGAAGGTCTTTGAGTGGCATTCGCATTTGACACTACTTAAAACTGTAATTTATCTTAATGATTTAATAATCACAGTCGTTACTATCAAATGTCTTTATCAGACTGCAATATGTTGAATCGCAAAATTGTTTTAACTTATTCAAGAACGCTAGAGAGTCTCTTATAACTTTCATAGTTCCGTTTATTCAATTGAATTCACAAAACAGCAAAAGTTAGACCCACAATTAATCCTCCAAAGATTGTTAATTGTATCCACCACATACAATCAGTTCAATTTGCTTCGGATGACTACATTAAACTAGGTCTGCAGTCCATGCAAATCCACTTAGGTATTAAACCCGACATTCACTTGTTTGTTCACATTTACATAAACCTTGTTGTATTGAGAACACCAGTAGGAAGTTATAACCATAGTGCTTTAATCCAATTAAACATATTTTTATGTAAATAACGAAATAATATGAAAATGATAGGTGAGGACAATAACGACTGGCAGACATTGTGGACATTTCTGTATATGGTTGTTTTAAATCCATTTAAGGTACGGCGGGGGTGTAGGTATGGCCGGCCTTGGAAACAAAGTCATGCGATATTTTTGCTCTCAGCGTTAATGCGGAAGACTATTTCAAGAGTCAGGGTCAGTGGCGCCCGTCACCCGCGCCCGCGCACCTCGTGAGCGGGACGCCTCGGTGTCAGGTTTCCGTAACGTGACATCCAACCCTCTAATTATTCGGTAATTAGCCTTATAATTAAAAATAATATTTACTTCATAATCATCTTGAATAACACTTTCCTTGGTTATATGGTTTAAGTAGACGTTTACTCATACTATGTATATAACCAACACCTATAAGACAAAAGATGTCAAGCGACGACGTTGGTTGCGCTCGTGTATTTGCGGTGAGTTCTGCTGACCTCAACCTGCTTGCATGAAGGCAACCTATAGTGATGTTAATAGGCAGGAAGCCCATGCAATGTCAGAAGATCAATTAGATTCAATATTTTAAACAACAAATTTAATAATAGCTAATGTTTTAAAGGTTGTCCTGAAGGCAAAAGGCATAAAATATGCCCGTGAAATATTACCGTGGAAGTCAATCTGTTTATTTCGACGATATTTTTCTCGGCACCCAGATAATTTGGGCTTAATTGATCGCAGAACATCAAGGTTGATTCTTTTAGGACATTGACATGAGCGTCTGCGGAATCAAACGAAGCTTTTATGCACTGACGTCACCGTTTAGATTTTCTTTATTTTATAAGGCTTTATTTAATAGTGGGTTGAAGTAAATTGTTTTGGGTTTTGACACCAAATTAAATTACCAAATTACACATTCGGCGAAAATGGCATAAGTTATCAGTTTTTCCTTACAACTCATCCAACAAAAACTTTAGTGAGATCCGAGAATCAAATAAAATACTCCGTACATTACAAAAATGGCGGCTGAAATTATCGATGAACACTCCAAAATTGTAATTTGGTATTTCTCAACTTATTTTTATTTACAGTTATTACTAGAGTAGACAATTTGGTGGAAAATCGTCATTCGATTAATATTTTTTCATTTATTCAGATAAAGTTATTTTACAACATAAAACCATTGTAATTTAAATAAGCTGTTGTAAGTCGCGACTGAGATCACCTCTAGACTTTGAAATGAAACCAAGGCCGGTACTAATGTTCGTTTGACCTTCAATTTTTTTCACGAATTCATTTTAAAATACACAATAAGGATGGATCAGCGGAAAACATTCGGTTGCTAAAGGATTTTTTATTGATCACATAAACATGTTCTTATTAACTAGTTAATACAAGATATCTTTTTTTTTCGGTCGACAAATGAGTATTGTTCTTGGCATTTTGTTGTCTTTTTAGTTTAAGGAGGAAAATCTTACATTTTTATTTATTCGTAGTTTAATTATGCATACAATACAGTATATACGACAATTGCGTCTTAAATTATTATTTTCTATTGATTTAATTGCATACGAAACCGTCAACGTGGGCCAACAAGTGTCTACGTAGCAAATCGTGGAAGTGATCTAAATTCCCTCATAAGTACATGTAATTCGAAACAAATATAAGTGATGGCCACGTGACACTCATCATATAATAATATCATGTTTCAGATTCGTACAACACCTGGAAGTCGTTTATTAGAGTTCTTTGAAACGAGGTTACATACGTTTACTTGAAAGTTGACTCCAGGTGGTGAGCGCGGCGCACTTCACCTGCACCTGCCGATTTATGCAACTGTTCCGAGTTTATTTCATTGGGTAATGCAGATTTTAACCATGAAGGTAGGTACTAGGTAGTTAGGCAAAAGCAGGTGTTCTTTTATAAAATAAAAAGGACAGCTATCTAATCTCTGAAAAGGGGTTGTATATTATAAGGGCGAAGTATACTGTAAGAAAGTAGAAAATTAGTTCACCTTTAATTAGATGCTTCGTTTTTAATGTTAAATATTTACGGATGACGGTTGTTGCATCATCATTGAAAATGCCAATCATATTTAAAGCTATTAATCTAATTGCGTTTACGTTTTAGGTTACGAAATTGCACAATGTTTACCTAAAACATTGATACATCTTTATTTCTTGTTGAGGCCCGTGACTGCTCTCAAAATAGGTACATTCACATTTGGTAAAAAAACAAGTAGTCCTTGAAGGAGCCTTCACATGAAAGTACAATGTTTCACGTTGGTCACTAGCAGGGCCTTGAACTTTGAGAACGCGTCGGTAAACATGTTTGCGCAGTACTCACTGCGCACTCTTTATTACGATGACGTCTCGTCTTGCCCTATACTGCATTTGTTTTATTTCCCTGGTTTATTCCGTTACCTTCAGACACGTGGCACTCCAATTGGATTTCTTATCTGGCCTTCGGTTCATCCGAGACAAACGTTTATGGTGTTCTACGACATACCATCGCTCAAGGCTAGTTCTCATAATATAGTGCTTGTATAAATCATTGTACGCATTGTACCGATAAAACAGAATTTATATTCCATACCTACCTAGAACAAAATGAAATGTATGTAATACATTACTACCAAGGTTAGTAAAATTAATTATCATAGCTGTCATGCCATTATATAAACTAAAATAATTTTGCCACAAATTAGTTCTAACGTATAAGCTCCTGTTTTTATTGTAGGTACCTATGTGTACACAATTAATATCTGTTTGTATCACAATAATAAGTAGTAATCTCAATATTTTATGTGTATGTATAAAAACGACTTCCTAGTTGTTCGAGTTCAACTTAAGCATATATAGTAAGATCGAGGAAAACATTCCTGTTTATGTACATAGTTAATAAAGTCCTTTGTGACGTAGTATAGTATGGTGACCGAGGTGGCCGAGATAATGAGTTCGTCAAGGTCAACGCGTGTTAATTACAATTACCGTGAGTGGTCATTCTTTGTTCCAATAATGATTAATGCCGGTCGCGAGTGGCGAGAAGTATCGTAAATGAGATAACAGGAAGCGTCCGTGTCGCGCCAATGTCATATCACAAGGTCGCATGACATTGGCCTGCGCTGACACCCGCTGGGCGCTCGCGCTGGCCACCGCGGCCCGCTGCCCGCCGCAGCCCGCACCGTCTGCGCGACCCGAGCCCCAGCGCTACGGAATATCATTAACTTAAGGGCCTGAAGATAAATTGAAATAAGGAACTTAAAATGTTCAGATTTGCACATCGTTTCATCACCCTCGGCGTAATTATTTTTTTGTTTTATTTTAGTTGATCATTAACTTCTGCTGACCTTCTTGGGTTCAACAAGAACCGACCTTTAAAATAGTTATGATTCGGTAACTCTCGTATACTTACCCAGGTAGGTGTAGAAAAATAATTCGGAACAAGAAATCACCCCATATGTACGTCAGACTAAACACATAATATGCAGTGTTTTTTTCATACGTGTAAAATATGACCTTGTACAAAAAAATATATCAGCAAGTACCGTTATTGTTTTTTTATTTAGATATTGTTGCATAAGCTGAACTGAAGCGTATTGTTGTACGCAAAAGTATGAAATTGCGTTGACAGTGGTATTTCTTATCGCCTAATCAGAAAAGCAGCGAGACCTTGAGCCTGACCCTGGATATTTTTATCCGCATACACATTTTGCGAGTGTTATGTAGACACGAAGCAACGTGATGAGGAACTGCCAAAATCATATTTAAGCTATATCAGATAAAAAAATATAAGATAACCATTTTTACGTAACGTATTTGTAGAAGCAAAATATTTGTTCAAGGATGAAAATTGTTGTGACATCAATAGGTAGGTAGATAGGCATATAAAACGATTTATATCTTAGATTGTAACGAAGGAAAGAAGTGCTATCTAATTAAAGCATCAATTAACAGCTGGAAATAGTCCTCAAGGGGTTGTTAGACACATAAATATGGAAGAAAGTTAATGTTTATGTAGCGTCGCGGGGCGGGCGGAGAGCGCAGGCAGGCGGCGCCGGGTGGCGCGGCGGCTGTCGCGAGGTCGCTGCCGAGCTAGGAAGTCACCCGACCTCGACCTTGTATGTGCGAAAAGTATTTTTCGACAACGACGCACGTACCCCTCCTTCTCTTTCTCCTCGACCCCCCTGTTTTGTTGTACATAATTAACATTAATCATGTCAAATTATGTATGGCTTAATGTATTACTACTTCTGGTATTTAACCATCACAATAACTTTATACCGACGACTTCCAGAACATCTTCACAACAAGATTACGAATTGCGGAAAAGATTGAAGGTCGTATGCATACGTCGGTGGAAAATATACAAGAGCGAGTTAATTCATGACAATCGTATATGCTTAACTAAAATATCAGACGCGGAAGTATGTGACGAAATATAACAATAAATTAATCATGTGGTATATTACTTGTCAGCTTCATAACTAGGATCGGCCGCCACGTGATCCCTTGACTCATCGGCGACAGACAGAAACACTTCATTACTTTAATCAACTCAACAATTTCAACACTCGAATAGTTTCTAAGAATTTTGGTATGATACTTTTACCGGGAATACATCGCACACATCCTATCAAGGAAATATTTTTTTTATTATAATAAGCTGAGAACTATAAGGAACCATATAAAACGCCTACATTTATTGAATCAAGTTTAATAGTTCATAACCATAAATAGAAAAATTTAACTACCTATGTCAATTTTTAAGTGGGCGAAATGGGCAAAATTTGAATCTTTAACATTTCCGACTTTACAACAAAAGGACAGATTTTTTGTCAGCCCTTTTATAAGACGACGTGTAAAGGACAATCAAAGCGATCATAATTGTTAAATGATTGACATAGCGGTTAGGTGTGTTGGTGGATAGGCAAAGGTAACGGAATGATCTAATCATGCCTCTGTAATTATTTACGCAAGTGCAAGCCATGTGAGAGAGCTGCGAGCCGATCTCGATTGTCGTCCGATATTATGGCAATATTTCACCCCGGCCGCCATTGTTCGCCTTTTGTTGCGCAACACCGTTTGTTAAACATTCGCAAGGTAGCCCTCAATTGTTTTCGTTTACTATATAAACAGCTCACACGAACGTACGCTCCTCGTACTCGCCTCAGTTCAAAAGGTGTTTATTGACTGCGAGCCAACTCAGTTAAAATAAGGACTGGTGATAATATTCGACTTGCAATAACAATTGTTATGTACGCACTGCCTATGAGTCTAATTTAAGAAATTATTGTATTAGTCAGGTTACATACACGTAGTGAATCTAAATCGAATTGGCTTTACGTCATTGTATAGTTTTTACGAGCCTGACAATTGAGATTACATAAACTATGACGCATTAACTCTTTTATATGACTGATATATTATTATTTGACATTTAATAATAAAATGCAATAGTCGTAGACATATGAGTGTGATACCCTTGAGCGCGGCGTGTGACATTAGATGAGGCGACCTTAATCTTGAACGATAGAGCTCGCGGTGGCCGGCGTGCAGCGCCCCGCGTTATCTAACGCCTGTTGACTTTCGCCAGTTATCACAACACCAGGGCTGCCACTATCCTCCACAATTCGTGTTCCAAGCACTTATCTTGTCGTCATTAGTAATTAATTAGTTCTGATAAATGGTACATAACCTTAATAAACAAACAGCATCACGTTACAAAATACGTTTTAGTCATTAGTAGAGTTCAGAGACTCTAGTTATAACTAAAGTATTCTTATAAATTACTTTTGCCTATTACTCTATTGACATTTTCCATCAAATGATCTCTCATTTTTCTTTAATGTAATCTAGATAACTTTTTGAATAACTTCCTTGAGGACTTATGTAGGAAGTTATAAATAGGAAGACATGCAAATCTTAAATTTGTTTAAGTAAACAATAAATCATCTTAGAACTAACATTAAGTTTTGAGGAAGTTGTTTTAACTTTGTGCTTAGTCCATAAATTTATTTTATTGATTAAAAATTATGTATTTTCATTGCCAAGGTGACACGATAGTTGTCACATAATTGAACAGTATTTGAGCCAAAATTATATTACTTTGAAATTATCTTGTAATAAGAACACCTTTCTTGTAGAGTTCTGTCAGTTATACACGACTTAAATATTGAAAAATACGGCCTCTTAGCGAATCCTGCGTTTGACGATTATTGTGTACTACGTAATCTAAGAGCTACGTTATCCTATTGCATTCTGTGTGTTAATACATTGCAATTTTATATAACCCAGCGTTAAACCACTAAATTAAGTGAGAAAGATTCGTGTTGCAAAAGTATATTGCTTGGTATAGTCACTTGTAACACCTATCCCAAACAACAATTTTATCAATGATATTAAATATTTTTGTGGAACACCAAAAATAATATTTACACAAATATGATCCATATTCGGTACGCAGAAAACAAAAAGAAGTATTTGTGGAATCGATAAAGTGTTGTCAAGTGACGCCCACGGCTATGAAAGAGCTTTTTGTGTGTTGTACAAACAAAGTGTTGTTCTAGGAAGATACTGTTTGAGTTCTTTGTCATGCGACTGTTCTCGCAATATTTTATTTATCAACTAGTACTGCACGGCCCTGTTTTATTCCATGAATACAAAATTCGCATCACTATTTTCAAAATATTTACGTAGCTTAACAAATACAACCATTTTCGGTATATTGTGATAACTTTAAATCAAATAATGTGAGGCGCCACTACTGATATGATTTAAAGGTAATTTCTAAGAAAAACAAGTATTAAAGATAATCTTGTTTTTGTGTTTGTCGCTATGTTTCTAGTGTTTGTAGGCATTACGGTAAAGTTAACAAAGTTCCGCATATCACAACAATGTAGACATCCTTTAAAGTAAATATTACATTTGTTATGTGTAATAAGTGTCAATGTCGGCCCTGAAGGCTAGAGATTATGAGTAAATACGCTACAATCTACATATCTACCTCGTTGAAGTAATCGCGGCACTGAACACCCGACCACTTCCTTGTTTGTCATTGCGATCTTATTATTGCAAAAATAATACCTAACAATACTGCTTAACTCAAGGTCACTCGGCTTGACCTTGCTTACACATTTGTTTTTATTTAATTGATTTTATACAATCGTATGTTCTGACGTCACTTTAATATACGTGGAACTTTAAAACCGTACCTACGATTTTATAAATATGATATAAAGTAAGCAAATACGTCGTAAAATCGCGGAAGTTTACTTATCTGGCAAAGTATATAGATATTACCTGACGTCACATAAGAAACTTCTGCATTAGTAATAACTGAATCAGTAGTGAAGTCAATAGTTAAGAATCCATTCATGTGTACACTATTATAGATTAACAGATGCATATGACGGTCAACAAAAACAAATACCAATAGTCATTGAAACGCAAATGTGTGTCAAGTGTGTGCGAGCGCCGGCACCGCATGCGCCGGCTCCGCCCCGCGCGCCGAGCGCCGAGCGCCGAGCCGCGGCCGAGCGCGTGTAGGGCCGCGCTCTGCATCTGCTGCCGGAACGGGGGCGTCATTGTTAAATGCGACCATTCGACGAAACTTAATTGGCCCGACCTAGCTCGTAAAAGCGTTGTAAAAAGTGTGAAGGTCTGGCGGAGGTAAGGACTCGACAGAAAGAGGTCAAGTGTAATGCTTCGTGTTCCACTGACCTCATTTGGGAAGCGACTGCCGACAGCCGACACTGTTCGCCGCACTCGCCGCCTTTCATATAAATATTATGTCCTAGTTTGCCACTGTTCTACAATTACTGTTCTTTGTTAACATACCTAAGACATCGCACTGGTTACGCGCCGCATATTATTATTTATAATATGTACGTTTGGGTTGTTTATACCACCCGCCCTTGTTTATTTACTTGTATTTTATCTTTATAGTTTCAATAGCAAAAATAAAATCGTATAGAAATGTACAAGTACATTATAAATAAATGATTTTTATTATTAACTTTATCTGTTTTAAATGAACATAATACTTTGATTCCTTTATCGATTTCATTAAAGTGTGTCAATGTTAATCAATAAATAAATTGAACTGATTAATAATACTTTCTCTTAACGAGATCATGCTTTATAACACAGTCGCAAGCTAAAACAATACTTACTTCGAGTTTTAAATTAGAATTACGAGTGCAAAGAAAAATCCGGAAACTGCCGTAGGAGAAGTGACCTCCTCTTGTCGAATGAAACCTTCAGCTGCTATTATTAACGTTATGACCGCGAAATCGGAGCACTGACACACATCCCGCCCGAATAATACCATATACTACATAATTCATAGGAACCTTGGCCCCAATGCTGCGTATGCGTGGCTCATCAGCTCAGCCCGACGAGACCTATCATGAAAAAGTTACGATTATGTCTGCCGACGTAATTCATAATACTATTACCCAATATAAACTGTACTCTTCAAACAATTTTGGTATAGACTGTTTCTATGGACTGAATACAAATATGTTTGACTTTACCAGTCTTTCAATAAAATTAAATATGAATTATTATTTCATGGAAAAAACAAAGGATATGCAAATTAGTGATTACACAAACAGCGATTATAATTATAAGAAAAATACAACCTATATCTTAACTTAGATCAAGGTAAACTCAAGCGAATGTATTCAATATTCTTACGACCTCTGCCTATAGACATTCATTGTTTTTTTTTTTCTTTAAAATCCTTGTGAATAATGAAAGGTGTCCTTAAAAACAAAGCAAAGTTGGAAACATATTTACATGACTCCATGATGAATATGTGATTTCGAAAATAAACAGTTTCTTATATTTTGTCATTGAATAATGACTGTCTATGTGTGCCATTTAAATGTGAAACAAAATATGAAATTGCGTTGAGACGTATCCTAAAATAGAAAAAAGACTAAAGTTTTTTGGTCTTATGAATGGTCTTATAGGTTCACTTGATATGACAAAAGTACAAAGAGAATTAAGCTTACAAGACGTGTGACGTTCGTGTTTAAGGAGAGTCAACATAAAGCCATTGTTGATTCGTTGAGGCTCTTGCATCTCAATCCAAGCCGTTCGTGAAATAAGCTAACGACTAAAGTAAAAATTATTAAAGTATTTACCGTAAAAAAAAGATTAATTGTTTTATTTAATTTAATTATGTAATTAGTAAAATAAGGGATATAGTTGTAGAGTCTTTTGCATAAGGTATGCTAATATGCTTTTAATTAAACCTTTTCTGCAGATAGCAAACAAATGAAGTTTAGTTCTCTACGTTTTAAACCTTTTTACTAATTTTGTGTTGTGTAGTAAACCGTAGTATCGTTATAGTACGTTTCAATAAATTAGATAGTTTCACAGACTAGAGTTGTAGCCTAATTTCCCTAAAACTTTTTATACGTACATATTTTTTCCATTGTTTTATTTTAAAAGAGAATTTTGGAGTACTCAAGTAAAAGATCTTTTGACAAACCATTAACCACACTCCTTATAGACTATTGTAGCTGTCATAGTCTATGTTCAGGCTAACTGCATTTAGCAGTCGGTATACCACAACCTTTTAAAATAAAACTGTTGCTTTCTTAGAAGCGAGACATCGCTCACACCGTGTAGAGTGCCGCCTAGCTCTCGTAGCCTTCCCGTTAAATATTCATTGCTTTCATAATGTACATTTTATCAATTTGTAGATTAGACTACTATGGACCCTGTTAGGCACAGCATATTTGTAGGAAAGAGAAAAACACTTTCCTGTATTCTCGTAGGCCTCGTAGAGACGTAGATATTTAGTTCAAAATCAATTTCATAAAACTTTTGAGTCTTGGATCTTATTTGAGACCATTTACGGTAGGACAGATGTTTCGACTAAATCACAGCCCTGATAACGTAAAATGTATTGTAAATAACCCATGCATTCATCTAAATACTATTGCACAAACAAGTTACGAGATGTGACGTGTTTTCTTTTGGCATTTAACCAGAGAACTTTTACCTATGATATATTTTAAATACGCGTTACTAATGTATGTACTTAACAGTAACCGGTGCAGTAAATAGTGTAAGATATTTTTTGTTGAAACAAAGCGATCCTCAAATGGTCTTATTTTAGTACAAATTTAGTTCTTAGAAACCGGGAATGAGTCAGAGAACAGACGCCTGGTATCCGCCTCCGCCGCATACTTATTTAAAATTAAAACAATATACAAATAACATTTTAAAAATGCTATTGTTAATTGTTTCAATTCTTAATACCAGCAATATCGCAGAATAAGGCGAGGCAAGGATACCCAAAGCAGTATTACGCATCTTGCAATAGCCAAGCCACAAAACGAAATGCACAATTATTGCTCTTTAATTGGTAATTTTGATTAAGTTGAAGATGAATTGCTGATTCGCGTTACGTATTTCGTTAAGGTTATATAAAATGAAAAATATCGGGAATAAATATTGTTTCATTTTTTATTGTTCATTGCTGCTATCTAGCTTTTGCAAGATACGTATTCCGGCCTCAGGAGTGCCAGTCACATTAAGTTCAATCATTCGTTCTTTATCGTTCATTACTGAGTGAATGAATGTCACTGTTTCATTGACTCCTGTTTACTGCCCAGTTGAACTTGGGATGAGATTTGTTTAACAAATAATGTATGCTACAATTTTGAATAAATATTGAGAGTGTTATTTAGATTAAAGTACTTTATTTTGATACGGATAAATAGACATTTAGTGAGAGAGGCACGCAAATTAATGCTAAGACTACTTCATATTTCTGTGCTTGGGTTCATTTTCTCAATGAAAAGACAGCGAAATAGTCTTAGGTATACAATAAAATTACTAAACAGACTAATTTTAAATAAATTACCATGAAATCTTAATTTAAACCAGATCGTAAATCAATGATACATGTAACTTTAATATGATGCACTAAATATTAGAATAGTGTTTTGTGTAATTCTGAGCAAGCTAATAAATTACGAGCTTGGCTAATTCCCAGCATCGACTGTAGTCTGTAGCGGCAGTTACAGCAGATACAAAGGTAGCTCACACCTGGCATAATGTATGGATTTATTTAACTGACCGATAAAAATACGTTCTCGTCTTTCAAGCTGGAGAGGTCGGATAATATTACTTCAAGGTCTGTTGACGGGCTGACCTCGGCGTATCGGTCGCGGAGGACAGACGGTCGCAAATATTTGCGCGCGTGAGAGGCATGAGAGGCAAGCGCGCGGGGCGAGGGGCGAGGTGGGCTCGCGCAGGGGCCGGGGGGGGGGAGCGGGAGCCAGGTGACCTTGCCGCGCGTCTGCCGCACGACCTTGATCTTGAGACGACCGCGGCAACGCGCCCGCCCTCGCCGCTATGCGAACTAACGACTCCTGCTCCGGTTGCTAACTATATCAACACAATATCTCATTATAAACATAACTAATTACTTGTGGAAATGCAAAAACAAAAAAACTGTTCCACATGAATCATTATGTAGCCAGGTTCGCTTCTCAGAACTTTTCGATGACTATCTGGAGCATATTTTTATCGTACGTTGTTTTTATCTTTATTATTCATTATGGATATCGTCAATTAATTCTTGAATAACAACCTACACACAGAGCTTTTAAAACGCTACAAAACAGAAGTACATTATTCGAATCTTACTAAACCTCAAACCTTGGTCATAGATCAAACAAGGATTATACTTCATTATCTTTAAATTTAACATTAAATACAAATCACTTTTTCAGATTTCATCTGCCCTACCAAATAAACTAATATTTTATTTAACTTCGTAGTTACGTAGTTATAGTTGCATACATTTTAAACAGGGTACTTGCAAGCAATATACACACATGCAGCTATTTACATTGAATTTAATACGAACGCACACATCCAGACTTACGATCCCGGGACCTTTACAATATTCAATGCCAAGTCGTCTGAGGAGTTCCACTTTATAAGGCCATTGGAATACATTACCCTAAATAAAGTAAACGAATTCCGTTTGAAATATATTGACGTGACTACATCAGCCTAATACTAGATTAAATTGCCTTGATGTGAATTCACGGAAGAAAGCCTTTGAGCACGTGGAATTACTCATACACATCCGATATACTCGAGTAAGAACTGATAAAGTAAGCTAATGAGAAAAACTCACGGAGTCTTTACACCTTAAAATCAGCTTTTAGTAAGAAAGTTGTATTTAGTATTAGTTGTTACCAACGACATCGCCTGCGCGAATGACGGTTTTAGTTGCAAACTGGTCGCGTCCCATTGATAAAGTCAATTAAATAGTGGTCTATGTTTTATTCCAGGTTGTCAGCTAACTTCGACCCAAATTTCATCCATAACTTGAACCGTTCCTTAAACCGTTTGGGTGTGAAAGAGTAACAAACATCCATCCATACTTACAAACTTTTGCTTATAATATTACCTAGTAGGATTCAGTTAGACTGCTGAAAAACCTAAGAAAATATTGTACGAACTTAATTTCACGGCGGTCACAAGAATACAAAATGTTGTTTTTTTTGCAATTGTAGCAGTACTAAGAGACATGTTCTTAACATTATTTGTACTTAATACAGTCTACTGTAATCACAGAACGAATACCTTCAGTTGTAAAGCTCGCGATAATATCCGGCACTATTGAGTCTGGAAACAGTCGGTAATTCCAAAAGCTCTCAAAGTCGACGGAAGCGGGGGAGGACAAGAGTCTTAACTATAAAAACGTTGTTAATTATTAACTACCTGCGTTACGTAAGGTCATGGTCACTGCCTACAGACTAATGATACACATTAATATTTGAAGTATAATTATGTTAGAGTTACAATACTGCCCAATGTTATGTTAGCAGTTAATCATATCAGTGGTTTAATCTTTAGCTGTCACTAGTATGTTGGAATATGAATAAGTAAAATATTATTTAAGAAGGTTTGTTATTATATTGGGGATTTGGAGTTATAAGATCAAAGTTATATAATAAATTAATGATATTATATTTTGTTCTTTGTAAGTAAAATATCGATGCATGTGATCCTATACTATACTTATATACTCTCAATAATTATAGTATATTACTATACTTATACACTATAATTATTGAAAAATAATAAGCTCGATCAGTTCTAGGAATTTTGGAAACTGGCTTAGCAGGTTCACTTTTTTTTCGTAAAAATTAAACACCCAATGTCACTCGAAGTGATGTCAAGAATCAAAAAACTTTAAACGTCTTTTTTCGGGCAGTTCATATAAAAACTAGTGACTAATAAACAAGGTCTTGCTAACTTTAGGTTTTTATCTAAAGTTGGCAAACGTAATTAGCGGAATACAATGACTAATCCTCATGATGTTGCATGATCACTGTATAATTTGCTTATCTGGTACATACGACGCGAACTTCTGTGTAATCCCCAGTGTAGCAACATCTGCCATTTGAGACATATGTACGAATGACTCAAATGATAATACTGTACCGGGAATTCTCTAATTAATATTTGTAACTCATATTGACCAATAAAAAATAAACGACGTAATGTACATACTGTTTAAGTGCCGGACTTGACTGGACAATAATTTAGGTATACTTAAATGGTCCTTCTGCCTAAGGTTAAAGCGCAATGAGGCAAAGTATTGATATGCGGTCGATTACACTAAAGTACATGGTCGTTATCATAAATGCATACTGGACTCTACACGATATAACTAAAAGTAATCATAAAAAGACGTTGCAACAAATAAACATGAGTCAGAGATGCAAATGTCTTATCTCCTAAATATTGATAAGTGCTTTAATGATTTTTATTGGAGTTACTGATGAATATGAAAATACAACATCGATCAACATTACTTCGTATTTGATCGTCAATTCAATGTGCGTCGGTTTATGTAGAATGGTGGACTGCGTAACATGTTTCTTATTTTACATACATGTGCCGTTCAGTTAGAACGTAGTTAAGGTAGCAAGAAAGAAGGCATAAGCAACGTATATAATGGTCAGCAACACGTGGACGCTGCAACCTTGCGATAAGCGGCATCCGCTGATAACGCGGAGCACGTCACCGCTGCGGGCGCGCATTTCTCGCGCCCGCACGCCGCGCCCCCGCGCCCCCGCGCCCTCCTCCCCACGCTGCGCAAGCGCATGCGGCAAGGTCACGCGTGCACCCTGCACCGCAATAAACTTTACACGTGTCCATAACACATCACTGCAAACAATAATCTCTATAAATTTACATTAGATCAAGAACCTCCTACTACGTACTAGATCGTACTCTACATTTACTACTCATTGTACTATTTCATTATTAAATCTTTACAACACACTATTTCAACGCTTCTATTATTATAGGTAGTTACTAGCTAGACTACGCTTAGACTTGGGCTAAATATTTGTTCGCCGGATGTCACCAATTATTCATCGTTCTGAATATAAACATCTGTAGAGCAGTGTCTGTGACAAACGCTTTGGACTCATCACGTATTATCTTAGCCGGTGAACGCCCACTCTAGATTAAATCTATTTACTTTTATGCATAATGACGGACAGACGAATTAAGGAAGGCGTAGCAGTCAAATTGTAAAAGTCGTAGTCAACTTATTGCGTAGAAGTTGTTGCAAATCGAATAAATGGCGTATTTATAACAAAAGTTACTAATAAAATATGAAATAAAAATTGTTCTGAAAAGAACAATACACGTAAATCCTTTAATCCTTTTTTTACAAATATCATTGACCACAGAGGCTGTAATTACTGGTTGCACCTCGTTTATTACGGGTATCAACTGTCCCACCGCAAGGCTGTATCTCACAAACCAATAAAGCTCCGTAGGCACTATAAAACTGAGTTCCCCAAAGAAAACACTCAAAGGAACCGTTCATTTAACTCGAGCATAAAATCGGGGGTGGGATCAACTCCCATGGAGCTTCCCCACCGCCCTGCCCTTGAGTAGATCGTATTATTGCTAAGATATTTGAAAATCCATTATTATGAAGGCCGCCTCACAACTACTCAGAAGTAATATTGTTTTGGTTTTATTACATTCAATTTTTCTTGTTAAAATACTAACTTTAGCTGTAACATTTTATATTGCATACAGTTTTGTTTGACGCAAAAGCGTAATCTTGGTACGGTAAGTAAAACCCGCTAGTAGTCGGAAAGTCCCTGAAACGCATATGAGCGTCATGCACATGTTCCATATTGCCTACACATTGAATAGAGGAAACTAGAATGACATTGGTGTCCTCAATTACTTTTTATTGCGTAAAATATAGAACAGCTAATTGTATCTAGAAAATGAAAATAGAAAACAACAAAGGTTGATCGTCGTCTCCTAATAGTGACACGCGCGTATCCTGAGTGACCATTTCTTGTACTTCTCTAAGTGCCATGCAGACAACAATTTATTTGGTCGGAATAACTTTTTATAACGTTGCGTTCATTTTATTGAAAGTCTCATTTTAATTTCATCAATCGATAACATTTGATGTCCAGCGCACTCAAAAACAACTCCCCTACTAAAAATACTGGACACGCAAATCGCACCCTATTTTAAAAATAGGGTGCGATTTGCGTGCCCCTAACTACTCGTACAAGTGCACGTCCGACTGTAGCTCTTATGAACGTGTAGAAAATCAATGATTTAACCGGATTTATGCATAAAATAACCTATAAGAAAAATTGTATTTGCCAGCTGTAGAAGATGTGTTCATTATCTATCTACGGATATAATTACACCACTCATACTTCCTAGTACCAATTAGTACAAGCCGTATTTCCCCACAAACAGTATTTTACGTGCTTAAAACATAATAATGTTATTAGAAATATTTATCTAATTCTAATATCTGTATAATTTACAACAATGCACTTAAATTAAAATTATGAATGAACACATGTAACTGAAGGCGAAAACATTAATAACTGTGTTAAATCTGTTTTATTATGCACCTTGAGAATTGTTTCCTGTATTTTCCAACTGTAGGTATAACTGTGTATGTCTGAATAGAAATATTCCATGCGAAATATACTAGCTACAAAGCCAAAAGGGCAGAAATATTGTCCCAATCAAGATGTATCTACACTTAAGACCATTAAGAGCTAGGTAGGTATTTACGATATTTATTATGATGTAGTTTAACGTAAGTTAAGATGACTTGGAAAGGTCGGGGCAGGTAGGTCGACGTGTCAATTGACGTTTTGTTATGTTGAATGTGACCGGCGGCTGCGGCGGACGGCGCGTCTTGCGGATGGGGGGTGACATTGTGTGACCGCAGCGTTTTTATACAACTATTTGATGATACGGTGACGCAAAACGTCTGTTACTACAAGGTCGAGTTTAATTGTATCGTTGAGTTTATTTCTATTTATTAGCCACGTTACTTCAACTGTTTTAGTGCTTAGCACTAGATTACGTCTATAATCTACGGTGGATTTATTTTTAATCCAACAAGTTTCCATTATTGTGGCTATTAGAAACGCTTTGCGTGATTAATGAATAAATATACGTTTAGTTATTTACTAGCTTCAATGTGATTTCTTATAATGTTAAAATAATTTATTAAAAGCTCAACTTTCTAAATGTTGCTTTTAAATGCTAAATTCCTTTTAGTTAAATACTGAAAGTCAATAACAGAATCTATAAGAAGAATGCAAAGCTACAGAAAAACTAATAACGCAAATTTTTGTAAACTTTTTCATGAATCTAAATAAAAAACACTATCTTACGTGTGATATTGGCATTATAAATTAACTTAAACACAACAACAATTGGAACATTCGATTCGACCTTGTATACTGCGACGAATATTGGTTCTCAGTACCAAAATGAAAACATTTCGAGAACAAACACTCGCAGTTTTTCCGAGGGTTATCTCAATGATGTTCTACGTATATATTATAACATCGTGTTTTTGTGTAATGTACTAACATCTTTGCCCGCAACTACGACCGCGTGGAGTAAATAACAAGTCAAGTTCAAATAAAATTAGGCAAGTAATTAATTTATGGGTACATGAGTGTCGAATAGGTATTCGATTTTGTTTGCGTGTTTTTTAATTAGTATATTATGTATCCATATTTATTACGTTTCGCATATGGTAAATATAAATGATGTAAACTGGGTTTTAACTCACTGAGATAGAACAAAACAGGGCAAGGACACACGGTTATTTTTGAAACAGGAAAAGCCAGCCATTTTCAATTGTTAATTCCAAATTCGAGCACGTGTGTTATATTCATGTGGTTACCTACGTCATTGGTTATGTGACGTGGCTCCGTTTCATTAATAACAAACTACGGAAACGAAAGATTTAACGGTTATGACATATCAGTTATCATTTACGAAATATTATGAGAAAAGAACGGCCATCTTTGTAACAACGTTACATGGCAAGTTTTTTAAGTAAGTGATAGCAACTAATAATGTACATATTTGTATTAAAAATTCATTGTGTGTGTACATATTAGTTCATGTTGCATAAGAAAAATCATTATATTTATTCAACAACCTACCAGCTGCAGTATTCGGGCTCTGTGTACTCTATATGTAAAGTGTACCATTTCTACTGGTCTTTTCAGTAAAGTGTAATGGTGTGATAGAGCACCACACATTAAAACATAACAACTAAACAAGCCTTGTCATAAAAAGAAAATATTTTAAGTTAACTTTACGTTACTGAGACATGCGTATAAGTACGTGGTAACAAGACTGCTACTAAAATGGACGATTTTTATTTGATTAACAACTGATGTGATTCAGATATTTTAGGAAATAATCGATCTACCTTTATACTATCTTATACTTACATAATTAGAGGTGAGAGGTTTAGAGGTTTATGAACTGAAGTGAAATAAGTGCTTACACCTATTCATTCCATAAACCTCTGGTAAAGTTTATTACTTCATTTAGCGAACAGAGCCTAAACAATACAAAATGATAAAATTCCCTTAAAACCGGAGATTTACATGACATTTGAACATTGTTATCTAGAAAACCAGAAGTCTTGAAGACTCGTTACCAACCTTGGGCTCTCCTAATATTAAAATGATTGTAATTAAACCTGTCAATCTAATTTAAAAAAAACTATTCCGTAGTCTCTACGAATCGTTTCTACATTGTCAGGTGTCTAAGCATATATTATTATAACAAATGTTTTCTACATGATGAATATTAGCAAGGCCATCATTGTTACGTATTGCCAATGGCTATTGATGCATGTCTTTGTCATACGCACACACATCTGACTCATCACCAGAGCACTGTGGTTAAAACCTACTTGCGTCAGTTGGACAGACCATACAAATATAGCTTTATGCCTATCGGGTCAATGACATAGGTAATATAACCCACAAATAAGGATAGGTTCCAGGTACCTATACAAAACATTCAATAATAAAGATGTGATAAGCGCTACACGCTGTACGCACCTCTAATATTAATAAAATGTAGGTATTCAATTTTTGTACAAATACTAATCGCAAACACCAAAAACATTCAATTTCCATTTATGGAAATGCTCAAGAAACTCCTATTCTAAGTGTTGCCATCCTTTGACCAGATGCTGAGTAAGTATACAGTACTAGAGGTTGTTAAGTATGGCAGTCCCCTTTGCAGGTGTACAATAGTTGAAAACTTGAGGAAGCTGAGAGTATTCAGAAAAATCAGTGAGAAAACAACTCACATCCATTAAATTGTACCAATATCTAAACTGATGCTATCGATATTTTTAATAAAGTGCGAGAATAATGCTGTAGCACAGCACAGAATTTCCAATCCTTAATATTATACCTACATTTACTTGAAAATCAACTGAAAAGTACATGTAGGTGCCAGAACACACATCAATAACTAAATTTACTTTAAACCCTTTGGTTTAAAACAGTATTGCATGTTCGTCGCACCGCACGTCATTTCACGTGAAATGGCTTTGAAGCTTCGAGTTCTGAAAGTGTGGCCAACAGGTGACAAGCGCACTCTAGAGCGATGATATTCGGCGAACACGGTAACATAATACTTCAGGGCTATTTTATCGTTTAATTTCACTTAAAGCATGTCGTAACATAATTTAAACTGATTTTATCATCATTTATCACGTCCTGTTGAAAACCATTTAACTTTATATAATTTTATTAAATTATTTTTATCAAAATCATTCGTCAGTCAAACGTACGACATGGAAACAGGTTTGACATAAAAAGAAAATAAAAAACAAAAACACATTTGGTCTCATTACAATAAGCTCGATCAAAACCCGAATCCATTAATACTTTGTATATGAAGAACAAAACAACGATACCTGTCCGCTATTAAACACAACATTATAATTATCTAGGGACGTCAATACCTCGGATATGCATTAATCGAATAACAAATATACAGCAATACAGGTTGCTTACACGTGCCGGAGGAGTACAGGTGGGATCCCGGCACGAGGCGGCAGGTTTTAGTCGTTTTCTCACCGTCCACTGTATAATTTAATAAAATTTATTTTAACGCTGGCTAGTGTTGGCCAGTTCTACTTTACTGTCCATAAATAAGTCCTAGAGAGAAAAAGAGAAAGAAATTGCCAGTTCCTTTTATGAAAATGAGCCCATTTAAGTGTCCAATTTAAAAAATCCTAGTTGGAAAGATAAAGTTCTGTCGGTTTTTCAAGAAATAGGTACTCTTGTTGCACACGCGTTAGGTTCCATACACGTGTCGGGATATTGAAATTCTAGTAAAAGCTCTCTGTACATACGCACCCTTTTAAACTATTAATATGATGGACCAGTACTTCACAGAATCAAGTTTAACACTATCTCGTGTTATGTAACTTATTTCATTTTTATGCAAATTGAAAATGGATGTATAGATAATTATGATGATCTATTTAAAACTTTTTTGAATTGAATTTCTTGGTTTTGTTTCTGATTAAACAAAAATCTTCGAAAAGCTTCAACATAAAATAAACCTCCTTGCCCTGACCCTGTGACATTTACTCGTGGCTGGAAATCAATTTATACCTGCAGGAACTCGATTTCCTGGAACCCGCTAGACTATCGATCCCATCTCGCAAATCTGTTTGAAACTGTAGAGTTCCGAGTAATTGAGGGATGGGACACGTGCGACCTTCATACTGCTTTGCTCTCCCCATATTATCGGAAAACGTGTATTTAGAAGATCTACGAACGAACACCATAAATAGGCATACAATCTGCCTATCATCTTCACAAACCTTTTGAAAAGCCGACTTGACAAATGGCGGTCACTGACATTACGGATCGAACCTACCTTTACACTTCATAAGTAGGTGTGTTTAAAATATTATTATGTAGGTATAAGTTGTCTGAAATTCATTTTATGAATGAATCAGTGCGGTAGAGTAATCTGTTATTTATTTAGGTTATTAAAAGTTAGTCATAATGTATTTTACGTTTTATAAGTACCTATATGGAAACAAATTCAAATAACATGTTTGTGTACATTTTGTTTTTATCATGTTTCAGTCATAACAATAAATACTAACTAGTATTACAAACGTATTTGTAACTTTATCAGTTTGTTTTTACCACGACCCTGCTTTGCAATAGGGTATGGATGTATTGATGGTCATGTAAGGTGACTGACACAGTCCCGCCATTTGTTATTTAAGCTATAACTAGTCAAGTTCAAACAGGTAAAAAATTGTACACAATGGGCTACAAATGTTTAACAACAAACAACTTTAACAAATCCAAAGGTTGAGAAGTTGCTTAATACGAAACTTTCCGAGCTTAAGCTTTGTTTAAAGTTAACTTAAAACAAAGTTTTTATATTTCACAATCATCATAACTTGAAATTGAGATTTTCACATTGAACTTACATAAGCTTTTGTCTGACTTTCTTATGCTAAGTAAATGATCAATGCACTGCATTACCATTTATAGTGATACTATTACTTAACTTTCAAATAAACTAGATAATTAATAGTAGTTTAATTGTACCAAACAAATAAATTGTTCAACGCAACAACGAGCGTAGGCCAAGCCCTGGCTAATCCGACCGCATTGACACGATGTCGTCACAGGAATCGGTGTGGTTTCACACTACCGTTACCTAACCTCTTGTTGCTTACGCTGAATATATTTAAACGGTTCAATTAAGTTTTTTAAATAGTTAACCGCAAATAAATCGTGGATTAAATTAGAAATAGAACGTGTTTGGCAGTGCGCGGTGCAACGACGTTTTATATAATTAGCGATGCACAAATGAAGTGGCTTCGAAGGAATTGGGTCGATGCGCGTGGCGGGAGGGTGCGGGCGGCGTGGCGGCGCGGGGGGGCGTCGGAATTCGCGTAACGTTACGTCAGCGGGCGTCGGCCTCGCGCCGGTCGCTGACCTGCAGCTATCTCTAGCGCGGCCGCTAGTCGCACGCGCATAATTGCGCACACACACCACACATGTGCTGCATCACTAAGCTACTAAATGCAATTGACTGGACGCTCGAAACATCTGCGTCACCGACATCTTAATTGCATCAACATAGTTGCGTGACATGAATTCTTTCGTTAACGAATAGTCCTTTTAACTTAGATAAGATCGGTAACTGGTATCTCCATTCTACATGGTAACATAAGTTAGGAATGAAGGTATCTACAAAAACAAAAGAGTGGCTAGGAATATTGTTAAGAATAATAAGTGCCTAACAAATGATTAGATTGTCGCGATTGTCTTTCTTTAGAAAACGCGTACGTTTTGGTTATTATTTTCATGTCAAGAGCCGTGTCGTGTAACGTCCTCGAGGTTGTCGACCTGGTTCTACAGTTCTTTTGTATCTCGCAAAGGTTGAAATGAAGGTACGTGCCTACTGTGTTCGAAACGGGAAATAATACGGTTCATTTCATTCATCAACTTTATGTTCTTCCATATAGTGTAGGCGTAATGATGCGACTTTGTGTCTTCACTACAATGAGATGAACTCCTAGTTATAAACTCAAAAAACTTATGTCAACTTTAAAAAAAAATCAATGATACTAAGATTTTTTATCGTAGTTTTAAGTAGTTAGTATTGAGAAGATTCGGCGTATCACACGCAATCGCATTGTAAGACCAATTGACACGCACAAGTAATTTGTCACTACATAAGCGCTGATGACAAATGAGGAGATATAAAACTTAATAACGAATTTCGAATAACGGTTTCCTTATTCCGCATAACGATCAAACTGAGTCTGAGTGTTGACCGTGGGAAAATCCCTTATCTAAGCAACATTCAACGTTTCTCGCAAGTTATTTTCGCGCCACTATGCAAACAGGATCGCTCTCCGCTTATAATCTGGTCATTAACATCCCGTTCCATGACACCGTACAAGTGTATTACAACCTCAACGTAAACACTGCATGGTTTACAGCCAAAGGCTTGCGGAAATGTGCTAACTACTTATGACGCACTGTAACTGTAAATTATTATCCCCAACTTTAATGTAAGAATGTCCGGTTTTTGTGATTTATAATTTTATCCACTGCGATGTATTTTCATATTTAGAACTTAATATATTTTTATTATTTCGATACGTTTAAATGTTGCTGTAATTTGAGTTCAAATCAGTGCATTTGGATGAAGATAGTTTAGCTATACAATAACACTTCACTAAATTGCAACTACGTTAGTATTATTACTTGATAATGCTGCATATTTTTGAGCACCATTGATTTTACCCATGATAATCGGAAAGCTCCCATCAACATTGCATACAAAATGCGCCTTTACAAACACTAACACAGAGCGCTAATGATCAAAGTGATAGTAAACAGCTCACGACCGCATATCGCCCACAAACCTACACGATAAACTTGATAGTTTCTCGTCGAGTACACAACTTGCCACAGATCTGTATTGCTAGTGCACCTACACATACACATATTATATTTAGGTATATACATTCTGTAGGTCCACTATTTCATTGCAGTTGTGGAGGCATGGCGACTTGGACGGCGAAATCCCGATAGACCGAGAATGAGACGGATGCAGATGCAGAAAGAGACAGCTTATGCCCAGCTGTGGGAGATTCTGGGCTGATGATGACGAAACCATGGCCCTTAATAGACAGGCAGCTGTCTTCAAAGGACCACAGAGGTGGCGGTAAACTCTCTGGGCCTTGATAAACTGCAAATACAACAAAAACTTGTGACACAAAAGTCTGACAAAAGTAATAAATATTTTCTTTACTGTTACTTATAAATTTTTGCTTACATAAATGCTTACTTTATTCTAAATAATGTAACAAAGAGTAACGTACTCAATATAGGAAGGTTAGTGATGTAGCAATTCTCTGAATACTAGGTCTTCAAACGCTGATTCAGCGTTGTGATTGATTGATACGCTCAGTATGTATGGCCGCGACGAACCTTCAGAAGCGATATTTTGACGTTTGTTTATATGTAACTAGGTCAGTAGGCCAGTTACTTAGTGTGTAGGTCAAGCAATAATACTGTCTGAATGACAGTAGCAAAAACTAAATTCACGGACAGAAATAAAGACACGTTTTAAAAATAGAATGACCGCAACTAAAAATAAAATTATAAAACGGTTTGTATAATAAACCTTTCTCAAATATTCAAGCTTATATTGATCGCTTAAAGGTTCATGTAATACGATACCTTACCTTTTTGGTATTTCTCCAGCCCGAAAATAGAGAAAACTAATAAAATAGCGAAAGAACTTTCATATAAAACAGCTTGGTAAAAGCGACTGAAACTTGACTGACAATTGATTAGATAAGCTAAATACCAGATATTATAACTAGGAGGTCATTAAAAGAAGCTCTTAAAATAAAAGAAGGTAACTTTCTCGGCAGTGACAGTGGCAGACGATGACGGCGGCCAGCATCGCGCCGCACTTGCCCACTTTCTACTGTTGTATCAGCACTCTTACTCGACATCATTCAACATATAAATAAACATATTCAATAATAATATGAACAAACAACTAATGCCTTTTACTATTAAATCAATAAAATCCACATTCACAAATGTTATACATAACATATGCAACTGTTATGGCACAAAACATAAACTTTCTCCGGGATTTAGTATCGCAAATTACAGAATATTAGAAATTTTCTAATCGTTTTTTTTTGTAACAAAGTTTCAATAAACGAGTATTATACATTTTATGGACGTGTAGAAATTTAAATCTGTGTTATACTCTCTAGTAAAGTTGCACTAAAAAGCAATACTTTCACTAGTCGCGATATTTACATTCAATACAACTGCACTCACTTAGTATAAACGAAAACCACTTGATCAATGTAGATCCATAAATCATTAATAGACAGGCTTAAGATCTTACTTGTCCTACATACATTACAATTTAAAGATGTAAAAGTCGTTATGACATAGAAAAGAAATCGTGTGAGATGAGCTACTGTTTCACCTTCGTTGACGAAAATCAAGAGAGACGTCATAAACACAATATCATAACAGTGAATGTTGTATTTCCGAACTTCTAGAACGCCTTGTTGTGATCGGAACAGGTCATTTGCATATAAAATGGCTTATCACTGCATCGGCTTCCGATAATGCGAATATTTTAGAAATGCTTCCGGATGTAAGCAAATAAACAACTGTAACTAATAGATTAGATAGAAAAAAGTGCGAGAAAGCGAGCGGGGTGAGGGAACGGGGAAGTAGGACACTTTCATTTTCGTTCATTTCTTTTCGGATGCAACGCGGCGAACATTTGCCGTGCTGCTTAGCACGTATCCATTACCTCCTTTCTTTGCACACTTATTAGTAGAACTTGATGGTAATTTTGCATTTAATTTACATGAAATATAAGCTAATAGGATTACATTAGGTCAATTATTGGTGCTGGATGCTGACAGCTAAGCCGTGTAAGAAGCATTTGTCTTGTTCTTTTGACTGGACTACAAAATATCAAATAATATGATAACGTCATTTATGTTTCTTGTTCTTGTTACCTAAAGATGATATTGTTAACCCAATTATAAGCCGCAAAACTATCTGTCCAATAACAGGTTTCTGATCAAAATCTCATTAATATTTACCTGGTTTACCTTTATAAGGTACTACGAAATGGTGCCTTCTACATGCAAAGTGTCACTATTGGGATGTTTTTAAATGTGAACCGGATTTAAGTCATAAGATCAGCGTACAATGACGGAACTCGCAGCAGTCGAAAGTAAGGACTTTCTAGGCCACCATCCACCGTCACGCTAATCACGCATTTTTATAATGGATGAGTTTTCTAATATGTATAAATCCACCAATGCCAATTAATAGTAAAAGCTTGAATAATTAGTTAGATAAAGTGGCAATATTTACAATTTAGCGTATAGGTAGCATTCTGTAAGCAATGTTGTTATTAGATATTTAAAAATCAAATTAAGTAAATACATAATTAAGCACTTTCGAATACATTAATGTAATGCTGTAATGTTTCTATCTTCTAAGTGAGGGTTTTAAATTAATTATTTATGGAAAGTCAGTTTCACATCAGTTTCAAAGGTTTAAACAGACATAATTATTCGTATTTTGTGACTTGTAATGTTAGTAAAAACTTTATAGCAAGGTACTAAAATCGTCAATTCATATAATTTAAAACAATACCACGTTAGAAACGTTCGTTTATTATCCATTCTAATGAGTTCCAGTAACCTAATTTTGTGTAAAACCGATATAGCTTTCTACGGCCAAATCGCAACAGGTCAAACTACACGGCGATAGTACTGTGGAAAAGGTGAAATTTTGCAGAGCGAGAAATCGACGGGATGTGATGTTTATTGTAACGAGCCCACGATCGGGCGTGCGCGCAAGAGAAACTGAAAGTAATGGCGCTGCATTCAACCCACTTTCACTGGTGCGGCGGCGCGGGCGCAGGCGACGCGCGACGCCACCTCTCGTGCCCTATGCCGCGCGAAATTTGATACACACGCGCAACACTCACATCGAGACAAGGAAGAAAGTACTTTCTCGATTACGAAATGTTTACTATTTTAGAGTTGACATTGACGATTAGGAAACTGTGTGTTAATGTTTACTGTAAGACCTACTTACATCGTGTTTACAAAACTGTAGCTGTGCTTGGTATGCAATTTCTGATCTACTCAAATGACGGGTGGTAAATATTATTGTTACGGTTATTGAAAGTTACTAGGTTTCATTATTTTCTTTATTGATGACTTATTAGCAAATATGCTATTAAGGTACTAAATAAAATGCAATGCAGTAATTACAAAATAATAATTAATCAATTAGGTACCTTAGAATATTTGCAACTACTTCTTTATTACATCGAACCCAAAAAATAATACATCAAAATAACAGGAAGGTTGTTATTGGATCTAGTACCTATGCTCGAGAAATTATTGTTTTGTATTAGTTGTGTACTAGCATCTCATAAATAATAAAACTTTCGACAATATATCCATATTTATATTGAATTATGAATATCTATAGGTATGCTTCAATTTGATATACGAATATGTCAGGTGCACTAAGCTAAAAGAATTTTCAAAAGTACATTAAGTAACAATTATAATATAAAAAAACAAGAAATAAAACTTGAAATAAGTAAAAATATATGCATCATTCTTCTCTTTAAATATTGTTATTTAAGATTGTTCAACAAAGACAATATTAAATATCCAATGGCCTCAGTTTACGAGCCGCTAGCGAAACCACGACAAGTAGAAAATTGTAAGTAGGTTACGCTTAGAGTTAAGTTTAAGACGGTTTTTAACTTTTTTAGCCGCCGAACAACGGATCGCTACTTACACACCTTTCACCGGCATCGAATTCTGTTAGGCGAATTGTTTCTATTACCTTTGAGGAAACCCAGACAAGTCAATTATGTATGTAAACGCATGCATGTTACGCAGATGTTTTGTGCATGTTGCATGTTGTGCACGTGCTTACATAAGCAGCGTACATAACACCACTACCCTGACGCCGACACGTACAGAAATACAAGCAAACAAGTGCCAAACTATAAAAACTAGGAGTTAAAGGTGATTGTCCTATTGCTTACGACTTGCGCCGGTCGATAAACCGACGATATATCCTAATCTTGTCGTTGGAAAAATACAAATAAACTTAGGGTAAATACGCAAACAGTCATTAATAACAATAATTGATAAGTATATTTGATTATGTGTAATGTTTTCTTTCTAATCTAATAAAAATACTAATTATCTTTGACAAAAACATTACTTTAGGTAGACAAAATTCTTAAAGTATACAATAGTGAATTATGTAAATACGCTTTAGAGTATTACATGCCCAGTTAATTATTTATGCCCTTAATCGGTTGTTTTAATGTAAATGAAATATGTTGAAAGTTTACTGTCGTTCTGGATTTCAGGTGTTCAAAACGTTTGTTCCATATTACCTACAACAGCTTAACCACGCGTTTCATAAAAACAACAAAATATTAGTTAAACATGAGGTTTAAATGAGAAATGCTCCAATTAGTAGTGTCGCGTGTATCGGGCGCTAGAGTGGAGCGCGAGCGAGTAGCGGCGCGGCGAGGAGCGCGGCGGTGGCGCCGTGTCAGCCGGTGTCGCTGAACCGCGCGCAAGTCAAGGGCCTCGGTCGACGACCGCACGCGGCCCGCGGCCCCTTTTCCTCTACCACAATACACACTAAATTGGCAGGCCGCTTTACAATTCATTAAATGTGACTCTAAGTAACATCTGGGTAACTGTATATTTATCCTTCAGTATTGTTATACTTTGTATTGTCGTTTAAGAAATATTTATTATCTTAGCATGCCTCATTATGGTCATGATGGAAACGATAAGTTTGGGGCTTGGTTGCCGAAAATTTTAAGAGATTCTCACCTCTGATTCTTTAACTATGATTCAATTTTATGTGTAGTTAAATTTACCAACTACGATTGCGATTAGTTAGTCAAAAAATAGCACATAGGATTTGACAGACAATAATTAGGTACCATTTAACATTTTTTTTTATTTTGAACAGCGTTTCAAAATTCAAACATGTATCAATATAATTATATCATCTATCAATACCTAAAATCAAGTATTATGGAAGGAAGAACTGAAGATACTTTGATATTTTGGCTGCGCATACCTATAGTATAAGTTATGATTCGTTACGAATATAAGGGGTAGGCCAATCGAATAGGCTCTTTATACACAGATATCAAAGCACACAAAATGTTAGTGACTAAGTTTATCTAACAACGCATTGCGTGTGTGTTTACTAACACGCGCGTACGAGCATGAATTGTAAGTTTTCATTGAGTATTGAAGTTGCAATAGGTGGGTAATCGGTCAAATACGTGGCGTGCAGTGCGTGCGGGGCGCGGGCGGCGGCCTGCCACGGCTGGTCGACGACCCGTGCGCCCATAACGCTCGCACACTGACTCAACAACCTGTATTGCTACAAATTAATTGAAAACTAAATACCTGCAATTTATCAATCAAGGTCTACGTCCGATTTCTTCACTTTAAATTGGAAACAAAACACTGCTGATACCGATTAGGTACTAAGTTTACCGCTCTTTTGAGATCGCCTCATCAGTTCGTATCTTATCTGCGTATAATTAATTTGGTAAGCCATTACGGTTAACGGAATTTGGTGACATTTGGTACAGATATCACATGACAAAGTAACAATAAATAAGCTATATCTAACAAATTTCAATAGGTTTGTGTACAAGGAGTTCAATGTATGATAGTATAAACAATTAGGAATTGTTTTCAATTTATCTGATCTATCACTCACAAAAGCAGGGAGTGGCTTGTGACTAAGTGTAAGCCGTGCGTTTTGACCGATAATAGAGTTAAGCCGCGTTTGTTGCGGTTCATCCGACGATTGGTTGACTTGTAGAAATACCTAAATCTTAACTCTGAATACGGCCCTAAATAGGCTTGCTGACTTATGGGATGTTAATATATTTATACCCCAATCAAATGCAAGACAGTAGCTACTTGTAAATTACAATGTTTTGGGTTAAATTGGAAGACACGTAACAGTTATGACATATTGTATTGGCCACTCCACTCAATTTAATCCTTGAAAGCAGTTTTTTAACTTGTGGGAGAAGTCCTATGTACTTGCGCATTGAATATTTTCGCAGGTCCAAGCCAGTGAATCCAAGCCGTGCAATCTACGATAATGTTTCAAATTCTTATAACAATTTTATGCTGAAATATATCTTTCATACAAAAGATGTCCTGACTAGAATAAAATGCTTGAAATAACTAAATAATATGAGAATTTTAAAATTTGACTGCCATTCCGGATATCCATCGGATCGATTTTGATGCGATTTTTTGTAATAGATAGAAAGTTTCACGAATTATGTTTATATGTAAAATATATGAGTATTGCACCCTTTCGATGCCGAATCGGGTCGCTAGTAATAAATAAATCCCCGGTCACTCGGACGCTTACGATACCCCCATCCAAATCGTTTTAGGCAATCAGAAGTCATTAGACTAAAAATCATGAATTCTCCAAAATACTGCACTTATTTTTCGGGACTCGTACCAGTACAATAAGCTATCGCTCGGATCTCCGTCTTTCAAAGTGCTGTGTATACCAACAAAGAGTTTCTAAGTCTCTATATTTTCTTTCTTGAAGTTCGAGTTCTTGCAACTCCGTACCAAAACATAAAAGACAGAAATACCTTTGTTTTTAATATAATTGTGTATATTTAGTACGGATGATTCCAAATAAATCTTAATAAAAACAAAAGCATGAAAATAAGTTGCAACCTGCACATGAGGACATACCACGTCTGCAGTTCGTCACAGGTTTTATTGTCGGACTGTAACCGTAAAATGTCCAAATGTTATTTGTAACCAGAATGGCATCACCTTTCGGGCCTATTTAAGTAGCCATTTCGGCTAACGACCGTCTGGCGAGAGGTTAATCGTGGTCCACCTGCGGATAACTGTCGTCGCGATGGCGATGTGTGACAGCGGCTTTGTCATTGTCGGTAGGTAGGGGTTTTGCGACACTGACCGTGAACGTGGTCGCTCACCCGCTCACCGCGCACTAAACTCGTGAACTTTATAGGGCGGGGGCGGCCACCTGTCCGCAAGATTTGTGTAACGTTCCCACAACCGACAATCCATCCGCAATGGATGTCTCTCCTCTCTGAAATAAAGGAAACGAAATTCCCTCATTGAGTCACAAACCTTTGTTGAAAGATTTAACCGTAATTCTGTTTATTTATAAACTTAAATGAGGACTATCACCTTTAATCTTTACAAGTTGATAAATCCCCGAGTCTAGTTGTTGATGTTGTTGAATCACCTGTTTATTAAGTACCTACCATCTGCATACCTTACAGGTGTTAATAAATATTTAATTTATTTATTTTACACGTGTCCACTTTATTTATACATTTTAATTAATAGCCTTTATTACCTAAATCGCTTCTACTTAATTCTCTTTTTAAACTATGTTACTGAATTGATAAAAATATTCTTAATCATCATGCTATTTCACCGACAGGTTTATTTTAGGGATTATTATGTTATCCGCACATGATAATGAACTGCGCATGTGTCCGAAATTTGAAAATTTTCCAGAAAAAGGCGCGTAAATCAGCAAATCTACAAGGAATTTTAAGTCCATAATACATTAATCACGGTATATTGTAAGTATTTTCGTCTCAATTACAATATTCTGATTGTGTCACTTTTAGATAAGAGACTAAAGAGATATTTTCCTATTGCCAACACAGCAAAAAAATTATGTTTATAAAATCAAACATAAGTACGAATCATTGGCGAACATCAATATAATGTATGTACATAAGCAAGGTTATCGAGATCGATCCCTTGAGCCATTTCTACCTGTTAAGCCAAAATAACAAGTTTGAAGAATTGCCTCGCGCAACCTTTAAAACAAAAATAGAAATAGCATTAAATGTTATTTCGAGTATGACTAATGTTAATACAATTAATTACAACCTTTTACAAATGCTACGTAAATATCAGATATTCATTTTATTATCTCAAACTTCTCGCTATTGAACTATGCCGTTGTCCCGCAGGAAAATACAAAAATATTTAATTCACATATACATACAACAAATCCTTGCCCGCTATGATTTTAAAGGTCAATGTTGACAAAATATAATGTTCATTTATCGAGGTTTGAACCAGGGCTTGAAAACGTTACCAATTCACATTAAAAGTAGCGTTAAGTATCGTTATTTCCATAGAGATACCTGCATATCGGTATGAATTGGTAGCGATACTTAGTAACATAACATTATAATAACGTTACAAATTACGTTAAAAATTAACGGTATTTTTAATGTTATTTCAAAAGTAGTGGTAAATAGGTAACGATATATTTTGGTTATTTTATGCGACGTTGCCGTTTTCACCGGCACCCTTCAAAGGCCTCAAAATTTTCAAACTGTCGCGCTGTCCGGCGCTGTTGCCATTTCGTTTGTTGTGTTCTCAACTTGCACGCGCTAACAGAACACGCTTGCGAATTTTACGAAACATTAAGATGGGGCGTAAGAAAATAAATGTCGTGTATAGATATCTATACTTATAATTTAATAAATCTGTAGATACTCCAATTTTATACACGAATTATATTTAAAAAGTAACTATTACTGGGTGATTAGTGATCGAAACTAATGCCAAAAATGCAATTAGGAAATTTTTTGTCTGTCTGTCTGTATATTATTCGTTATAGAAACAAAAACTACTCGACAGATTTTAACGAAACTTGGTATAATAAAATTATTCTTCATACTCCTGGGCAGTTATAGGATACTTTTCATCACGCTACGATCAATAGGAGCAGAGCAGTGAAGTTAAATGTTGGGAAAACGGGAGAAGTTACTCCGTATTTTAAAAAGTTTTTAGATTTATTTTGTTGTTATTTTATGAAATAGGTAATAGTTGTTTTGGTAGTGTTTAAATATACAGGGTGACTTTGAAGTCGTGGGCAATATTTTAAACTAAGACACACTATTAATGATACTAATAGCGTTAGGGCTACTTTTACGCAAAAAAAAAAAAGAAAAAAAAAAATGGTGGAGTGTGGGGCTTAGGCCGTGAGGCGGCCCCGTACCCACTAAAACCCCCGGGTTTTCGGCGTGCGCCACCATGGCGGGGTCACGGGAAACCAAGACGATTACTTCCGCGACCCCTCCGGCGCCTGGCCGGGCGTCGGATGCCCGGCCCCGCCGGGGGGAAGTAGGTAACTACCTGCATTATTATTATTTTTTTTAAGTAAAAATAGCCCTAACGCAATTAGTATCATTAATAGTGTCTTAGTTTAAAATACTGCCCACGACTTCAAAGTCATCCTGTATAAATAATTTACATTTTCTCTTTTTGTAGGTAAAGAAGTAGTTGGTAGAAATACCTACGCATAGATTTTTAGATACCGGTAGGTAAAATTTGGCTAACTTATGTCTAGTTTTTTTATTATTACGTAGATAAAAAACGAACAGTCAATTTGGGTAACTTTTAACATTTTTTACAATATTCGTGATTTTAAAACTAGTTTTATTTTTATTACCCTTATTTTTATTGAATAAATAGTGTCCTTTTGACCTAGTTTTTTAGTCTAACGCAATAAAATTTACAAGTAAAAATTATTTATTATTTTTATTATATTATTATCAAGTTCAAACATGGCTAGGCAATCAACTCATGGCTAGGGAATCCAGAAGACTGGGGTTAGAAATTGATAGATAATACTCTGGAACCGGTTAAAACTTTACTCCCACCTGCTCCAGAAAAGCTCCTCAACACAATTTTTTGCAATTGCAAAAAAGGCTGTAGTGCCAAATGTGGGTGTAAAAAAGTCGGGTAGCAGTGTTCTCCAGCGTGTACTAATTGTCAAGGTCAGTCTTGCTCAAATGCCCAGTTGAGTACAATAGAGGAAGATTTCTGTGATTTTGATGAAGAAACCAATGACTCAGTTACATTTGAAGAATTTATGAACATCCAACAAGAGGAAGAAGCAGAAATCGAAGAAGATATGATTGTTGAAGTAGACTTTCAAGAGTATGAATCGGATTAAAATATGTAAAGAAATCAAAACAGTAGTGAACCTAATAATCAATAGCAATATAAAAATATTACGGTAATATCTAGAACTTGACGGTTATTACGCCCTTCAATTATCCTATTTTTTTTTGACTGTTAGTGGAATAGGCCTACAGGGAAAACCATGGTAAAAAAAACGCGCCTGGTGGTGTGGAAATGTGTGCATATCATGTATAATATGACTCTTAGAATCGCGATATCTCAGGAATGGTAACTGTTAGGAAAAAAATCATTGATACCATTTTTGTAGATAATTACCATTTTCAAGCAAAATCCAAAATACCTCAAATTTAGACCTTTGACCTCAAATAACTTTTTAAGCACACATAGGACCGATGGGGACTTTTAACATTTGATTCGTAATGTTAAACTATAGGTCTCCACCAAAATTTGGCTTTCCGGGAATTTTTGTTATTTAACCACTTTTTTATGTCTAAATTGACCGGACTATTATGTTTTTCGAGTGTATGTATGTATCTATACTAATATTATAAAGCTGAAGAGTTTGTTTGTTTAAACGCGCTAATCTCAGGAACTACTGGGTCGAATCGAAAAATTCTTTTTGTGTTGAATAGACCATTTATTGAGGAAGGCTTTAGGCTATATAACGTCAAGTTGCAACTATTAGGAGCGAAAAAATAATGGAAAATGTAAAAAAAAACTGGGAAAATTATTTATCCTTGAGGGCTTCCGTTGCGTGCGCTGCGAAAACGGTTCAAGATACCAAAAATATATGTAGAAAAGAATTATTCCTATTGAAAAGATCTAAAAAAATGTCCGGGACAGTATATGTCTATCTTTTAAGATTAACTCACTAGAACCGTTTTTATGGTAATCAAATTCGGTCGAAATTAACGCATTTGTTAAGAGTTGTATCAACGTATCAGGCTGTGGAGAAAATTAATATGTACTTCTGCCACAAGAAAATAAAACTATATAATTTACGCAGAAGTAGGTACTTTAAAATAATTATGATCTTTTAAAAATTTAAAAACTAAATTGTCTAAAATAATAACAGAAAATGACGAGGACAAAGTCGTGGATAACAGATATAATTTATAAAGCTAAAGAGGTTGACCGCAAAAATAAATGATGCCCAAAATAATTATTCCACGCAGACGAAGTCGCGGGCACAGCTAGTGTTTGTATAATTGTTTGGCACGCTCTGCAGCCTAAACGGCTTGATGGATTTTGGCTTGAAAGGTGTCGTTTGTATTGACTGTGAGAGTAAAAAAAAAACAAAATGGCGAAGATTTGGCAAAGTATGGGTTTCAGCTTCAAAGGTATCGATAGAATTTTATTTTGTGAGAGTGACACCGGTTATAATTTTTTACCTATATTGTGAGGTAAGAAAAAAAAAACATCCCATCAAGTGGGGTATCAAAACGAAGAGTCAATTCACACGTACCACAACCACACCACGTCGCAGCGACATAATGTGGTCAAGCTGTGGTTACGTGTGAATAGTGCCGCAGCGGCTTTTTGCAGTTGCGTTGTGGTACCGACAAAATGTCGATGTGGTTGCGTTGTCGCTGTTGTTGCGACGTGGTAACCACACGTGGTCATGTGCAGTTATACTCCAACTTTAGTAGAGGTATCACGGCTTGACTGAATGTAGTCATGGAGGAAAGATTGTTGTTGCTATCCTTGTTATGGCTTTTATTAATAAGAAGAAGACGACGAAATCAGCGTAGCGTCATGTCGTGGCGATGTGGCCGCGGTGCAGCCGCCGCGCGGCGGCGTTGCCGTCGCCGCGTGGCGGCGTTGCCGCCGCGATGTGTTTGTATTACACAGGTGGTCGATGACAACGTCTAAATGTGGTACGTGTAAATTGTAATATTCATTTTCAATACAAAATATACGCCCGACCACATGGCGTCGTTGTGGTGTGGTTGTGGCTGTGGTGTGGTTGTGGTACGTGTGAACTGACCCGAAGGGTTTCAAATAACAAGCCCAAAAATATATGTAACTTGTCGTTTCAATTTCAAATGAGAGATATAAGTTTTAAGGAAAATAAAATATAAAAAACTTATTAACTTACAAGTTGTGAGAGGTACCTACTAGTCCAGTCATTTGGAAGAAAATAAGGGGGTTACCAGGAAAGTTTTCCGGGAGTTTTGAAAATTAACTTTGCCACCTCGTACCACCGCCGCTCGCGCCGCCGTTTTGAAAAAATGGCGCCCAAAAACCGTTTTTTGGGAACATCTCCTTTCTGAGGCATTTTACGAAAAAAATATTTTCTACAAAAATTAAACTAGAGCAAAATCCTACACTTTATGTCTTATTCACTTTTTCATAAAATTAATAGTTTTGGATGTAAGAGCGCCGCCAAGTATTACTTATTCATCTGCACCACCACGTGTTTTTCGTATATTTTTCTAAAATGTTCTATTACTACTTACTACTTTGCGGCGCTCGTACGTCCAAAACTATTGATTTTATGAAAAAGTGAATAAGACATAAAGTGTAGGAAATTTTTTCTAGTTTAATTTTGTAGAAAATATTTTTTTCGTAAAATGCGTCGGAAAGGAGATATTCCCAAAAAACTATTTTTGGGCGCCATTTTTTCAAAATGGCGGCGCGAGCGGCGGTGGTACGAGGTGGCAAAGTTAAAATTCGAAAAGAGCATATCCAAATCTATAAAATACTCAATTTTCAAAACTCCCGGAAAACTTTCCAGGTAAAACTACCAAATGACTGGACTATACCTACTTTCAGTATTCTAAACTGGGCCACTTATTTATAAAAAAAAAAAACTAAAAAGTCTGAAATAAAAACAATTATTAAAAAACAAAAAACCCGACCGTAAAACATAACCACTAACTAAAAAGGGAAATATAAAATAAATAAGAAAAAGCAAAGATTTTTTTTTAAACACGCAAATGGTCGTACGGCACAGTCTTGGCATCGATGCAGTCTTACATTATTTTGTGAGTGTTCGAGAGCGGCGGTAACAAAACTAACTTATAACGATAAAATTAACGGTAACATATATTTTAACGTTTTGTATATTTAACGTTTAAATGTGCCAGAAGTAACGTTAAATATGGTAACGTTATTTCTTAGTTAACGATATCTACATCAAAAGGCAGTAACGATACCAAATTTTTACCGGTATGTCAAGCCCTGGTTTGAACCCAAACTAATCCAGTGCCAACAGAACGGTGGCAGACGGCGCATTGATTCATACCAAAGCGTGGTCTCAATATAATACTGTATATAGATTATCAGAAGAGAGAAATTCCATCTTCTGTGACCTTTGGCAATTGATAGTAAATGTTCTATTAATGTATTGAACTTTTATGACAGCCCTTTTGCGCTACGAATTTTTATATGGTCAGGAGTTACTGTGAATGTAATCTTAGAACATACACAATTAGCTGATCGTCGCATATTTGTGACGTATTGCGTAACTTTTACGTCCTAAGTACATGAGATTGGGAGTGAGTAACTAACCTCGCGTAAGTCGTTAAATGTGATACGATTCTACGTAATGTGCAATACAAATTGGGAAGCTGGGGAGAAAACTTTCGGAACTACCGAAGTAGCTCAACATTGTATAAGAGTGCTGTTTTAACCTTCCTTGCATCCAGTAACCAACGTACATCGGGGAAAGTAGCTGCATAAGTAATTATGTTATTGAATCAATACATTTTTATGAAAATGTAAACAGCAAATCAAAAACTTTATTATGATAATGTATCGAGAGGCGAGAATCATTATAGAAGATTACTATAGGGAGGCATGAGTGGCGTGGCCAAGTGGAATGGAACCAGCGACCTTGTCAGAGCGAGGTCATGCCACCCGGCCTCCCTACACCCTCGGCAGCTTCTACCTGCGCCTCCGCGGACGTCACTGCGAACACTGCCACCAAATTTAGAGAACCTTCACCGCTCTGGTTACAGTAGGTACCTACCCAAACATGGCCTTTACAAGGGTAACAATTTAAAACAAGCTTGTTGCTTTAGGAACTTGTAATCATCACATGAGGTGACATTTTTTACTTTAGATGCGCGTTTCAACCCTTGCCAGATGGATTATCTCGAGATCGATTATATCCAGATGGATCGTTACTATACAATTACATAACGAGTAAATTATGCATTCCTGGAGTAAAGTCACGAGCACCAAACTACGCAATAAGGTTAGTGTTGTGAACACGTTGTTTAGATATGGACACGATTTGCGGGTACAGGGTACGGACGGCCGGAGTCGGGAGCGATGACGGCGCTGCGCGGCCTTGGCCGTGATCGCGCGCTCGATATAGCCCGGCCGAGCGCCCCGCCTAGCGCCTACCACCTACCTCCCACGTACCATCATTTCCTCTCCACATTTACCTCACACCACATTTTATTTTCTTCCGAGTATCTTAATCTTTTCAGTTACCTATAGGTATCTCATCTACAAGACAGATGCACAGGCAATACAACAGGAATATCGCCTTTACACAATAATTATAATTTTATATTTTCGTAAATAACTTATAAAAGTTACACATGCACAGCAACCAATAAGGGCATAATATGAAACATATTTGTTATACCTAATGCATAACTCCACGGTTGAAGTGTGATTGAAGGCACGGTATATTGAAGGTAAGCACGTAATTGTCGTGTTTAAACCAAATAACACCTATTAAGTATGAGAAATTATAGTTATACGTAGTCTGGAGGACAGAAACACAGCGACGCAGAATATTTATTCTGCAAGCTGGGCATAAAGTCGCTCAGTGGTACTTAGTAGGCAGACGGCGTAGTTAGAGCGAATCAGAATTAGACACCAAGGCCACCAAGCGAAGTGATATCATTTATATGGCGTGTCTGTCCCTGAACTCCGGCGAATGACGCACGTGGATTCAAATATCACCCTGACCTTAGTCGTAAAAATAATCTTCGTAATGCCAGCTAATGGAACTACTTTCCACACAACACATAATACCAGGGGTCATTACTGTAACTAATTTGACCAGTAACTATAAGATGTAACAATATGACGAAAATAGTGATAAACTATTCAATCGTGTTCTAAAGGAATAGATAAAGATGTATTGTAATCCTACAAAGGTCCTCGAAATCTGTGTTTTACAAAATCACGTTACTTCGCCCTGCGCCGACTTTAGCTGGATTGTGTCCATCGGACCACGTTTTCGAAAGCTCGCGCGATACGACAAAATTCTATAGCAACTTGAAAAATGTAATATCAGGACAACTTGAACAGTTGCTTAGTGTGAACACACCTTTTTAGACTAGGTATGTGGTGAAATCCCAAAGACGCATACATTAATTAATAATAGGACTATCACCCTTAAGTTCAAAATCATTCGCACGTCATGGAACACCAGAGTTGATTTTCCCATGCGTAAATATTCTGTTAACCTTATCGCTATTTTATTTACAATTGATATTTTACCAACACCGGAACACCACTTTCTTGGCCAACCGAACATCTCAATAGACTTGGCGTTATGTGCCGTATGTCAGAACCATATTGCAAAAATAGGAAGGGAGACTTCGTGAATTCATGGGTCCAGAAATCCTAAATGACAGGTTTCTATTTCAAGAGTGCTGTTGGTTTCGTTTTACCATGTCAGCTACTGAAGAATTATAGGCGTGCAGGATTTTTTATATGTTCCCATAAAAAAGTAAAGAAAATTCGCAAATTAATTATAATAAATATTGTGAATTGTTCTAATGATATAGTGAATCTAAATTACTGTACCTATATTTAGTTGCTATATTATATTATACAGGTAAAACTAATATATTAAATTACAATTAAAACATATTATATTTAAAAGGAGTTTCATATAATATATTTAACATCACATTAAACTTAATTATTTAGCTTTCTTTCCTTTCTTTTTAGGCGGTGGTCTGTTGGTTTTAGGTTTTCCTTTTTTGCCGCGCCCCTTTGTCTTCTCCTTGGCTTTTTGTGCGCGCAAGTCTTTCTTCATTCGAGAATCGACCACCTTGTAATGTCCTTTAACTCCCTGAGGCCTCTTCATCCTCTTAGCACTAGTGTGTTTCTTGGCTACAACATAAGTGACTTTCTTCTTGCCGTCTGTCTGCGCCTTCTTGTACAGATGTTTGATTTGTTGCGCTTTTTCCCTCTCCGACATGTCAGCGTTTTCCATAACAGCCTCAACCTTCTTCTTCGCGCGTTCCATCTTCTTAATAGTACGCTTCTTCTTTCGTGCTTTAGCTTCTATTACTTTCTTTATGGGCCTAGCATTGATGTCTTGTAACTTGGTTTTATATTCTTCTGTATATTTCTGAAAATATAAAAGAAATCAATGAAATAGTACTCTTACATTTATGCAAACAAGATTCCAAAAAAATATTAAAACAATTTAATATTTACCTCTGGTACAATAATCTCCTTTTTCATGTGCTTCTTCTCATCCTCCACAAACCAGTCAGGCAGATTTTTGTCATTAAAGGCATAACGATTCCAGCCGTCGTCCATCAAATCTCTCTTGAACTTCTTTGAAGTAGCTATCATTGTACCTAACGCAAGTGTCTCCGCGTCCATCTTGAGTGTTTTCTTCAGCCTTTTTAGCTCTATAAAAATTATGGACAATATTAATTAGTACGCTAGGCTGGGCAAGGATATCATTTTAAAAACATGAAATATAAGTTAACCAAGCAGTTTTTAAGTTAACCAGGTATATCCAAAAAATCTGTATAAAAGCAGTGTTGAAAACAAAAGCTAAATTAGAATACCCACCAGGGTCTTCTGGAACTACTTCAAATCCATCTTTCTTGCTGGCCTTAGCGCCAGCCTTTCCTGTACTCGGAGCTACATTGTCTTCGACGTCGTAATCACTGTCCGACGAATCATCGTCAGAACTATCTTCATCCAATTTCCTTTTCAAACCATTCTTTAAGTTAGCTGGTTTACCTTCATCTGCTACTTTTTTACCTTTCTCTACATAAGTTTCTGCTAATTTATCCAAATCAACACCTTCATCATCATCTTCATCAATATCTTTGAAACTTTCCTTCTGGAACCATAGATCTGCTTTCATAGAACGTCTAGAAACTGAATCAGTATTATCCAAGTCAGTCAAAAGTGGATGGTTCTTAGGAATTGGCTTGGATTTAGGAACCTGGGCATTTCGTAATGTGTTGATTTTTGTAAGTTTGTCAATTTTCTTATTTTCAGTGTCTGAATCTGAAAACGCTGGAAAGAGAATTTATTAGTTAGATATATATAAAATCTGTATTATTTCTATTTGGATTAAAGAGCAAAGCTTTAAAAAATCTTTACCTAGTGTCTCTTTATCTTTTTCATTGTCAGAATCTGATTCCATTTCCAGTTCGCTGTCTGAGTCTTTGTAATACATCCCTGAAGAATCCAGTTTGGATGACTCTGTGTCGTATTTCATATATTTCTGTTTAACTTTAAATTCATCATCTGAATCATCACTTTGTTCAGCAACTATATCAGGCTGCTGATCTACCATGCGTGCCAGTTCCTAAAACAATTCAATTAAATTTAATTACTAAAGATTTATGTACAATTTTACTCAATCATTTTATTTCTTTTTTTTCGTTCTTTCAATGGTTCCTATCAGTTTGTTATTGTTACTTACCTCAGCATTCTTAATGTCAGATAGCTGGAACATGTCATTGCTTTCAAGTATAGGTCCGCCGTCACCTTTGAGTACCATTTTCAGATTCATTTTCTCTGCTAGCTTTTGCCTCTGTTTGTTCAGTTGTTTTCTCTTTCGTTTTGACTGGCGTCTTTCTTCATCCTAAACCATAAGAAAAAATCTAATGTAACTGATGTCACCAATGTTTAAATGTCATGAGTTATTGAAACTCTTTTTGCTAAACTTTGTATGTGGGTCCTAATTTACTGAACAATATGAATGTTATCAATTGGTAAAGAATTAATAGAGATAGAGAGTCTTATGACCAACTTTATTAGCTACTAGCATTATTAGATTCAGCTTAATACCAGTATTTAAGACCAGTTGATTAAGGCAATAACTATGCAGTAATGTACCTGTAACCCAGCAATTTCCGCATCAACATCATCTTCTTCATCTTTCTCATCATCTGCATCCTCTTTTGTTTCTTCATCATCACCTTCTTTTTCTTCCGTTTTTTCCTCCTGAAAGTTTATACCAAGCATATTGGTTAAACAGAAGAATATTTAATACATGTTTATAAAAAGTTTGCTTCCCATATTGAAATTGTACAAAACAAAAAATATTGTATTGCATTACCATACAGTCGGCAGATACTATTATAATATTATATTAAGTACACTTTCATTTATAAGCATTAATTATGAAGATGCTGTTACAAAACCCTTAACATAAATATCAAATACTCTAAAATTACTTACATTATAATTTGTAAACATTGTGCAATTTTGTAAATTGTAATGCAAGAAGTTTATTATAGAATTAGACCGATTTTACACAAACTGAAGTAATAGTACTGTTTTATTACCTGTGATTTTAATTCTTTCATTTGCTTGAACCAAGTTAGCAAAGATTTTAGATCCTTTCTACCAAGAACCTTGATATCTTTACAGCATTCCTTTATTTCCTCAGTTGTCTTAGGATTTTCTAAAATTGATTTATCATCTATCACAATCTGGAATAAAATAAATCAGTTATGACAACAAATAATACATGATAAGTAACCAGGGTGATTTAATTGACACGGAAAAACTATTTTGTCAGTAAAATATAATTGTTTGTACAAACAAATAATGTTACAACATACCTCAGAGCATCCCTGCAGTAGATCTATTGGATCCTGGTCTGGTTTCAAAAATTGTGAAAGTAAAACTTTATGGTGGGTGGTGTAATCATTTTCAAGATATCCTTCAGCCTTAGCTTTCTTTTGTTTTTCAGGATGCATAATATTAATGTGCTGCTTCTTCACAATATCCAAATCTTCAAACACACTCTTGGGGTCAAGAAACTTAGGATCAATGGTATCAGGAGCAATATATCCCTGACATACCACAAATATTTCAGATGACTCATTACGAGATGCCTGTGGCTTTGTTGCATGGACCTTCTTGAAAAACTGTTTTAATACCCACAACAATGCGTGATAATCCTTTGACCTAAACACTTTGGTCACAAACCATCCTCCTTCTCTTAAGAAATGTGTGGCCAACTTCAAGGCACTGAGTGTGAGACAAGCTTGCTGGTAGGCATCATGAATCCAGTTCAGACCAACATTTGGAGCACCATCGTTTAGCACAACATCAGCTTTCCATGTTTTTATTTCTTTTTTTATGGCTGTTTTACATTTTTCTGTGGTAATATCTTCAGTGAGTCCGATACAACCAGGAACTGGTTTGATTGGAAACAAGTCGACACCGATGACCACGCTGGAAAGTGGCATGTTCTGATGCGCCACCTGCATCCACCCACCAGGCGCCGCACATAAGTCGATACATACTCGAGACTTTTGGAGGAACCCAAATTTACGGTTCAACTGAATTAATTTGAATGCAGCTCGAGACCTATAACCTAAACACGCATCGTATTAATTTAACATAAAGAACATATCACAGTAAACTACCATTTATTGCGAATTTAAAGATAAACTTACCAGTCTCTTTCGCTAGTTGATAATATTTATCCTTTCGCTGTTTTCCTACTTTAGTTTTTTTCCCCATCTTGAGGTAAGATGAGGACCACAACTATAAATAAATAATTACAGCGTGTTTACAACTACACATGCACAGCCATTTATATTTTGAGGTTAGACTGTCAAATCTGTCACACGTTTTATTGACACCCGAGTTAACGAAACATGCACCTTAAAAAAATACGTAGAATACTTATTTTATTTTTCGTGGGTCTTACATTTCTAATTTAAACTTTGAAAGTTTTTATTGATTTTGATTCAAGTTATTTAAAAATCGGTGTCCATATTCTTGCCTCTGAAATTTCGGAGTTGGCAACTGTGTCTTTCAATGACGTCAGATATTTACCACGGGGCTCCCACGGAGACCGGAGCTGAGTGAATTACGTCATTCGGATATTGCTATTTAGGTGAAAATGTGTTGATTTACGATTGGCTAATATAAAATTAACAAAATGTGCATTTTATAAAACACTAAAAATAAATCTGCCGATTTTTGCTACTTTTTCAGCTTTCATTTTAAAATTGCAATCCCTATTATTTACAAACTTCAATTTCAAAGTATTGAATTACTCCATTTAAATTGCGAAAAGAGTCCAAATGCTTTTGATTCACGGGTTACTTTAGTTAAATAATTCTGTATTAAGCCAAAGTATTGTGTTGCTGTAAAAATACCGTACTTTAAACACAATATTTTGTAAAATTAGGATGTTAGTGCGCCTACCTAGAATGTCAAGTTGATGACGTCAATACATTTTTTTTTTATAATGGCAATCAAAATTTCAACAAAATCACCATTGTTTCGTATTGAAGAGTTTGTGAATTGTGCGCATTCTATAAATAATCAGTTCATACTTTTGCACCGAGCAATTAGCTGTACACTGAAATAAATAAGAGTGGTTTTACGATTTCATTGGAAAGAATCTATCTAAACTATTATTTTTAGATCTCGTCATCATGACTCCTAATCTGCAAACTTTCGTCAATAGTTTTCAAAATCGCCTGTGAGTATCATAACACTACGTTACGTTAGAGCATTATGCACATTATTAAACTAGCACTATTGTTACATTTTACAATTGAGTAAACGAGGTTAAATTTTTAATGAGAACATCATTCTAGAACATTACTGTAGTACAAGGTCCATTCTATCAATTTTCTGACGTACCATTTGTTTGTTTTTGTGATATGTTATATTATTTTGAACATTTCTCTTTAACTTTTGATATAACCTTCCTTTGGAGGCTTTATGAGTTATGAGCTCTCAGGAATACCTTGCCATCTGATAAGAATATTTTTATTGAATAATTTCACTATATAAACATAATTAGAAGAACAATTAACTACTATTGTAATAATCGAATTCAATAGACCATCACAGCCTGTTACTCATAATGATTGCAGATGTAGGATTGTTTTGTTTTTTTCAGAGAACCTCCTGTGCGTCAGCATTTAAAGAATGTATATGGAACCCTGATGATGACATGTGGCTCAGCCTTAGCTGGAGTGTATGTTGACATGTACACCTGGTTCCAAGCTGGCATCTTGTCTGCTATTGCTGGAGCTGGTCTTATGCTTATGCTCATTGCAACACCTGACAATGGCAAGAACACAAACCTCCGTCTGGGATACTTGCTTGGTTTCGGCCTTACATCAGGTATAAAATAAAATTGTTAATTTTAACAACATCAAACATTCTTTATCTTTACATTCCTTAATCAAACATACAAGTAGTTATAAGATCAGATATCAAAAAAGGCCTTACAAAACTGTCAGTCATATGAAAAGATTATAATATTGTGATCATAGATACCATATCACTGTGAAGCTGTACAAATAACTGTAATTGAAAATATAAATGTTTCTATTATTATTTATTTATAACAAGTGTATTGTGCAATAAAAACAACATAAATGGTTACATGTTGTTCTAGATTGGAGATTTAAATAGCGTATAGAGAATAAACATGTTGTTTGGAATACAAGGTTGTTCCACAAACAATAACAGTTCACTTTGAATAAACATGTTTTATTTACAAATAAGTGAATTTGGAAGATGTTTTCAGGCAGATAATTTACAATTACATTTTCTCTTTCAGGTATGAGCTTGGGACCGTTGCTGGAGTATGTTAGCTTTGTTGATCCATCGATCATTGTGACAGCTCTCTTGGGCACCACACTGGTGTTTGTTTGCTTCTCTATTGCCGCCATGCTTGCCGAACGCGGAAGCTGGCTGTTCCTGGGAGGCACACTGATGACATTACTTACATCTATGTCACTCATGACATTAGTCAATATCTTTATGCAGTCTCATCTCCTATATCAAGTAAGTCAACATTACACTTCATATTCATAAATTACAACTAGTACAGTAGTAAGTGAAACTATAAAAAAAAATGCCAGTCACTGTACGAAGTTCAGTGTTTCCTTCCTTAATTAATATGTGTGTATGAATATTTATTCTCAAAACAAGTTTTTGTTGGTTTCAATAAACAAAGCAAATTGTCTTTAGCATAATCAAAAAAAAAAATAAGTAAACAATTTTGTATGTAATACTAATAGTTATGAAGCCAGCGAAACGATTCTTGGCAAAAATCATAGAAAAACCATGATAAATTAATGTAGTAAAATTTTGATGTTTAAATGTATTTATTGTTTTTAGGCTCATTTGTACCTGGGTCTTATGCTCATGTGTGGCTTCGTTCTGTTTGACACCCAACTTATCATTGAGAAACGCCGTATGGGAAGCAAGGACTTCGTGCAACACGCCTTAGAGCTGTTCATTGACTTCATCGGAATGTTCAGGAGACTGCTCATTATTTTGTCCCAGAAGGTATGTATTTTCTGATAAACATGAGTTTTTTTTTAGTATTTACAAGTTTTCAAATAATACTTTTTTTAACAGGAGGAACAGAATCGCCGCCGCAAACGTGATTAAACATTGCTTCTAATAGCAATTTCCTTATTTACGCAAGACTTAACCATGTTACCAAGCATTTACGTATACACTTAAATGTGAGTTGTATACATTAGTCATCAATTCCTGACGCAACAATGGAGTTAAGTTTCGCGAAGGCAAGGACATCTACTCATACCTTGGGAGGGACTCCCTTAAATATTGTTTTATTTATATAATTTTGTTAACTATATGGTATTTAAGAAATTTACAAGTTTAATAAATGATATAACTGATTGGAACCTAATGAAAAATTAGTTTTATTGCATGACTACCATTTTTCAAAAGCTTTGGTACTTGAGTTGCAAGTGAGACTTATCAAGTTTTTCTAAAATTCTTATTTATTCAGTGGTGGATTTCTACACTATGTTCAGGCATAAAATAACATAGTCAAGACTCATAAATAAATATCACATTTATTATTTCATAGTCAATACAAGTCAACATCAATAAAAACCTATAACACAAAGAGTTATTATAAAAATAAAATACCAAAACAATGTAACATTAGTAACATAATATATAATAAAATGTATTCGATGTTAAGTATTTAAATAATTTAGAATTAAGCTTTTAAACAATAACACTGGGGGCAGTTTTTATTAAAGGGTTGCTTGATATACCCACCCTAATCCTTTATTTTTAGGACATCTAATCTAAAAGGCAATTCACTTTCCTAGAATTAAGTCAGTAAATATTTATTAGGACCAAAGCACCAATACATGTTACCTTGTCTTCCTTACATTGTGTTAGATTGAATATTGTAGGTATGCCTTTGTGCGTCCACAGTTACCCATTATAGGAAAATATTTGACTTGAATAAACAATGTAATTGAAAGTTTACTTTTGAAATTCATCATCATTCCCCTGCCCTTATCCCAATTATTATTATTTGGGGTCGGCGCAGCATGTCTTCTTCTTCCACACGTTCCTATTTGACGTCATCTCGCAAGTCACACTCTTTACAGCCATATCATCTTTCACACAATCCATCCATCGTTTCTTTGGTCGTCCTCTTCCCCTATATCCATCCACATTCATGTTCATCACCTTCCTTACCACGTGATCCTCTTTCCTACGCATGACATGTCCATACCATGACAGCCGGCTACCACGAAGTTTTTCAGTTACCGGTGCCACTTTCAAACTTCCTCTAACATACTCATTTCTTACTCTATCCGCTCTTGTAACACCACACATTCCTCTTAACATTCTCATCTCTGCTGCATGCAATTGTCTTTCATTCATCCCTTTTGTGGCCCAACACTCTGATCCATACAGGACAGCAGGTCTCACTATGGTCTTATAGATCTTCCCCTTAAATTTAAGGGGAATGTGAACTTTTGAAATTCATTTTAACTATTACCTGCTAAACATGCCTTGATGACCTAATTACCGTAACCTGTTAATTATATTGTGTGACGTCATAGTTAAATTATATAAGTATGCGTTACACACCAGGAGCACAGATAAATTTATTTCCAGTGACAGTTATTCTTAGTCTTTCCAATTAGGGGCCATCATATTCTAGTTTTAATATACATATTATTATACACACTATAAAATATTTTACCCAAATTAACGACACTTCGATTAATTGCATTAACTGCCACTGTTTTCCTCATGTGGGTGCACTTTGTTCTTATCATACATAAACATTTTCTTGGCTTTACCTAGTTCGCTGTTAAGTAATATATTAATAAAATTTACAACATTTGTTTCACCATTCTGAATACCAGAACTTGATTGCGAAGCATCCAATTTACCAACTACGGATCCACTATCGGGATTTTCCTGAACTTGTGTTTTATCTTTATTTTTTCTGGCAGTGTATACATTTTGTGAAATATTACGACAACACCTGCAAAATACACAAACACTCGTACAATTTCTATAAGGCGAAGGTCTTGATTCATCACTTCTTACTACATATTCATAAGTTGACACTCCCAAAAAAGTTAGATATAGATGAAAACAGCACAAATGTAATAAAGCACACCCGATTCCTGACGCTGTTGCCCAAAACAAAACCAAAAACGTTATTATAGGTAATGAATTGTTACAGACAGTTAAAGTCGAGTTATCTGAAGAGCTGCAATTCATAAAGTTTTGTGCTTCAATGCTTAAATATTTTGGACTTAATAATAAAAGGGCAAGGTCTGTGGCACATAGCGCTCCCGTAATAGTGGATATCAACAGGGCTGTAGTAACGCATGCAATAAAGGCCACATAGTTTCTTTGCCCAATGCAGTTGTTAAGCCACTTGCAGTGATGGTCAAACTCGTCCACACATTTGTTGCATATGCTGCAATGTTTTGTTTTTGTACTACTTGTGTTTATATTACACAGGTGACATCTTCCATTCTCAATAACATGGGCGTGGACATCACGATTAAACTCTGGAACATTGTTAACTTCTAAGCTTCTCAGTTCTTCTTCACTTGGGTCTATAAGCGATGCAGCGAGGTGCGAAGCAACGTGAAGCACATAAAGTACAATGAATATCACTACATTTATTGTTCTCAAGGTGTCTCTTTGTATTTTGATCAGAATGAAGAAGTTTAATGACCCTGTCGCTATGAAGACAAACCAACCAATAACTTGTTGATAGTTTAGTGGCAGCTGCAATCCATGCAATCTTCTTTGAGGTCTTGGTGACTGATGTGTAGAACAACATCTGTCCATTGGGTCTGTTGGTTATTGACATACACATGTAAACAAATATCGTTCAGAGCATAAGCTCTATTTAGCTTCTGAGATAAATTTTCATGACTTGTTTGCACGTTCACGATACTCGTACGAATACTGAATGCTCAAATTCGATGTTTCTAGGACTATACGTTAGGTGTAGATACTAGATGATATATCAATCTCTAAGCTTGAACGAAAGCTTAGCCTGTACACTAGGTATTTAATAGCTGGACAAGCCCATACAATGCGCGCGCATCGTATTTCCATCTATCGGTAAACGATTTTACGCGGTCGCTTCCATTAAGCTTTACCTGCGTCCTTTTTATGGCATCTAGAATTTATTATCCTTTTCGAATAAAGGCTACAAATTACATAATTTCATAGGGAAAGGTAAAATAGGTACCTATATCTTGGTTCAGAATTTACTATAACACGTTCAATTAGTTTCCATGGTATCAAAGTACCAAAACAAACAACATAACAATTTTATAAGACCCTCACATTTCATAGGATTTTAAGCCAATAAGAAACCTAATCTAAATCGGTATGCCTATAATAATATATTTATACCATAGGTACTCTTACTGGAAAATATATAATGTCGGACGTAATATGCGTAGTATATTTAAGTACAATAAGTATTTCCTACCAATCAACCATAGTGTGTAGCAGAGATAACAATAAGTAGGTGCATTGGCAAATAAAAATAATATTGCTAGTTACGTAGGTAGACCTACTGAGATCCACACGTGTTTAGAAATCACTAAGACTAAGAATTTCCTACTCTTGATAGTTCGATACGACAGGTACCTTACTAATTTTACACAAATAATAATATGAACTTACAATATTCAGTAGCATGTTACACCTGTCCGTGTACAGACGCCTTTGACGACACACACTGGTATTCACACTTTATTTGGACAGGGTAAATGGGATCTTAAAGTCAATGGACAGGCTGATATCAGATATGATAAAGATCCTTCCCTATCCCATCAGAAAGTGTGCAAAATACTGGTGACAGGTACAACGCAACTTTACTAACTTTTCTATTTGATATCCCAAACTTAAAAAAAAAAAAAACTAAATCGTACTGTAAATACATAATATATTATTTTTATGTTCACAATTACAAAACGGTAGACTTACATAATTAACAATTTAATTTGTTACAATTTCGGTGTTTTTGTCAATGTTTTTTGAATACTTTATAGCCATTTCACGTCTAGTATGTACAAGTATCCTGTGGCCTGGACAATCTAAATCCTCTTCAAAACATTTATCTTTGCAACATTTCTTGCACAGCCGAAACAAACATCTCCGACCCTAAAAAATATCATGGTTTATTTTTACGACAACAATATTTAAATTTAGCTTGTAAAAAAACATGTCAATACTCACAAGGGGATTAAGACATTTTTTGATTACGCATATTTCTCCATGCCTGTCATTATTTCGATTTTTTTCTAGATTCTTTGGTCTCCTCAAACTCTTCCTTAACCTTCTCATTTTTTTTTTTTGATATGGTAGGGTCACCATTTTCATCAATCAGTGTTCTTTTTTCAGCAACATGCTGCAAACAGTATCTGATGAAGTATTTACATATTTGTTATAGAAGAGAATACTATTAGTTTTCCATATAAACATATCCATATAAAGTGATATTTAATTATTATTTTTTAGCTTAATTAATACATGATCAATGGTAATAAGCATGCAACATACATGGTTATAGTAGAAGTATATTAATCAACCATTTTTACCTCATTAGCATTCAATTTCTCTAACTTTTGAGTATGTTCTTCTGGTGTCATTCTCACATATGGCTGGCATATCCAAGGTGGCAATATTAGATCATAACCTTTTCTTAATATATTTTCGTCATTTTCATAAATAATTTTTCCTTCATGATATGGTAAATATTTGTCTTTAATATTTGAACAAACTGTTCTAAAATCATTTAAATTTTGAGCTGTTGCTAAGATTTGTCTGTCATCATTATTTTCTTCAAGTGTAAATCTATAAACAAATTAAATTATTTATTCCTATTACAATTATTCATATAATATTCAAAGTTAATAACTTACATTTTATGAAACATTTTAAATAAATGCCCCCTCACATATGAGGTTGGGCAAGGGTATTGTTGTACTAAATCAAGATACTCTTGAACAATCTCCCATGTCACTGAATTGATTCCCTCAAATAAGGCTGGGTTGGTAAGAATACCCTCTGCACTCATAACACCATCCACTTTAGTGTATTCCAAGCAGCGGTAGACATCCTCCACACTTTGAATATTGCCATTTGCTAGCATTGGTATTGATATTGCTTCCCTACAGTAAAAAAATAACATTAATAATCCTGTCAATGGCAATTATCTTTGTACACAGATGGCATTTGTTTTCAATAAGTATAAGATTAAATTGTAAAAAAAATATAATATCTACAAAAGATTAACATAGTTGTCACTTTATATAAATTGTTTACCTATCTTTTAGATTGCTAAGATAGATTATCAAATAATATTCTAATCATTATTTTATAACCTTGGCTCCTTTAAGATAAAGAAAAAACATGTTGTGATTAAAAAAAGTCAATTGTAGCTTATGCATGGAAGAAATTACCTAACTGCTTTTATATGTTTCCAACTAGCTACGCCTGTGAGTGGTCCTTTTTGCTCCCTTGTTCTTCCATGAACTGTCAGCATCTTGCATCCTGCTTTTTGTAACATGAGAGCATAGTCTACTGATTTTTCAATACTTTCAAATATCCTCACTTTGCAAGTTATAGGTATCGAAACAGCTTCTGACATTGCTTTTACTGTAACAAAATTAAATAATTGAAACATAGTATAACTCATTTTTTTTTTTAATAAATTGATAACTTTTATTTAGTATCCTTCTTTTACCTTATTTTAATATATCTTTTGATTGTAATTTTGTTTAAGTCAACTATGAGTGCCAAAAATGTTATTATAAAACTCCTGCATGTTTAATATGTTGGGTAGATAAGTAAAAGCCGTGACCTCCTGTAAATGGAGGAACACACTATTACATACTCATCAAAATGTTCATAGTTGATGTTTTTTATAATATTGATTAGCAGGTTTGTCGGACAGACTTATAGTTACATTGGATGCCAAATTTAATGTATAAAAAATCTCTACCTACTTATGCCAAATGCAAAAATAGAAATCTTACCAATTTTCTGCAATAATTCCCATTCATCTTGTAAAAAGGCTCCATATCTGCCTCGTTTAGCAATTGATTGTGGACAACCAAGATTTATTTCTATGGCATCACATTGTCCTTCCACCATTTTTGCAGCCGCTGCCATTATTTCTGGGTTATTTCCACAGAACTGAAACAAACACATGAATTACTCACTAATTAGGACAATCGATAAAATATTCAGGTTTTTAAGACCTTGCCTGGATGGCAAGTAGGTATTTTAATAGTTCTTGCCAGAGTTGTGCAGAGCATGCAAGCAATCCCGCAACTCTTGTTTTGGAAATAAAAGAGGCCCAGGCCGTTTTTGGTTAGTGTGAGTTCGACATATCCCCACGCCACATTACCTGTACGATTAAAGGGCGATCTTCGTCGCATGTCACCATGTTCTCCTTTCTGTACTTGTGATCTTTAGTAAAAATATTACTGTGGAACATTGGAGTATAGCACAATGTAGCACCATGCCTGCGACAAAGAAGCCGCCAAGCCAGCTCACTAGCATCGACCATAGGAGCGACAACAAATTGTGGTCGACCTATGCTTTCAAACCAATCGTAAGACATTGTGTAGTCTATCCAACCTCACTTTTCAACAAACAATAATAAAATTTTGCTACAGCAGTTATAAAAAGAAACTAAAATATTTTAGTAAGCTGTTAACAATTCATCACATCGAGGTGTTATTTTATTATTGAATTACGCTGAAAATGCACCTACAGCTACAAAATTTATAGTAAAGCATGTGAACAACGTGAGTGAAGCTTAAACGAAAGTAATCATAATCGCCGACTAGGTGACAGTTTGTGGTGATAAAATTGTCAGTGTCAAAACGTCAAAACGTTTATTTTTATCATTTTAGATATTGTTATTTTTATCCTCAATCTGGGAAAAAATCCTAGAGAGCTGATTTTTTTATTTACACATCAACATCGAGCCAGTAAAAAAAATACAAAGGTCAAAAGGTCACAAAAATGAGTTTTTTATAAATTTAGTTTTAACCGGCTAGATATCGATTTTTCAAAACTTCATAATAACGCCGTAATATAGGTGCATACAAAAAATCAGCTCTAGGAATTTTGCCCCAGATAAAATCTGAAATGACTGAACTGAATGACTATTTGTAGGTCTTCAGGGCAAAGAGTATAATATTTTAGTCTCCCCACAAATTATCAGCAACCATCGACCCATCGACAATCTGCGATAGTTTTTTTTCAATGAACTTTGACTTATTGTATGTCAATGATTGTCATGTGTAATTGACAGTTAAAGTCTTCAAGTAAAGCGCGCCGGGCTGATCGTGTTTTTCGTTTTGAATTACATATTTTTTTATAAAAATCTTAACTTGAATTCTATCTGACGCGATATTTAATGTAATTTTTAACTATTACATAGTATATACCAGCCCTGATGTGAGAAACCAATATAAGAAGATCGTTTTCGTCTCAGTACTTAGCACCCTAGAATTTTGTTTTTGTGACTTTGTATTAAACTGTCGTCTGTTATTTTATAGAACAAAAGCACTAAACTTTAGTCTGAGAAAAAATGGCACACGATATCATGGTAATTGTTGACCTCAAGTGAAAAATAAAAGTTTCATATTCATACATTATGCATATTTTAAATTCTAAAACCTAATTTCAGAGTCAGTTTTACACAAGCCTCAACTTACCACTGCAAGAGAAGCTTATGGAATTAACAAGAATTATAGATCACTCAACTCCAAGCAAAGATTTGCAAGCCTTATTTCCACAGTTAATTAGCAATATATTCTCATCATCGTTTAACAATGGCTGGGGATTGAGGACTGTCACTTGTGATACTAACAAATATGCCTTTGAAGGTTTGATAAGCTTCTTTGAACCATTGGGGCCAATGTTTAGGTTGTGCTACAAACTACTCTCAGAGCCTCAATTGAAATACAATTTACCTTTAACTGATTTACCAGTAAGTAATACCTGATATCATAATATTTCATCAAAATAATTTTATTACCTGTAATATAGAAAGGTGTTTGAATACTTGTTAAGAGAGTTGTAATATAAGTTCAACATAAATAATACAGCAACTATACTTTCCAAATTATTATATGAGCCAGATTCTTTGACCATGATATTTTATACATTGATTTTCTTAGAGCATAAATCCTTGCAGGTGTATTAATATTTTTGTTCTATTTCAGATAGACCTACAGATGACCCTGGAGAGAGGAAGATGCCCACAGTTCTACTCGGATATGCTGGTCACTGACTCTCAGTCACTTAATGTGGTAGCTCTAGCACTGAGTATCCTTTTAAAACCATAGAGAAATAAGAATTATCTTTTGATAACAATACTTTTTAGAACTGAATACATCCTTGCTTATATTTCTAGGAGAATACTGTTAACTGTTGTGAATTAAGTTGTCATAATTTCATGCTTTTAGTTAATGTAAAAATATTTCCCTAGAATTGTTAACACAACACTTAGCTAAACTCCAATTCCAAGAAATTATGATAAGCAATTATTTCCTTATATCCACATTAACCAGATCCATTTGACTACTACATCTTCAACTTTGCCTTGCACCTGGTTAGCAACAGCCAACAGAAAAGTTCCTGGGAGAACTGGAGCAGTGTGTATTTTGCCCTTGCGTGTGACTACCTCATGCACTTCCTGCCTGCTGACCCCAATGTGTCTGTTATGCCACACATACCTAACTACACAGGAAAAGTCCCCATGGCTGCTCCCCTACAAACAGCCAATAGGTAAGTCAAAATCTTGTTATGTTGCTAGGTAGTCACTAGACATTATAATCTTTATAAAAACCTTTTTTAGGGAATGGTTAAAACTATAACCCTCCCAAAAGTATGTTTTAGGAATGGTTAAAACTCCCAAAAGTATGTTTATATTGGCATTAAAAAAAAAATATTGCATATGGTTGAATCAAGTCAATGATGATATCACTTTGATTATTCCATAGCTGTTTCTTCTCTTATATTATAGATGTTGTCATGTATTGATGTGATGAGCAATAAAGAATGTTCTATCCAAATCCTTCTAGGCCACTGTATTCTCCATCACTGCTTCTAATACCCGATCTGTCAGGCTCCAGCATGAGTAATCAGCATACCACTCAGAATCAGTCAAGGAATGAGGTGTGGAGATCTGAAACTGTCCTACAAGTCTTTATAGATATATGGATGAGTGTAGAGCAGTTTAGCGCTCGGAATGTTGAAGTAAGCAACTTTGATCATTTATGTGTAACTATGTAACTACTATTTTAACACTTACTTGTACAGTTAAAAAACTTATTCTTATAGCAAATTTAATATTTCAAAGTTTGTTACCAGAATAAAATACATGTACTCTTATTATATAGCAAAATTTTTGTTGATTGTATAATACCCAAATATACTATTACTTTACAGTCGTTTCAACGAAATTACACTCTTGTATCTTCGAGTCCGGAGCGCGTAAGAACAGTGCGAGTTCTTGTCAAACATTTGCATTCATTTTCTGCCAAACACATGTCAGACCCGGCTGTTCGGTCTTCAGCGCTCAGAAAATATGCGCGCCAGATCATGTGTGTTCGTGCCTACCATTATATAAAACATTTGGTCACAACATGGCCGCTAGATGCATCTTTTAGACTTGTTATGGAACTGTGGCTGAGTCTAATACAACCCTGGAGATATGTCAATAACACAATATCTCAAGATCGGTAAGAGCAAATTAATATTTCTTTGATTTATGGCATAGTAATGTAGATGATATAAAGGAAAGTTACATGCAGTAGATATTTTATTAAGTTTTTTTTTTTAAGGTTTCCCATTGTGAACAACAACCTAGAGGAAGTTGGTGCCACGAATACGCTTGATGCTAGTTTCACTCAATTCATTGCAGAAAACTTTCCATCTTACACTTGTATTTTCCAACTGGTGCTACCAAGATTTATGAGATTGGACTTAACTGCCTACAAAAATGCCGTAATGTTGTTTAGATTAGGCAAAGTAAGTTTATTAATTAAAAAGGCTGCTAATAGTCTAAATAAACTTAATGCATATTGATAACTCAATTCCATTTTTCAGGTATTTTCACAGCAACATCTAGGTCCAATTTTATGGAATCTGGAACAAGCTATCTTGGATAGTGGCTCTGGATTAAACCTAAGCCCTGACACCAGTTATAATAATTCGGGTCTTGAACAAAGGTAATTAAAAAGCATAAGATTATTATATATTTAGTATATTGATAACGTTTTGAGGGCAATAATCAAGATTGACTCTCGTTTTACAGTTACACATATAATGGCGTATCACTACATAAATGGGTGACTATAGCGAAACAAGCCATATCTGAGTTCAATTTATCTGCGAACTTCGAATATGAACCTATTTGGAGTGACAGCATGCGTATGTTTGCGTCTGAACTGGTGAAAAAGATTATCGCAGCAAAGCAAACTGCGGAAAATAATGTACAAGAGTTCAATAGAAGATTACGGCTGCGCAATCAAGGTACTTTTGAAGCAATAGTTTTCTTTTGTAGCATCAGCAGTTGGCATCTTCTTTTTATTTTTTTTCTAATTTCTAACTTCATTTGTTGCGTTGTAGGTCTCTGGTCTGCCATAAAAATATTTTTGATGATTGAAAATGAACACGAAGAAGTAGCTTTATTAGAAGAGTCTAAGAAAGTTCCTAACTATTTAACAACAAGTATCCATCACTTTTCTACAATATTTGGGGTAAATATAACTTGAATGTTTTTAAAACATTTACTGGAACTAACTCTTTAGCAGATAAAAAAATATATTATTTCTTCTATTTCAGTTAAATGAAAACACCTTACTGCCACCTGAGCCCATTATTGAAGATAATTCTTTGGAACATTCGTCTTTTGTTAACTCAACAAGTTTTCCTCTTTCTATCACCAACAAGGTAAATAATAATAAATCGAACACAGCACAGCATTATACGCTTCTACTATGATAAATGTATTACGTTGATTTACAGTTGCGCAGCAAAACTACTAAAGTCCACTACATGGGAGATCCAGATTTAATGCCAATTACGACTTACGAGAGCACTATATTAGTAAGAATGTTGTACCAGATAGCTACAAGACTCAATGAAGTAGTGAGTATTATTGTTGCTTGTGTGTAATATTAAATTCTGTTCTGTATTATGTTAACTTCATATGTAAATAAACACGGCTAAACTTACTACATTAAATTTTCTTTTCAGTATGGCTATCAATTCAATACCCTTTGGAATCGCGCAGACTTGTTAGGATTCGTGACACGTGAGATTCTACAAGGTCCTTGCGTAATCCAGACTTACGTAAAAGATGTAACTAATCATCAGAATATCGTGACGCAGGAACTACCTGCTCGACTGTCTTTACGGCGTCTCGGATCCCATGCCTTCGTCGTATGGGTCACCCTAGGATACATCATGTTCAAACTATTTTCATACAGCGGATTTTTCTATCTATTTGTCTTGTCTGTATTATGGGTGTCTTACGTCTTCACAAAGGCGAGTTTTAAAATGTTAAGATTAATTTAAATCAAGAATTATGTAATTTTTATACTTTATTCTGAAATTGAATAAAATATTTTTGTATGATTAATGATGTATTTTTTAAGCACACTTTTAGTGACTCGAGTTTGACCTCACGTTTAATTAAAACCTTATTAGTAGTTCGGATATAACACTGAATCAAGTCTTCATTGTAGAGGGAAGATATTACCTACTTACGAATAAAACGCTGTATTATAATGGCAATACAATTCAATATAATTACTTAAACAATAACATTACAAAACAAAAACTCAATCTGTAACCAATAAGAACATAAATTGCTCTACAACTGGCATAATTACAACCTACTGTTGCATTATTTACGTGTCTTCAATACAGTATTTTAATCTAGTATCAATTTACTTAGTTGCTAAGACAGGTAGAGAGTTAAGAGTGAGTTTGGGTACAATGTTCATGGAGGCTAGTTCCTGGAAGAGCAGTTTGCAGGCGTAGGGCATGTCGACGCTGGCGACGGCGGCGGACGAGTGGCAGGCGTGGCACCAGGCGCGGCTCGCCAGCCGCCCGCACGCGCCGCAGATGTCCGCGCTGAACGCGTCCGACGCCAGCATAAGCCGCTCCATCAACAACATACTGGAATACAAACAGCATCGCTCACGATCAATACTCGCGCTAGACATAAAAAAAATTGGTATGGAAATTTTTATGTAAAGTATCGAGTACAAAAAACATGGTTATTCAGAAAGTGGGTTCAGTATTAGTTCCGAAGTCATAGCCTTCAACATAAAAATCGAGTAGAAATGTCATTTAGGTCATGTGGAGGTCATGTCATGTCACCCAAAGGGCTCCAAAAGGAACATAGTGGGTTAGGTCATGTCGACGTCCTTTCCTTTTGTAATTATCTTTACAATGATAAGTCAACAAAATACAGACCACTTGTTTAATTAGTAGCGTTTACACACCTTGCGCCATATCCAATGAGACAATCTCGTTCCATCTCTCCGAGTCGCAAGCCACCGTCTCGCGATCGGCCTTCAGTCGGCTGGCGAGTGAGCACCGCTCGGGGCCCTCTAGCGCGAGCGTGCATTTTGTCTTGAACCATGTGCTTCAGTTTTTGATAATAAACCTTGAATTAAATACAAAATTTAGAAAAAGTATTTTTTTAGAATGTTCATCATCATCTTCCTGCCCTTATCCCATTTCACTTGGGGTCGGCGCAACATGTTTTTTTTGTTTTTTTTTTCTAACCATGTTGCTAATGGATTTGGCTATGGTTTTATAGTCGGCCGCCTGCCTGACACTAACCCTCTTTGGGAATGCGATTGTTGGTGGTTTACCCGCCGCCATTCGGGTGACCCAAGGTGCTTGGTACAGTGCACTGGGTCTTAAGGTCCATTAGTCGCCTTTTACGACACCCAGTGGAGGATATGGGGTGGTGCTATTCTTTATATCCGGACACCACACGGTTTTTTAGAATGTTCATCCTTTCAGAAAGGTTGAACAAACGTATTTCTATGTGTAGTAGTACCTAGATGTTTTTATTGGCTTAGTAGTTAAACATAACAATGTGTGTAGCTTTCCCCACGAAAACATACATTTTCATCTCTGAACTGAATTTACTATTAGTAGATCACATCAGAATAATTTTTAGATACTTACTGGGCCAGAATAAATATACGCTTCCAAAGGCTCTCCAGTTATACCCGAGTAAAAAATATCCTTGCCATGATAGTTATATCCATGCTTTTCTAACTCTGCGCATACATCCCGAACCTTGGAACCTCCAAATGCAGTACCTAACGACAAAAAAACATATTAGGTAAATCTAAGAATTGTAATCAACTACACAACTAGAACAATATTTTACATACCATAGTGAAATTTCCCTTCCATAAGACCTGCTTTTCCAGCTAACAGTTCGATAGTTTTCCCGACTGTCATTCTAGAAGGAAATCCGTGCGGGTTCATAATCATATCGGGACATATTCCTCGATCATTGAACGGCATATCTTCTTGCTGAACAATCAATCCGGTTACACCTTTCTGACCGTGTCGAGAACTAAACTTATCACCTATTTCGGGAATTCTGGTCTGACGCAACAAAATTTTGATCAGAAATGCATCTTCAGCGTTCGATGACACCATAACTTTTTCTATGTAGGATTCAACAGGACCTTTGTATGTAATAGGGACGTCTTTGTAGTCCACTTGTTGTGGTTGGCCTTGCGTGACAGGGTTTAGGGTAGCTGGCGGCATTTGTTTGTTTACCAATACTTGTCTGTTCTCAACCATCTCTCCGGGAGCTGCTATGCCATCCGAGTCTAGGATTTCGTGCGCTCTTATAACTTTCCCAGTAGCGGCATCTTTTGAAGGCCCCAAAATTCTATCTGAAGTTTGATTACTATATCTTTTCATTGTCGTTTTAGCACTTTTGTAGACAAGACACCGGCCATAGCCTCGGTCGATGGATGCTCGGTTGAGAATCAAAGCGTCTTCAATATCGTAACCACTGTAACTCATGACTGCAACTGTAGCGTTTTGTCCAGCCGGTAATTTATCGAAATTCGTTAATTCTATGGTTCTAGTCTTTACCATTGGACATTGAGGATAGACTAAATTATACATAAGGGTATCTATTCTATTTTTTTGGTTATATCCAATAGTTCCTGAAATATAGAGTAACTATCATGATTTGTTACACAGAAAACAGTTACTTGCTTTTATTTATAAGGCAGAGAATAAATCTGTTACTTACCCATAGCTTGTTTACCCATAGCACATTGGTAGGTGTTCCTAGGACTCTGGTTGTGATGTGGATACGGGACCAGCCCGGCACAAACTCCCAGAATAGTGAAAGGCTCAATTTCTAAGTGAGTAGTGACATAGGGATCTATTTCAGCTTCAAGAGTGGCGATATGACTGTCGTTCTCCTCATTAACATCTAAATATTCAATAAGACCGTCACTCAAGAAATCTTGAAATTTCCTTATTCCCCTGTTGAGTTCATTGATATGGACCTGTTGAACTAATGGGTAGCCCTTTTCCACAATGATATACGGCCTGCAGAGCCGACCACCGTCGCTGCAAATGTAGACTGTCCTCTGATTATGGTTTGGGTAAATTGATACGAAAGATGATATGAGCCCGCGGCGTCTAAACATCCGGAACACTTTTATAAGCCGCTTGTACTGCCTCGAAACACCCAAAATATTACCTAAAATATTCAAATTATTATTTTAACTTTAGGTAGAATATTTAAACATTAGAAAGTTTCAAGTAAAATGTACCTTACCATTTAGGAATACCACATAAACAGCAGGATGATTAATTTCCTCGCCGCCCAAAAGTCTGACATCTTCAACGCCAGCGTTACGGGCCAACCTTGCTATGGGTTCTTCGGAACACTCCGTGGTAATATGCGTCATGAGCGCAAGGTTTTTCACGAGACCGCAAGCTTCACCTTCAGGGGTATCGGATGGACACAGCATGCCCCACTGTGAAGGCTGTAAGGATCGCGGCCCAGACACTTTTCTAGTCTTCTCAAATTGCGAGTTCACGCGAGTCATCATACCCAATGCAGAAATATAACTCAGACGACTTAAAACTTGCGTGACCCCATGCCTTTCCATTTTAAATCTTTTGATCGTCCAATTTCCCTATAATAGATTACAATTATAACAAAATTTACTACTATTTTTAAGACATGTAAATCAGTGTGAAAATTAATACGATTAGATACTTACGGAAGAAATGGCGGCAAATAGTCCGTTAGCAATCAAATCAGGCCTCATATGTTTCACGACATCGAACGGCGCGGCTTTAACTTTCGGTATTATTTTATCAGCTATGGATTTCAACTCCCAATTAAATCTTTTAAAGAGATCTTCAAACATTAAGGCAAGCAAAGAGCCTGCTAGCTCAAGTCGCTTATTTCCATAGTAATCGGGGTCATCTATGGCGGCTTTGTTTGTTTCAGCTTCAATAACTCTTTTTACCATTATAGCTAAGTATATAGCTTTCACGTAGAAGTTATAGTTTTCAACTGCAACATGAGCAAGAATTGTTGTTGCTAATAGATCGCGGGCCTCATCGATGGGAGTTCGTACTTTAGCGCCGCCAGACGGAAACCTGCAATTTTTCAATAAACAAAAGTAATTAAATTAATCATAAAACAAATGTAGGTACTCAATTCCATAGTGTATCATAGTAGCAATAAACTTTAAAATAAATATAACATTGAAGTAAATGCCTTTTTCAAAACACTAAAGACATTTTACCTTTTAACTTTAAGCTTGCTTCCAATGTAAGCTAAAGCTTGATTCTGAGTAAATATTTTCAAATTATGACAATCCATTATGCAGGGTGCCATCTTTTTCAAGGATGCATCATCAGTTCCTATAAGTTGCATGATCTCTTGATCACTACATATACCCATAGCTTTAAAAGCTACTGCAATAGGTAAGTCCTGTAAGATAACATGTGAAGGTCAATCATATACTAAGGTTTATTTACTTTTATGTGAATAAAGATATATTTTATAAATATTACATTAACTTTGCCTGTTATGATTTTTTAGGAATTTGAATAAACTTACATCAGACAAAGCATTATGTCTTAACACATATTTGCCATTTTTTACGATAACATTAGTTCTAGTTTTCTTCTCATGTGTTGAACTAGTAACTTGGCACTGAATGGCTCCTTTAAATTCATCCACAATCATACGATTTCTTGACAACTGTTCTTGAATCAATATAACTTTCTCTTGACCTGTATGAATATTAAAATAGTATTGTAATAATTACTGTTCACAATGATCTATATCTACATCTATCAATAAAACAGATCCACATAAAATATTAGTTTTTTTTTTAAATAAATACCATGAATACATTACCTCTTATAATAAAATAACCGCCTGGATCATGTGGACATTCATTTCTTTGTGCCAGCTCAAAATCAGACTTGTTGGTGAGCACACAATTTGATGACCGTAACATTAAGGGCATCCTAAAAAAAACAAATTTACAATTATAACACAACAAAAACATTTGTATTGTGGTTTGATATTTTATTGAAATATCTTAATATGATAATTTTTAAAAGTAGTTACCTTCCAATGAGCTGTTTATTCTTTATTACTCTTTGATTGCCTCTTATATACTCTATATCCACAGTGATTGGGGCTGAATATGTCATGTCTCTTAGCCTACACTCATGAGGTGTTGTTGGCTTGGTCACATTATAACCTTCTTCTAAATCTGGAGTTCCCACATAAGCATTCAAATATTTAATGTAAAATAAAGGATCAGAGTCGCAGAAGACCTTCTCATTAGCTTGAACAATTTTCTTAATTTCCACATTGATAAAATAGTTGAAAGAGTCAATGTGTTGTTTCACTAAGCCTTTGACTTGTAAAAAAGATGGAACTAATTTCCATTTGTCCTGAAAATTACACACGTAAAGAAATATCATTTTATTTAAAACAGCTCAGTAACAGTTTCTAAAAATAAAAATCAATAATGCAGTTTCCTGCAATAATTTAGTGGTTTATTGGATGATCACTAGTGACTAGTGACTGATGTATCAATAATATCTAAGTTAAAATAAAGCAGCAAACCTCTAGCAATTTGATGGGATCTCGGGAACCTTTTGAAGCAGAATCCCAATCGTTCTGCCTTTTGTTGATCTCTCCCATGGTCACAGAATTTTGTTTTTACCTTACTGAATAAATACCATAACTTATTATTACTGATAACTACTATAAGCGTAAATAATTCTGTGCTTTATTTTCGTTAAAGCGAAACACATAACCACATTACCAGTTTATTTTATCATAACAAATGAACAAAACCGGCAACATGCTGCATGTATTAATTGACAGCCATGACAATATGACATGACAGCTAAGGGGCGACAGACAGCAGCTGCTGTAGATTGATAAGTTTACGGAGCGAGGTATAACATAAAATTACACATTTACACTATTCATGTAAAATCTGTATTACTTTTGAAATAGCTTACATTTCTGTGTGAATACATAAATCAAATAAGACATAAATATGACACATATAGATTAATACTCAATGTTTCAAATATACAAATTTTAAACATTTTATATATTTAAAATAACTAAAAGTTTGTTTTTTTTTAGTTTATCCCAGTTTTGTAAAGTAACGCCATAGAGTTCTAATACTATCTACTTTATTGATTCTGTTTTATGGTTGACATTTTGTATATTGGCAACCACCTAAAATAAAACAAAAATGTTGGAATATGACAGTGACAATGACAGTAATTGTCTAATTCTCCTAAGGCTCGAACTCTGTGACTTGATAAAAAAAAATGAAGATATGATCATCAAAATCAATTTTGAAATTCCGGCTAAGTTTACTGCGACCAACAAATTAAAGACACAAAATTAAGCTTATTTATATTTTTCTTACAAGGAAATGTCTCTATACGTAATATAACACTTTTCGGAAATAAACATCAAAATGGTCTACGAGTCTATACCTCGTACAGTTCGGATTCTTCTATTAGGCGAACCCGGAGTGGGTAAAACATCACTTATACTCTCCTTAGTGACTGAAGAATTTACTGAACATGTGCCGCCGAAGGCTGAGGAAATTACAATTCCTGCAGACGTTACGCCGGAGCAAGTACCAACCAACATTATAGATATATGTGGTATGTATTTCTGACTAGGCTTACCATAAAATCTTGCCAAATTAACTTGTTTAATGTTTTGTTTTTGTTAAATTTGACTATGTTCATTTTTTTTTTGTCAATGCATACAAATGCAGTAACTGCATCCATGGGTGCAATAGCAGCTTGCAGTTTAAAAGTATCATGATCACAAGTAACTTAATGTTAATTTTAAGATTTATTCATGTATTTATATTGTTATCTCTCAAAACACAACAAATGATTACATAACTGGCTGTGTTGACATTCTATTGTGAGGCATGGGTAAAATGTGTAGCTGTAATTTGATTTTTCAAAGCATTGTATTTTACCATTAGTTCTTACAGCTCTGACATACTACTAAAACTAACTTCAAATAGACTTAGCTCTAAAAAAAATCTGATCATGATACTAAATTAATAGAATATAGGTAAAACAAAATCATTTTTTGTTAACTGTCTAATTCCTATAATGTTTAATAGCTGGCCTAAATATCAAAATAATACAGCAAGTTGAACCATGATCATGTATCAGCACTAATTATCAAGCATAACATAAACATTGAACTGTTTCAGTTGCTGAACAAACAATTGAGCAAGTGGCAGAAGAAATAGAAAGGGCCCATGTGATCTGCATAGTATTTTCAGTGGATAGGCAAGAAACACTGAATAAAGTAGCTTCATATTGGTTGCCGTTTGTTAGAGAAAATTGCTCCGATGATTACAGAAAACCAGTAATTCTTGTTGGAAACAAGATTGATCTAATTGACTATTCTGTAATTGATGTAAGTTTATTTCTATATTGCAATATAGTCTTATATGAAATTACCTGACAATCATAAAAATTATTCCAGTTGTTTTTGTTATGTGACAAAACTTACTAGGATTGTTGTTGCAGAATATTTGGGATATAGCAGAAGAATATCCTGAGGTTGACAGATGTATTGAATGCTCTGCAAAATCACTCATAAATGTCTCTGAGATGTTCTATAATGCACAAAAGGCTGTCTTGCATCCAATCAACCCTATTTATTGTATTGAAGAACAAGAAGTAATTATTTCCTATATATTATGATAACTATTATTATTTTGTTATAAATCCTTGAACATTGTATTGATTACATGTTGTCTACAATGATGAATTAAAAAAATAATATTTAAAAGTAGATTGTAAAGTGAAATTTAAAATTTTCAGCTAACAGAAAAGTGCAAAAGAGCTTTAACAAGAATATTTAAGATCTGCGATTTGGATGGTGATGGCGTTCTAGATGATTATGAAGTAACAATGTTTCAAAGGAAATGTTTTGATTCACCTTTGCAATTACAGGTATTGCTTCATATACAATGTGTTCAAGGTTAATGGCAGTCCATTAGCACTTACTTAATTATGTTGTAAAAAGGAAAGTATGTCAGCAATAAAAACACTACTGTATTATATTTCATATGATTTCAGGTTTTAGATGAAGTAAAATCAGTTATTGCTCAGAACATTGCTGGTGGAATAGAAAATGATTGTATAACAATAAAAGGATTTATTTTCTTACATTGCTTATTTATTCAAAGAGGTAGAAATGAAACCACATGGACAGTGCTTCGTAAGTTTGGCTATGAGGAGAGCTTGGAGTTAACTCACAGTTATTTATACGCTAAGTAAGTTTTAAACCCTGGGAGTTTACCACCAATTTCTAAACGGATGCGCGAAAAGCAAGACCCGTGACGACTTTATACCGTTTAGTCTGCTGTCGCACTTTTATAGCTACAATAGCCTTACTTTAAATGATGGTGGTAAAATAATTAATTACTCTTTAAACAAAATTATGAGAATTAATCATGACTTTATTTATTTTTTCAGTATTAAGGTACCAGTAGGCTGCACATCTGAACTATCTTACAAAGGTCAACAATTTTTAACACAAGTGTTTGAAAAGTACGACAAAGACAAAGACGGCATGCTAAATCCTACTGAACTTAAAAATGTTTTCTCTTGCTGTCCGAGAATACCATGGCATAATTTGCGATATACCGTTCCTACAAATGACAAGGTAATATTAATAATTACTATGAAATAATATATATTGGCAAAAGATTTGAACATGTAATGTGTCACTCCATTTAATGCGACAAAAATAACTAAATTTAAGACATGTCATACATACATACATACATAAACGTCACGCCTCTTTCCCTTGGGGGTAGACAGAGATCACATCTTTCCATTTGCTACGATCCTGGCATAAGACATGTCATATTCATGTTATGAAAATGATTGGTTAACATCATCATCTTCCTGACCTTATCCCATTTTATTTGGGATCGGCGCAACACGTTTTTTTCTTCCATTCTTCCCTATCAGACGTCACCCTATCATTTACTCCTTTTTCATTTATATTATTTCTTATACAATCCATTCATCTTTTCTTTGGCCTTCCCTTTCCTCTCCATCCATCAACATACTCATACTCATCACTCTCTTAGTCACATGAGCCTCATCCCTCCTCATCACATGCCCATACCAAGACAGTCGACATCCTTTCATTTTTTCCGTAACCGGTGCTACTTTTAAACTATCCCTTATAAATAACTATGATTAACACTGAATAAAATTAAGCTAAGTAAGTCACTTTCAGGAATTAAACACTAAATATGTTGATGTTACAGGGTTACTTAACTTTACAAGGATGGATGTGTCGCTGGACTCTAATGACATTACTGGACTTGCAAAATACTAGTGCCTATCTTGCTTATTTAGGCTTTAATTTCCTAGAAAATGATACGCAAAAAATTGCCATTCATAGTAAGTATGAAATGTTTTTTGTTTGCAATTTACATTTTTATTTTAACCCAAGAACTTACGAACTATTTTTCAGTGCAGTATTCTTAACTATTAAACTAAGTCAATAACAACCTTGAACCTTGATCGTAAGCCAAGCATCAGTTCTAAAAATTACTACTGTTTTTTTTTTCAGTAACTCGGGAAAAGAAAGTTGATATTGCCAAAAAACAATCGAGTCGTAACGTCTACCAATGTCATGTTATCGGTCCACGGTCATGTGGTAAAACCTCTATATGTCGAAGCTTTCTTGGTATAGCACATAAGGTGAGATAACAATTCTAATACGCAAAGAAAACTATAATTAAAACCACAATCATCCTATATCATCTTTATATATCATCCAGCTCATCATAAGTGATTCAATTCTAAAGCTTGTTCGCTTCTCTTTCCAGAAAATAAAGCCGCACGCCAATGAACGAGGTGACAGCAATTTATCCGAGAATTGTTGTATCAATACTGTGTCCGTGTATGGCCAAGAAAAGTACTTAGTATTAAAAGAGATACCAATAACTCGTGTCTCAGATCCACTTCAGCCTCATGAAGTCAATTGTGATGTTGCTTGTCTTGTGTACGATGTTGCTGCCAGCCGGTCCTTTGAATATATCGCCAGAATATACATTGTTAGTGCTAGTACAGTTCTTATATACTGCATCATGTTTTATTCTATAACATATTTATAATGTATAACATATTGAATCTTTTTATTACAGAAATATTTCGCAGAAAGTCATATTCCCGTGTTAATAGTTGGAACAAAGGGTGATGCATTGATTGCGAGACAAGAGTATATTTTGCAACCAGACGTGTTCTGCAATAAATACCAACTACTGCCACCACAGTTGTTCAACATCAGAGAAAATAAACATGATGTGTTTGTCAAACTTGCTACAATGGCTGCATTTCCGTAAGTAAACACTTATTGCTATTGCTTTAACATTCTAAATTGTATATTTCACTGTCTAAATAACTAAAAATACATGGAAATAAAAGTAGGTACGACCATCTGGAGTTACTTCCAGAATTTTCTCGCAATTGTGACTAAAATCGCGATCTTAATAACAATTTGACAATTGCTTGATATTCCATACTGTTATTTTAATTGTCTTTGTCAGTCAATTTCAAGCTGCTTGGATTTTATTCAGCAAGCACAGGTCAGTCAAAATATTTTTTTCTTAACTAATAATCATTTTGAGTAATTCGTACATTACAGTAATAATTTGGTTTTCAGACATTTGAAGCACTTTGCGAGCCTAACGGGGGACACTTCGTCATGGTGGAAAGCGGGAATTGGAGTGGCGGCCGCCACAGTCGTTGGTCTCGTCCTTATAAAGATGTTTAGCTTTCAGAAACGTTAGTGAAATACTGCTGCAGCTAATTTTTATTTATTGTACATAAAAATGTTATGTATTAAAAATAGTATTGAATTACCTGAAAAATTTATTTAAACTTAGACCAAAGATAAATCCTTGAATACGAATACGTATATTTTGTTTTCAGTTGTAAATAAATCATTGAATTGCAGAAAAAGCTTTCATTAAAACAATCATAGGGTAATTTGCTGCCCCATGCACTGCTAAGCGTCCAATTTAGTACGATATCAACATTTCTTTAAAAAACGCCACTCAACACTTCTGCAAAATCTTTGTGGAACTCATAAATGTTAATTTTACAATAATTACTAACTCAGTTGTATGGAACCAGGATAGTACACTGGTAGTACCTACATTAAAATTTAAGATCAAGTACTAAATCCAAGTAAGAAGTATGGTAACTAAACGTAAAGTTCGGGTTCAAATCCTGATAGGGAATCAGGATTTGAACCCGAACTTTACGACTGCCTATATTATAACAGTATTATAGTTTGACGTCCCATTACCGCTCTACCGCGCCTTAGGTAGGCGCGCGGCGAGACGGGGGAAGCGTCGGCCGATGCGATTTGTCAGTTCGCCGTCAACACTCATGGCGGTCGCTAGTGAAAAATTCAAATTTGGACCGAACCGTCTATGTCAGAAGCACATGAGATTAATATTTAAAGATTGGTCATGCGATATCTCGTGATTTTAGGACTTCTAGACTATTGTTTTCCGAATTCGATACATTCAAACTAATATGATATATGTATACGACGAAATACACGATTTAGAGTTTAACGAAATGATATATTTAGTTATTCTTATTTAATTAATTTTAAAGTAACTAATTAACCTCAATTAAATAATTTAATTTTGTAATGCCTGTAGAACTGTTACCCCCGGCCCCCACCTCACTGCGCATTCCTAAGGCGTGGCGTACAGCGGTTTTGGTCAAACTATAGTTTTATTGCTGAGTAACCATAATTATTGTCCATAATTATCAAGTATAATTCAGTTATTAAATAAGTGTAATTTACTGCCTTAGGAGCATATGGTTGACTCTATCTCGGGCCTCGGCTTGGCTATAGGGATTTTCTTTTATTTGTATTCCACAATTAAAGAAAGGTTTAACCAGATAATTCTGCTATTTTAATATGGATAAGAAAAAAATAAAACGTGATTTAACTATTATAACTTATTTATTGAATGAATGCCATATTATATTACATAATACTATTTTTACATATTTTGTAATCCGTGTTCATTGTCGTAATGGTGAAGAATCATATTATTTTTAAAACGATTTTTCTAGAACAAATTCTAGGTGTTATCTAAAACCACAAATGAGTAATTAGAGTTATTTAAACTACTAACGGGGTAAATTTATAATTAAAATGTTTATTTTTCTCTGGTTGTGTACAATTGTTTTATTACATCTCTTGTATCTAAATATTTTCGAGGAACCTGTTTTGTTTATTTTCAGTGTATTTACTTGTTTACGAACAATTGACAATTACTTTGTAAAGCTGTATTATTTTAAAGTCTAGCTCGGAATAAGTGTAGTTTTGTAAATATTAGTCAAACCAAAACATTTCATTACACAACCAACATAATATTAAAAATTACTCTAGGTTACTTAGTATGGTCGCTGGCGGTCTCTGCTGCTGAAACAAAAACATAAGTATTTATACCTGGTTTTTGTAAATAACGCATGAAAATGTCCCATGCAACCTTTTTAAACATTTTTTACTAAAATTACTAGCAACATTTTAGTTTCTCAGTCAAATTTAAGAAATTGTTAATTACCCGCCGTCGCCCCTCATGGCGCCACCACCACTGCGGTCGCCGCCGCCGCTGCCGCCGCTCCCGTAGCTGCGGCGGTCACCACCGCGGTCTCCGCCGCGATCGCCACCGCGGCCGCCGCCTCCCCAGCCGCCGCCGCCCCTGCCGCCACCTCCGCGTCCCCCGCGGCCGGGCGGTCCACCGCCGCCGCCACCTCCACGGCCGTTACCGCCGGAGGGTGGTCCCCCACCACCTCCAGCACCTTCTGGTTTCTCTTCATTGCATCTGTTACATGCTTTTCTCCATGAAAAGTTAGTATTTCCACAACTGGGGTTGGGGCATCTCCAGTCTCCAGCTCTATTTCCTGACGGCGGTCCGCCGCCGCCCCCGCTGCTGGCGCCGCCGCCGCCACCACCGCCGCGTGGCCCGCCGCCGCCGCCGCCACGGCCGCCGCCGCCTCCTCCACGACCTCCGCGGAAGCCACCGCCACCGCCGCCTCCTTTGTTACCACCCCAGGTATTTTGGCGTTGGGCGAGTGAAACCTTGATGGTAGCTCCGTTGAAATCTTTTCCGTCGAACCATTGAATGGCCGAAGATGCAGCATTAGAATCTTCATAAGTGACTGTTGCTTCTCCTTTTGGTTGTCCAGATACTTTATCTTTGTACATCCATACCTTTGGTCTTTGGGTTTTCTTGTCCGTCTGTAACATCAACGGGAAGCATATCAATAAGCTCGTAAATAGTAACTAATGGTTACCTACTTTAAATATAAACAGTCGAGTGGTACCTTGATTATACCAATAGATCCGAAGTGTTGACATAACTCGTCTTCAGTAGTTGATGGGTTCATGCCTTGGATAAATATGGTGTCTTCTTGTGTTACCATATCGCCTCCACCCCGATCACCACCAAATCCACCGCCACCTGTAGGTGAAAATTGAGTAAGTGTCTGCCATACTTTAACTTGAGTTTTTTGTGGCCTATATCCTGTTTACCTAACACCAACCAATTAATTACACCTTCAAAATTACCGCGCTATTATGGTTGTATCAGTTAACCCAAGAACTTGTAGCACAACACGACGACGTGTTTTGATGAGGAAATATTACAAATTGAAAACAGTTCGTTGACACACCCTTTCAACCCTTAATAAGATCAAAAAGCAACCTGTAGTGCGTACACATTTAAATTGTATATATTTTCTGTCGACCACATCATTACGTGTTGAAGCTTATGTACTAATTGTGGGATTATCGACTCGTCACAATAGCACATAATTTATTTCGCATTGTCAAAGTAAACCACTATGTGTAGAAACCATTTCAAATAACACATTGATTCAAATTTCAGTTAGGGCTGCCAAAACGATAAACCTGTTTCTGGTGTGTTATGTTGAAGATGAAACTTATACCAACAATACGCAAATCTCAAATAATTACACCAGTTGTGTTAATGTTACACACAACACGTAACGTCAAACGTGTTTTACCATGGGAACTTATAGAAATAGCCAAAGCCCTAATTGTATAATTTAGATTACCTTGAAAACGTACGAAAACACATAATCATTAGTTCTTAAAGCACACTCATTTAACGCATCGAGTTAAATGCGCTGACGACTCAAACAACTGTAGTTACTTTTTTATTCTTCGTTGAGTACAATGGCAAAGGTCGCCTAGAAGTTGAAGTACTTACAATAATAACTAAGTTAAACCGTTGCTGTGTGTTCAAAGTAAATACTGTCAGACACGTGATTTTTACCAGAGAAAGATATGGCATGGACATGGACAAATCAATAAGAACTATGAGATTTGTAAGACTTCGTAACCCCTTAAATTAGTTATAATCCTTAAATATAAAACGCTGAAGACGCAGTTTTTCGTTTAACGCACGCAACCACAGGTTTTATTTACCAGTGAACCAATAGAATACCAGGTTTGGCAGCCCTTAGATAATTACAAATTAATAAAATGTTAACAGCACCGCTCGCTCATCGCGAGGAGCTTTACCTTTATTATAACCACCCCCCCTGCCGCCGCCACTAAAACAATAAGAACAGCGTTTAGTACACTGGGCAGGCTGGGGACACACTGTACGGCCGCGTAGATTGATTGACACCTAGGAACACTATAAAAGTGTCCACCCTTAGTCCATGTTGCGTCCTTTTCTTTACCATAATGTTTAATACCTTGAAAATCTTAGAACATTGTTGATGATGTTATTATTTAACAAGAATTCTTGACACATGCATGCTAGCACTTTCAGTACAATAAAAGGATAGCTTAAATACGTAAATCAATTTCGAAGTAAATAGTGTTGTTTATTAAGGTCACGTAAAAACGATTTTCCCTTTCAAATTTATTTTTTTACATACATAGGGTACACTAGTTTTTGTTATGTACATATTGTTTCCAATCTAGGGGTTATTCCCTTAATAATGTTTTATTTTTTAATTTGTTAAATTAGACATGGTAGTTAGCAGTGACATAGGATCCGAAATAATTTTGACACTAGTTACTTTTAAATTATTTACGGTGATTTACAGTAATATACATTACAATAGAAGTAAATCCAAGGCGATTATCTATGTATACCATTAACAAATACTGTCGGACACCTGTTGCCTACTCAGAAATATATTTGACATTTTATTTTATATTGAAAGACTACAATGTAGATTTGACCAGATTTTGTGGGAGTGAAATATGTGTCTCCAAATTGTATTTTTTATAAACTTAACAAATTTTGTTTAAATGCAATAGAAAATCGTTATTCAACTATGCTTAAATGTTCATTTTTTGTTGGGTGCTTGAAATAGGTTAGAAAGGTAAATTGAAAACCTAAACTAAAAGGTAAACCAGAAACTAAAAGGTGATTCAAAATAAAAGTTAACTCATATACAAGTTAGGAAATACGAAAAGAACTATCATTAAAAATATTGAAGTTTACAATCTTCAATAATTTAATATGGAGGTCATGTCAAGTATTAGTGGAAGTTGAACATAATATCTCATATCACTAATTTCAAAATGCAAAAATAAATATGTTTATTCTTCAAAAACCCAATTTTCACAGACCATTACAACTCCAAAGTGATTTTTACACAACTAATGTTTTGATGCATAATTCACAATTTATCTAGGTGACATATTATGATCCATCAATGTTTCAAACAAACACTGTTAGTCCACTCTTATATATGTTACGTAATTAATGAAAATTGAATATGAGAATTAACATAACTTGATAGGACATAATATGACAATTGTAACAGAAGTGAAATTACAAATTTAGACTGTATTTATAAAGATAATACATACACCTATGCATTTAACACTACTTAATAAATCACCAAAAAACAGTTTATAAGTAATCACAACTTTTTACTCAAATGATATGACTTAAGAAACTAAAAACCTCAAAGCACAATCAAGTTTCTTTCCAAGTTGAATGAAAATAAAACTTTTATCCGCAATAATAGATGTTGTTTACCAAACACGCTATGTTGATTTCCAGTACCTGGGCCATTTTTATGATGGGGAAAAAGTGCTATAATCAAACAGACTGACATACTCTTGCTGTATGTACTTCACCTTACTATAATATGCATGTATTTTAATACATTTAGACTGCAATATTATGCATTTAGTTTAATACATTCATATTAAAGTACACTGTTTCAGACTTCTTTCTTCTCTCTGGATGCTTAAGATGTTTTATGTATGTCAAATATTTTATTTATATTTGTTTTTGGACTACCTAGTATAATTTTACATACACATTCGATTTCACACCAATATTTATTAAACCAATGGTAATTTTTTGTTATATGTAAATGGCTACGTTTTTTTGTAGAATATAATATTGCTCACCATTTGATAGGACCAAGTGCAGTGCAACTTCAAGTAGACTTACATCCAGTAACAAGGAGACTCAGGCTGATGGTGATAATAATGTTTAAAAATAAAAACTTGAAGCAGTTTAGCATAACTTGGATGTAAATTGGCAGTAGTGAAAACAAAGATGTTTACTGGTTCTAACATAGTAGGTAAGAATCAACTTGTATGTGACCTTACAATTTTTTTTTTTGGAAGGTACATTTGAATTCAAGCAAGTTGTGTGAAAGACTGCAAATTATGATACACTAATTCTCATATACTTGAGTTTCTAGAATGTCTATAATATGTTATAATAAAATTATTTTTCAGACATAAGTTTGAAACTTTGAATGATTAGCATTGATGCAGTGACATGTTACCATAATAAGTATGAATTGTGAGGAAGGTAATTAATTTGTAAAATGTTTGTTTCTTAAATAAATGTGTAACAAAAGCTACATAGAAGGTAATGTTAGGGAAAAATTACTCATAAAATATGATAAGTCTGCACAATTGTTTAGGTGTCATTGTATGTATTACTATACATCAATATCTAGATAGATGAATACATGCACAAGTGGCATAAACAAATTCTATGAATGTGGATGACCATATTAACAACCACACTAAATGACAATTAGTATAATATTTTTATATTTGTACTTATTTAAGATGGATATGTGTGTTCAGTCATTACTTATAGGCAAGTCTGGAGTCCTGATAACATAATCTAGTGCACATTTAAACTTATTTGAAAGAGGAGTGTTATGACATATTATCCTTGTAAACCATGCTTCAAAATATATAATTTCCTTTATAAATTCAGTATTCATATATAATTATGGATGAGGGAAATAATTAAATTGTGAAAACTAAGACACTATTTAAGTGACTTGCTATGTTTCAATCTAAATTTACATAAACAGTATATGAAAATATACATCTATAAATAAAATTGGTGTCTATTTGTGTTATTGAAATAACTGTTTTTTACAAGCATATGGATACACATACAGAACCTACACTAAAATAACATTTTTGTGTCTGTTTATTTCCACTAATTTCTGAAATGGCTGGACTAATTTTGATGGGACTTATTGGCAGGTAGTTGATGTAATAGGGAGTACCTTAAGCTAATTTTATTGACTTTTATTTCAGAATATAAAGTTATTACTTTTGTTAAATTTCACATGGACAAAGTCACACAGCTAGTTTTAAATAAATATTTAACTTCCACAAAATAAATCGAACTCAACTTGCTCAGATTCAAATATTTTTTTGCATTTACATCCACTTAGACCTTACTCAAAGTGGGAAGGCTCAAGGAGTGTGTATTCATCAGTATCAGCATAAATAACAAACATAAAGAAGCGACACTCACCCATATCCCCCGTCTCTTGTACCCCCATCTCTATTGTAGCTTCTATCACCTCCTCCATACCCTCCTCGGTCACCATTGCCTCCGCCGGAGTAGCCTTGTCTTTCACCACGGTCTCTGTCTCCACCGTAATTGGAACTGCCACGGTCACCACCTCCATAGTAACTGCTTCCACGATCGCCGCCACTCACATTGTAACTACTGTTGTTACTGCGATCGTAACCTCCACTGCCATAGGTGGAATCATAGCTCTGACCATAATTGCCTCCTTGCTGGCTACCACCATATGAATTACCACCGCCTGATATGAAAAAAATGTTTAATTATTAGTCTCTCTACTTTATAGATATGTGCAAACACGATAAAGCTGTCAACACGTCGAAGTTTCAGCTAAACAAGCTGTACATTATTATGAAATGCACAGTAAGCAGCGGCATCAAAAGATATAACCTCACCGGAACTCTGTTGATTCCAATCTTGATTTTGGCCAGCAGAATAACTGCTTTGGTATCCTTGTCCAGAACCAGAATAACTGTTGTCACCAGAAGCCATGGCAGGAGGAGGCACAGAATATTGAGCTGAGTAACCACTGCTGTAATCACCTGCTGATAAAAAAAAATAGTGTTGTATTATTAATATGGCTGCGACGTATTTATGGCTTAAAGGGCTAAGTAAATTCTACTTACGGTCACCCATTTTAACCACAAATGATTATAGTACACTTCTCACAAGTCAGATCAAATACTAAGTAAAAGAACTGAAGTTAATCGACCCACGCCACGCTCGCTACAGTATCATACAGCACAAAGTAATGGCCGACGCAACCCGGCCCGCCGAAACGCGAATTTTCATTTCGAGTAGCAACCAAATGTTGCCTGCCTCATAAATTATTATAATATCATCTTTGTCAATTATGATTCTTGAACACTTGAACTACATTCCAATTAAAAAATAAACATTTATCTTAGTCCTAGTGCCGTTTTCTATTCATTACTATTGCCGATAGAACTACTGTTTTCGCTATGGCGTAGACTATTATAGCTGAAAATTTTAAATATACTATTGTAAAATTTAAAGCTATCGATAGTCCAAAACAATCATAGTGTGACACTATAAAATCGAAAGTATCGATACAATCGATATTTTCGATTTTATAGTGTAATTTCAACACAAATTAACACAATAGTGTACTATGATCTATTTTATTAAAACTGAGTGTCGCTTATTCCGTAGTGCGGTTGATAAATGTGAGAAAATAATGACAGGAACATATAGATTTGGGAGATTTGTTATAGTTTATCGTGCATCAATGTTCCGGTCATAGACTAAATTATTCTTTTTTTAATATATAGATAGTCTGTAGAATTTACTGTCAGTGAATTTGATTGGGATCTTTTACACTTATCTCAGGCTACTGTAATATTATTTTTTCACCGGATAAATATCAATAAGTAATTGATTTTTCTTAAAACGTCGATGTGTACGTTTTAACCCATAATATTCATAACTAATGTAAAACGTTTCAAGAAGTGAAACTCTATTTGATAAGTAATTGACTGTTTAAGTAGCGATCATTTGTCGTTATTTGTAAAATATTGTTACTACGGCTATTTTCGCGCTTTCCTTTTAAGATGACTTCATATGTTGATATGAGTTTAGAAGATATTATTAAAAAGAAAAGAGAAAATTCAAGGTAAAAATCAAAGTTTAGTTTTAATCAAAATTTGTTTTGAATGTTAATTCAGACATTAATTCCAAATTCTTAAACTGTTATACATTTCAGAGTCAAAAGAAGTAAAGCAAAAGCTCAGCCACCTTCTCAAAAGGTTCCAATAGCTGATGCCAGAAATAAAATAATTTCAAAGAAAAGAACCCAAATAACTGATGCTAGAGAAAAGCTGGCTCAACTTGCAAAACAAAAGGATGCACGATTCAAGTTAGAAAAACTACGGCTAGAACGAGTAAGTACTCCTCATTTATATGACTTCCAGTGTTTAAAAACACATTGCAGGTTATGAAGTCAAACCGCTACCTTTACTTTAATTTCAAGTTTGTTGTTGTGTAATATTTGTTCAGTAATATTAATAACTTATTATTGACAAGCCTTTGAATGTTATATCAGTTCTGGGTTTGATTCCCACCCAGGACAAATGTTTGTGTGATGAGCATGAACCTTTGTTCTATATCTCAGTGTAATTTGTCTACAACTAGTGACCCGCCCCGGCTTCGCACGGGTGCAATGCTGATACTAAATATACAACAGAAAAACTGAATGTCGTTACGTATAAAAACATAGGGGTTAGCTTTTTAATGCTACATCCTGCAATTTAAAAATTGCAGGATGTAGCATTAAATTCATTAAATTCTTTGAAAATATTCACTCAAATCATATACTAACCATATAAATCTATATTAAATCAAGAACGTTTTTAGGGTATTTAATTTGATAAGGATTAATGCTGTATTGGTAAAAATCACTTAAAAAATTAGCCATTATTTGTTTTAAAATTAAATGACAAAAAAATCCATAAGAGTGGGATATCCATAAGAGATAGACACACACCATCGCGGAGACATCTGCAGACCTTTTCAATGTGTACAATACTTAGTACATTATTTTAATAAATCTCGTAGGGTTAAGCCTGCCTTCGCAATGTAAGCAGAAAAAATTAAATTATTTACAACATCACATTAGAAACCTCAAAAATAAAAGTATTTCTCCACTATTTATTGGATGTTATTATACTTATTATACATAAAATAAACCTTCCTCTTGAATCACTATCTATTAACAAAAAGTGCAACAAAATTGGTTGTATAGTTTTAAAGATTTAAGCATACAAAGCGACATAGGGACAGAGAAAGCGACTTTGTGTTGTCTATAATATGTATCTATTTAGAAGTATTTAAATATATCAGTTGTCTAGTACTTGTAACATAAGGTTTGCTTAGTTTTAGGCTAGGTGATGTTGTGCGAAAGATGAGGAATGTTTATCATAAAAGTTGTACTGACACTGTATCACTGCACTGATACTACATAAAAGTTGTATTGTACTGATTTAGTATTTACTAGCTGTTGCCCGCGACTTCGCTCGCGCAAATATCAGATTTAGTGGCAAAAGCATAACCCCTCTCTGACGCAGTCGGTTAAAAAGTAGCCTATGTGTTATTCCACGGCGCCAGTTAACTTCATACCAAATTTCATCAAAATTGATTTAGCCGTTTGAGCGTGAAAGAGTAACAAACATCCATACATCCATACTTACAAACTTTCACGTTTATAATATAAGTATAGATTCATTATTTTATGGATAGATAAAACATAATATACTTCCTGCTTACTTGAAAGAGATTAATTAAGATGTGCCTCCTAATATACAACTACACTGTCTTTCATCAATTGGTGCATTCCTTTCTTGATACCATGTTCCATACAATGGTTTCACAAACCTACAGTTATTTGCTATAGTTACATGTCAAGCAGCAATTTCTGTAAATTAAAAAATCTACTTACATTAAATGTCAACCTTCCTTAATTTCGAATTTAATATGGTTCATTTTCTGTAATAGGCAAGAATTCAGGGGGCGGTCAACACTATCCCAAATAAGTTTCAAAATCGAGGAAAATTTAATAGGATGGCCCCACCAAATAAGGAGAGAGGTACAGTTTCAATACACAATCACATGTATTGCTGTTAATTAATAGAAATCTAACTAAATGTTATTAATTTGATCTGAATTTCTTTAGTGTTTACAGACATGTCAAGGCAGGTAGTTTCTCAGCCCTTGCATGTATCCAAAAGTAGTGGCAGGCGTCAAGTAAACTCAGGAAGATTTTTCGAGGGTAGGTCAATTGAGAAGACTAAATTATTTGGTAAGTTAATTAAAGTAATTTATTAAGCATTGGCATGGGAAAAGCTAACTTCACCAAAGGTTTCCCTGAACTAATTATAAATTTGCAGATTATGAACACAAATTGAAACCTAAACCTATACTCAGAACTGTGGAAAATGATTTGGAAATCATTGATGACCCAATGGAAGATGAATATGTGCCACCCAAGGTATCAGCACTAGCTAGGAAAGCAAGTTTGCAGCTCAAGATAACAGCCCACAACAATGACTTGCGTGATCAGAGAATATCTAGTGTTCAAAGGTAATAAAGAGTATCTAGAATTAAGTCTTGCTATGCTAATCTTCACAAGTGTCTTAAAAGTAAGCATTCATTTATATTCGTTTTTTTGCCATGGTGTTTTGGACTTTGTCTCGCGAATTTGTTGTTCTACAGTCTACACGAAATTTAATTATACCACCCGACGTCGCTTAGGACATTTACGGGTCGCGCAACTGGCCAATTTGAAACGAGGCGTATCACGCGGAATCATCATCTTCTTGCCCTTTTTCATTTTACTTGGGTTCGGTGTAACACGTTTTTTATCCATATCATTTCTTATGCAAGCCATCCATGTTTTCTTTGGCCTTCCCCTTTCTACCTATCCAACAACATTCATACTCATCACTCTTAGCCACACAAGTCTCATACCTCCTCATTACATGTCCGAATATTGTCCCATAACATAACGGACAAACTACTTGATTTCGAGCGATAAGTATCTGCAGCATGCCGCTTAGTCACAATGCGGCTTTAATTAATTGGCGTTATCATATTTCTTTAGGTCTGCTGTAATAGAAAAAGAATCAAGTCCGCCGAGACCTCCATCAATTCTCAAAAAACGCCCAATGGCAGCTCTGAAAAGTGACTCTTTAAAACCACAGAAGCCTGAAAAGCCGGTTTTAGAATACAGAATAATTGTGAGCAATTTACGTAATACTGTTACTGCTGGAGACATAGAGGTTTGTAACTTATCGTTGTTTTTGTTTTTCAATTTTTTTTTTTTAAATAAGCAGCAATCAAAAAATTCAAAAATATTGTAAATAACACATTTATTTTAGGAATTATTTGGCGATGTAGGGGGTATGTTAGAGTCGCGTTTGGTTCGCCCTGGCACAGCTGAAGTAATCTATAAAACTCAAGAAGACGCACAAAAAGCTGTTGATTTGTATCACAATCGGCAATTAGACTGCCAGCCTATGAACTGTCTTCTTGTTACTCCAAGATCACCATCATCAACTGCCAGGTAAATCATTTACTATGTTTGTTAACATTCTAAGTTAACTTTTGCAGAATTCTAAAGCAAAGGTCATTGCACCTATTACCACTTAGCGTGACTTACTGCAAGTTAATCCATACATTGCTTGACCCAAGTTGCGATGTCCTTAGTGCATTAAGTTAAGTTTCTTAGTGCTTAGTTCAATGTTTTTACTTACTTGAATACATTGTTTTGTTTAATATGTTCCAGAAGCAGTAATAAGCCTGCATTATACAGTACCAACTCAAATGTAGAACCTGATATTTCTACTTTTCATAAAGTATTGTTCAGTAATTTGTAAAGTGTTACTTACATAAAATAGGTATGGTGGATTGAATATCGGATGTAACAAGAAATAATGTGTGTCAATCTCAAAGTGTTCATTGAGGTGTCGTCCACTGTATTTTTGGATTTATACAGTATATAATTCTTATCAAATTTAACCCTGATTTTGCTAGTAAATGTCACTTTGTGTTCCACTGATCGTAATTATTTTGAGTCATCTAGAAACTTCCTCGTGAAGTTGTCTATTGTAAGCTGAATTGATTGCATATTATCACTGTACTCACAATGTTCCTAGTAATGTAGGAACTGGAATATGTAAGGATAACTTAAACCAGAAAAAACATTGATAAATCAATCTTTCTGTCGTAGTTACTATCTATCTACAATCTTACTAGAAATATGAGCATTGAAAGACTCTGCAGATATCTTAAGATAGGTATGAAATTAATTTGACTGTCTTCATATTGTTCATAGATAAAATACATATTATAACATAGAATTCGAATAAGAATATGATACATTAATCATTTAAATAGATACATAGGTAGATTTAATGTAGAATTAAATGTACTAAACGTGTGTGAAAAAAAAAACCTGAAATTGGTAAAATCTACAATTTTCGCTGATATGTAACAAAATTTTCTTGCTGTTCAGGTCCTTTACAAAATTTGTAGGGACATTACATAGAATATAGTTCCAAATAATACGTTTAAATCTATTTATGAATCTGTCTAAGGGTAGACAAACTCTAAGGGCTATATTTCACGGGGACACCATGGCGGCGCAACCAATCGCCGCTACACCGCTAATGTATACAGCTCTATAGAGAGTTACTTACCCGGTGTCCGCTTGGTTGCGCAACCAATCTGGTGGCGCCTATACATTTTGTTGGTAGCGGTGACTGATTGCGCCGCCATGGTGCCCCCGTAAAATGTAGCCCTAAGACTTGAGTTTACCATGAGTAAAATAAGTAGTGTCAATGTGTGTTACATATTAATGGTTGCATCCATTAAATTTGGTGTCTGCATCAATTGTGTATTGTCTTTTATAGTCATTTTATTGATCTTTTTTGTACTGGCAAACCCAACATAGGTCAGTTTGTTAATAAAAATCTAGATGGTAAATTGTAGGTGTACACAATACTAAACAGAAGTTATAAAAGTGTATAACACCACAGTAATACCCAATTGATGCATTGGCTGATCACTATCTTCAAACCCTATATTTCATTGAGTAATTTGATAATAAAGATTAAAATTGTATCTGTTGTTATATGTTTTATCCTATCAGCTTCCTATAACTGGATTTCCAAATCTATAGTTTTTTGCACATGTAAAATTCAAAGGAGTGTATCCAATGGTTATGATGAATATTCTTTCTTTGATAAGCAACCTTTTATATCAAAGGAATGAGATTTATGGTAAAAAAATCTCATCTCAAAGGCGAAAAACAATATAGTTGCGTTGTGTTAAGCGGAGTCCACACGACACAAACTTCGTTTGCAGTATGCACCTGCATTATAGGTGCATCAACTAGTGACTGGTGCCACAAGCACGTGAGGTGCCATATCGCACGGACGGATATAAATAAAGTTTCAATCAAATTCGAACCTGGTACTCTTGTTTTAAATTTATTTTAATTTAACCGCGGGCTTAAATACGGCAAAGATTTCTTTTTTGGGAATTCCTACTGTTCAAGCTAGAAAAAATAAATTTTATAACAATTGCTTTCCTGTCTTTGTTATTATTGTTTTGTTACTACTTCAATATTGTACAAATATAAATGATCTATGACCTTTATCATAAAAATAATATTGCTTTCTACTTTCGATTGGGTGACACCACCAACTTCTGCACCGGGCGGCACCCAACGTTGCTACGCCACTGCTTATTCCTATTCCATATTTAGGGCTAGCGCATACATACAACTTTTAGTCGAACAACTGTTTTGTTGTGTATCATATGTTTAAAAGAATATATTAGAGTGCACATACTGTCAACTCGATAGTTGCTCGACAAAAAAGTCTAGTCTCGACTAAAAGCTGTATCGATTTGTTTTTGATTTAAAAGTTGGACAACTATCGATCAAGCGCTCAATTTGAGCGTTGCTGAATAAAGACTGCTCCGATTTGAGGCGAAAAAAGAATCGATAGTATGCGCACTTCCATCAACTAAACTATTTAGTTGAGTAGGAATCACGAAAAGTACACAACTCGACGAAACAGTTTTGTCGATGGAACAGTTGTATGTATGCGCCTGGCCTAATTGTGGCTAAAGGCATGATTACCAAAAAGGTAGCAACAAATAACGGGCCTGTTGGTCTAGTGGTTAGTGACCCTGACTGCTCAGCCGGAGATCGTGGGTTCGGTTCCCACCCAGGACAAATGTTTGTACGATGATGAGTGGTGGCGCTACTGTGCGTAAACAAACATCAGCTCCGCGTAAAAAAGTTTTTAAAAATAGTTAAAGTGCCAATATAGTCATAAAAAGTGATTGAAACTGTGTGTAACCGAAACTTACAGTGATGAAAGTTGGAGTACAGACATTAAATAGAACATTACGAGAATAATTAAGTGTTAAAAATTTTAACGAACAAAATTCAAATTTCGAAAAACATCAGTGAATTTTAAGTGAATCTTTAAAAGAAGTGTAAAGAACCGGAAAGTTATCTGAATTACTGGTGACGGAGCTTTTGAGGTAGGATAAGGATTTAAAAATTCCTTATTCCCTATTATTTAAAATCACCTCCATAAAAACTATAAATTTACTAAACCCGTAACAGCGCCATCTATTATAGCAAAAAACAAACGCATTTATTTTTCAATAAAAGTTTTGCTACTTCCCACAAGATGGCAGCACTAGTAAAAAATTCAAATAAAATTGATCAAAAATGTGCTGGATGTAAACAAGAACTTACCACCAATGAACATCTTATTTGTTTATTCTGTAACTACGGGTACGATTTGGAGTGCGCCAATGTCCCTCGAGATTTTTTTAAGACAAGTATGACTTTGGACCAAAAAAAATCTTGGAAATGCCATGATTGCAGATGTAAAATGCCCAAATTAGATAACACCAATACTCCTATTCGCGCACACCCTATGATAATGCAACAAGTGCCTTCACCTTGTGAAGAAAACAACATTACAATAAGAAAACCAAGTTCTCAGCCCAATTATGATACAAGTTTTGAAGATCTCAGTCTATTAGGCGACACACAACAAATTACTGAAAAAAATCCTAGCAACTGCATTCAAACCGAATTAACATTGCAAAATTTAAGCGAAATGATAATGATAAAACTGAAAGAAAATAACGAGTCCATTATATCAGATTTGCGAAGTACAATTCAAATAGAAATAAATAAAGCTATTTCAAAACTTACAGAAGATTTTGAACTTAAAACTACCTACTTATCTAAGCAAAACGACCAAAGAAAACAAGAACTAGAAAAAGTGAACACAAAAATAGAAAACTTAATCAAGGAAAATGAAAAACTGAAACAAGAAATATTAGATTTGAAATACATTTCTCATTCCCCCGGTATCCAATGTATGGAAAATAACTTAAAGAAAATCGTCATCTACGGCTTATAGTCCAGTCATTTGGTAGTTTTACCTGGAAAGTTTTCCGGGAGTTTTGAAAATTGGGTATTTTATAGATTTCGATATGCTCTTTTCGAATTTTAACTTTGCCACCTCGAGCCACCGCCGCTCGCGCCGCCATTTTGAAAAAATGGCGCCCAAAAACGGTTTTTTGGGAATATCTCCTTTCCGACGCATTTTACGAAAAAAATGTTTTCTACAAAATTAAACTAGAAAAAATTTCCTACACTTTATGTCTTATTCACTTTTTCATAAAATCAATAGTTTTGGACGTACGAGCGCCGCAAAGTATTGTTCATTTGCACCACTACGAGTGTTTCGTATATTTTTCTTAACTGTTCTATTACTGCCGCCGGTTTTTAAGAAGTAGGTGTCAGGGTAATATGTCACTTTTGAATCGGGCCCTTTCTCTCGACTATAAACGAAACTTCAACGAAAAATTTATTGGTAAAAGCTATATTAAGAGAAATATTTAGTTTAGACTGAATCATCAATGTAGGTTTATTGACGTACAGTGTTGATTATGTTCTTAGATCTATGGCTTCTTATACGGAAAATTGTTTTATTTGTGACAATTCACTTGAAAACCGGCGGCAGTAATGGAACATTTTAGAAAAATATACAAAAAACACGTGGAGGTGCAGATGGATAAGTAATACTTTGCGGTGCTCGTACATCCGAAACTATTGATTTTATGAAAAAGTGAATAAGACATATAGTGTAGGAAATTTTTTCTAGTTTAATTTTGTAGTAATTATTTTTTTCGTAAAATGCCTCAGAAAGGAGATATTCCCAAAAAAACGTTTTTGGGCGCCATTTTTTCAAAATGGCGGCGCGAGCGGCGGTCGTACGAGGTGGCAAAGTTAAAATTCGAAAAGAGCATATCGAAATCTATAAAATACCCAATTTTCAAAACTCCCGGAAAACTTTCCAGGTAACCCCCTTATTTTCTACCAAATGACTGGACTATTAGCTGATTACCCGAAAGAGCCAGAACCTATGCTTCACGACAGGTTAATCGCCATGTTCCGTGATATCTTACAAGTAGACCTTACGGGATATATAGAAGATATGTACAGAGTAGGCAAGAACTCTGCGAGAACCCGACCATTAGTGATAGAACTAATAAGTAAAAGAATGGTTAAATACTTATTAAATAACAGCCATTACTTCCAAAATACAAGAATATCTTTATCCGAATATTTAGATGAAAATGCACGTAAAGAAAGGGAACAATTGCGAGAGGAAATGATGAAAGCTAGAAAGAAAGGTTTATATGCAGTGATCCGAAACAATCAATTATATATCGAGGGTAAAGTAATAATAAACAATAGAGAGAACAATAAAAATGAGAAACACGACAGCCTTAACAGAACACAAAATGAAGAAAACAACGTCTACAAGAACCAACCAAATAAAACCTCACACGATATGTTTACCGACAACCACTCTTTTCGCAAGTACAGGCCAACAATTTAAAGTTTTATTCCAAAACATTCAAAGTATTAACAATAAACAACACATCCTAGAAGCATTTATAGAACAAAACCCTATTTATAACGCAATATGTATATCAGAGACATGGTTAACAAATGAAAAACTCAGTATGATCCAGTTCGACGGATATAACATCGCAGCGTCATACTGCAGGAGTACGCGAGGAGGTGGCGGCGTCTGCATCCTACTCCAAGACCACTTCGAGTTTATTGTCAGAAACGATATCACTAGTATGTCTGTAGATTATGTATTAGAATTATGTGCAATAGAATTACCTAAGGAAAATATACTATTATTAACGATTTATTGGAATAAGAGAGAAGAAGTTATATTTTATAGTCAACTAAACACTATCTTGAATTATATAAACACTAAGTATTCTAAATGTAACATTATTATAGGTGGAGATCTCAACATAAATATCTTAGATAGCAATACAAAAACTAGTCAATTTCTAGATTTAATGTTAGAATTTAAATATACCCAGCATGTAAAAAAACCCACACGTATTACTCAGACCACATCAACATGCTTAGATTTAATATTCACAAACTTTCATCCAAATAGTATATCCACAGCTGTTGAAGATTTAGGATTTTCAGATCATAACGCAACCATCATAAACATCTGCATACCAAAAATTTCCACCAAACATGCAACACTTTACACAAATCAGAGAACATTTAACAATACAAACATATTAAAATTTAAGTCCTTGTTAAATTCAATAGATTGGAATAATATTCTAACAAAGGATTTAAATATTAACGATAATTATAAAGCATTTCAGGATACGCTGACTAATATCCTAAACAAAAGTATACCTATACGAACAATAAAAATAAAAAATGTACATAAAAAGCATTGGCTGACTAAGAGCATAAAAATATCCTGCAAGAATAAAAGATTGTTAAAAACGCTTACATTAAAGGCAAATAATCCAATAATAACAAATTATTATAAGAAGTATGAAAAAATGTTAAAAAATGTTGTAAATACATCAAAAAAACTACAATACATCAACAAAATAAATAAATCAAATAACAAGGTAAAAACAATGTGGAGTATAATTAACGAACGCACCAATAAAACATTAAAAAAAGAACGAACAAATCTAAAACTACAAATAAATAATAAGATCATTTCCGAACCTAAATAAGTAGCAAACATTTTCAATAACTTTTTTGCATCTATTGGCGAGGAAAGCCAAATACAAATAAATAGACCGAAATACAACACCGTACTTTCTCCTTCCGAAAACACAATGTTTCTCAGCCCAGTAGACCCTTACGAAATTAATAATTTGATAAAAAAACTGAAAAACAAAACCAGTCACGGTATTGACGAACTCCCACCAAAATTACTAAGGAAATGTGCAGACGAACTCACACTACTGATAAACCAATCCTTCGAAGAAGGAGCTTTCCCTGATCAACTCAAAATAGCAATAGTGAAACCCTTACATAAGAAAAATGAAAAAAATAATCCCAACAATTATCGTCCAATAGCTTTATTACCGACTGCATCTAAGATTTTTGAAAAAGCCATGTGCAATCGCGTGTACGCCTTCTGCGAGAAATACGGAATATTCAATGAATGTCAAAATGGTTTTCGGAAACAGAGGTCAACAACTTTAGCTGTATACAAATTCATACAAGAAGCTCTAAATACCATAAATAATAAAAAATACGCAATTGGTCTGCTCTTGGATATGACTAAAGCATACGACAAGGTACAATATAAAACATTATTAAGTAAACTCTATGGGATAGGTATCCGCGGAAAATCACATGATTGGTTTAAATCCTACCTAGAAAACAGAAAGCAATATGTAGACATAGAATTTTATAATAATGAAACAAAAAATCTTCAAAATTTCCGTTCTGACAGTAAAATGATAAAAGCCTCAATACCACAAGGAAGTGTAATTGGGTGTCTTCTCTTTCTCATTTATATAAATGATCTTCCAAAAACCATAGAAGGACCTTCTTGTGTTTTGTTCGCTGATGACATTTCAATTCTTACTCCCAGTCACGATATCACCAACATACACTCTATACTTAATGATACACTTACAAAAACAATAACCTGGATGAATGCACACAATCTTGAAATAAATTTCGAAAAAACAAAAACAATAGTATTCCACCCACACCAAAAAAAGCCGCTTTCTTTAAACTTTTCCTTTAATAACCACAAAATAGAACAAGTTAACGAATTTTCATTACTAGGTGTAACAATAGACACAAACATTAACTGGAAATCTCACATATTTAAAATAAAATCAAAACTTTCAAAATTTATATACGCTCTCCGCGAAATAAAAAAGACCACCGACCTAAAAACCGCTCTAACCACCTACTACGCATACGCTCATGCATGGCTGAATTACGGAGTGATCATGTGGGGAAATAGCACCGACGCCCCAGCACTATTCACAACTCAAAAAAAGTTAATTAGAATCCTAGTTAATATAGAACAAACAGACAGTTGCAAACCACATTTCATAAAATTAAATATACTTACACTTCCCTCCTTATACATATTAGAAATCTGTAAATTTACTCACACACATAAAGAATTTTACACCACACGTGAAGACATACAGACCAGATACACACTCCGACAAAAAAAACGACTAAACCTACCATCATCGCGATTACAAATACATGCATCTAGCCCATTAGTAATGTCAATCAAAATCTACAATAAACTACCTGAGACACTAAGAGATGAAAAAAAGATACATATATTTACAAACAAGCTAAAAAAACTTCTTCTTCATAAATGTTACTATAGTGTAAATGAGTTTTTGGATGATAAAAATATAGTTTAATATCACATCCTTAACTTTACAACATTAACATAGTCTTATATAAAAATTTAAATAATATATTTAATAATAATACCTACGGTTATAATGTTATACTACCTAATAAGTTTTGTTTTGTTTTTATTTTTTTTGTACGTGTTAATTTATTTCTATTCTATAATTTTGTTTTTGTAATGTCTTTTGCTGTGCCCTAACAGGGTCCATAATTGTACTTAGCTTTAAGCCTCTTAAACACCTTTTGTAACATTATGGTATGCAAATAAATATATGAATATGAATATGAATGAATATGAGTACGATCATAATTTTGTTTTGTGTCTGGGTGTAATTTATCTATAATATGTACGAATTTAAAAATATAAAAGTATGTTAATCGGTTGTCTAGTACTCATAACACAAGCTACTTAGTATGCTTAACTTGAGACTAGATGGCGTTGTGCGAATGTTTGGGAATATTTATAAAAAAAATATAACCATCTCTCTAAGTATTCTTCAAAATAACATAATCAAATGCAAGTTTGCTAACACGTTCAATATTTACACAATGTTTTCTACGCACAGACCTTGTGTATAAGGAACTAGCTTCTGCCCGCGGCTTCGCCCGCGTGGTAAAGGGACAAAAAAACCAAGGTCTTTTCTTAATATTTTTTTTCCGTAAGAACCTTCTCCTAATAATAACAAATACAACAAAAAAAGAATTAGTGAAATCGGTCCAGCCATTCACGCGTGATGCCGTGACCAAGGAAAACGGGTTTCATTTTTATATATACAGTGTGTCTGGACATGGACTAGCGATATTCTAAATACTTAAATATTAACTATTTTAAAGTACAAATACACTCTAAACTTGGGTCCAATACACTTCTCCCCTACGTGGCAGCCATTTTGTTTTTTTTGTTAAAATATTCTCTATGCGAGTACAAAAAAAAACATATCTCACAAAGTTTAAGTCGTATTGAGACAAAAGTAGGCTTATTCGAAAGGCAATAATATTGACTACCATCTGCATTACAAAGTAAAGTGCTCACAATTCCATATCTTTTGAAAAAAAAAAATATACGTCGAAAAAAATACTAGAAATTATGCAATTCAACCAATAATTGGTCATTACTACAAAAACACCCCCGACAACTATTACTGTTTTTTTACTAGATCGACAGATTTTGAGCCAAGCTACAATACAACATAAAATTCACAACTGTATGTCTAATACTTTAAGAGTTATTATTGTTTGAACATACTGTTTTCGCAAGCACAAAAGGTCATTGTCGGAACCCTAAATTAGAAATAAAATTTAAAACACATACTATTACGCTCATATTTAATTTCATTTAACGTTTTTTCCAATATTAAATTACTGTTACAATATCTACAGCAGTTGCTCAAAGTGGCCACCTCCAGCTTGGAGACACGCTACTCTATCAAGTTCATACATACTATAATGCGAAAAGACTTTTTCCCCGACCTATTATGTACAGAAATAATGGGCATTGCTTAATAATTATATTTTTTTTGTCAATAATTGACTTTATACAACGTACTGATAACCGAAACGAAAAGGTAATGCAGGGTCAAGCGTGAGCTTGACCCTGCATTACCTTTATATTATATGACTGTACGCTGCGCACTTGTCGCGCTCTACCTGAAAAACGGTTGATCGTATAAAAAAAAAGTTTAGACAAAAGTTGTAGAGAATTTTATACTCTACAACTTTTATATTGGCGAAAATATCATTTAAGCAATAGGAACCGAGATATTCGCAAAAAATGGTTTTTCGTGACCTTTGACCTTGAATATCTTAAGACGCGGACACGATAGAACTTGTGACTTTTGAGACAATATTTAGGACGACCAAACAAAGGTTCTCACCAATTTTCAGCTTATTATCTTTCATTCCGAGGTGAAACCCCTAATTTGACTGGGCTAAAAGGCCTTTTGTGCTGGCGCATCCGCGATGTTCAAACAACAATAACTCTTGATGTATTACACATAGAGTTATGAATTTTATGTTGTATTGTAGCTTGGCTCAAAATCTGTCGATCTAGTAAAAAAACAATAATAGTTGTCGGGGGTGTTTTTGTAGTAATGACCAATTATTGGTTGAATTGCATAATTTCTAGTAATTTTTTCGACGTTTAATTTTTTTTTTCAAAAGATATGGAATTGTGAGCACTTTACTTTGTAATGCAGATGGTAGTCAATATTATTGCCTTTCGAATAAGCCTACTTTTGTCTCAATACGACTTAAACTTTGTGAGATATGTTTTTTTTTGTACTCGCATAGAGAATATTTTAACAAAAAAAACAAAATGGCTGCCACGTAGGGGAGAAGTGTATTGGACCCAAGTTTAGAGTGTATTTGTACTTTAAAATAGTTAATATTTAAGTATTTAGAATATCGCTAGTCCATGTCCAGACACACTGTATAGATCACTTCTTAGCCTAAGCACTCCATAGTAGATCATAAACACTCACCATAATAATACCTTCACCTTCATTTATAATATATGTTTTGTTATGTTTATTAAAATTCCGCTTATTATAAAATAGTCTTCACGTCTTAAAACTACTATTAACAATTAATTAATTACCTGTAGCGTACAATGTGTTTTTATAATCTGTACAAAAAGACAATGTCAGATTGTCATTGGTTTGTTAGGTTTGTTTCATCATAGTATTTTGTGTGTATTACGTATTTATCGAAAGATAATATAGTTTTAAAAGTATCGCCACAAGGTATTTAATAAATAAGTACAAAATAAATTGCCTAATTGATAACGTATAACATTACCCAAAGATGATGGACAGAGAAGATGGAGAAATGAGTGATGATAACGCTATGCTTGTTGATGATGATGTAAAAGAACCAATTTCATATACTGAGGACTGCACAGTTGTAAGTGTAAATTAGTCTAATTATTATATATAATGTTGTTTTTGAATCTTCAGTATAATTTGTTTTAGTTTTCTCTTAGAATATTGGTGTATGACCTACATTTTGCCTAAATTTTATTAAAAGTGTAAATGGAAATATGTTATTTTTTTTAGGTCTACAAGGCTAATAAAACCGGCTTGGTAATCGAAAAATTAGAGAAGGTTGATGCTTCTAAAATAGAAGAAAGAGCTAAAAGATTTGGTTTAAATTTAACTGGAAACAGAGTCATTACTCAAAGGCAGATAGATGATCTTTATTCCAATTTTGGGATAGAAAGTGGAAATGAGAGACATTTTCGTTTTGATGCTTTGAACCTCAATGGTGTGGATGGACTTACTACTAAAGAAATATTTCAATATTTGGAAGATTACAAACCATTATCTTTAGAGTGGATTGATGAAATTTCATGTAAGTTAAATATCAGATAAGCTAATGAACTTTTAAAGTATACTAACAAGCTTTTACCCATTAGTAATAACTTGTTTTATTCATTATATATTTATCCATTTATAATAACTTGTTTTATTACAAGTGCACCTAGCACTTGTAATAAAACAAGTTATCTTGATGTTATAGTCATTTGTTCAAGCTTAACAGAATGCTAGCCCCATAAATATTTAAACTTCTTTTTGTTTATAGGTAATGTGGTATGTCAAGATCATATTTCAGCAGCCCTTGCACTTTTGGTTCATTCTAGAGAAATCAAAGATGAAAATTTAAAGCAGATGCTTGATGAAAAACCTAATCATCATTGGCGTGAAGGTATGCCACATCCCAAGAAAGACTTAATTTTAATGAGATTTGCTACTAATGGTGATAAAAAAGTAATGAAAAAGAAACCACAAAACAAAAATGTTGATGAATTCTATGATCAAAGTATGGATTCTATAAGTAAAAATCCCTGGGGTGATTTATGCAAGTCTTGGGGTGTTTATGATCATCAAGAAGTTTTCCACAATAAACCCAGGTACAGGGATGAAGATGAGGATTATGATGCCAAGCCAGAAAAAGTTATAAGAATAAAAAATAAAAGCTTGGCTAGTAGACTTGGCAAAAGGCATGTCGATTATGATGATAATCAGGATGATAATCCTGAAGATAGTGGATCTGATTCAGAATGGAAGGTTAAATCTAAGACACCAAGAATGAGAATGCATGCTGATGATGAAGAATCACGACAAAAGAAGAAACTAGGTTTACAGCAGTCTAAAGATGAAGATGGATACTCAGCATTGTCTATTGAAGTAGACAGTTCTAGGCGGAATTATATTACAAGAGAACACTCAAAGCTATCAGATAAATTTAAAAAGCATAGTGTTCCCAAGAGGCATGGCATCCAATCTCGTTTAGGTGAGAAAGTTGTTCCACAAGAAGGTAGATCCCTGTCAAGTGATGAATCATCACAGAATTCAGACAGTATTGTTATGAGCAGGGTGCATAAAGTGAACAACACAAATAGTGTTTGGTCTAGATTAGAAATAAAACAGACCAATACAACTACTCAGAGTGATTTGCGTCAAATATTGAAATCGAGAAAGCACAAGAAAAATGATGACCTTCGTGATAAATTAGGGAAATCTAAACAGACTAACTTAAGAATTGAAATAGACAATAATTATGCTCATGATTTATAGTGTTACTCTAGCATTATTCTTATGTTACATATGTTTTAGCTAATTATATGTTAGTATGATTGTATTTAGTTTTTTCAAATGGAATATTTTTGTGATCCGTTATGTCCTAATGGAATAATCCTTACATATATACTAAATCATTAATGTTTATTTACAATACTGACATATTATCCTTTTATTGTTATATTTTGTAAATAGCTCAATACAAGGTGTATTTTCATTGAGGTGAAATAGGATTGTGTTCGAAATCTGCTGTTAACAGATGGTGTACTTAAAAATGTTGTTGTTACTTGTCTAATGGACTACATTCACAAAAGTTACATACTACTTTACAATATTTGTAAACTATAAAAGGAACTGACAAAGTCAGTTGTCAGTTATGTTGCATTGATTGAGATTGTGTTACTGATTTTGAACAAACTATTTTCTTATTGTTACATATTGTAGAGATAATATTTTCACATATTTTGTAATAGATAAATGAAATATACTAACTTGCAGGAATAAAATTACATAGAAGACGCATAGATAATTCTTTGGGAAATCAAATAAAATACATTCAATCTTGGTATCTTTTTTTATTTTTGTGCTATTTCGTGTGCATGATGTATATTAAAGTTAGGTTTCAGTTTGAAACAAAATAATAATATGTGTGGTTAGTTAGCAACGCATACATGTGATGTAAATAATGTGTGCTGTAAAGTTTAAAACTTTCATGCCTGGTTGCCAATTAGGGTCATATTTTCATAAATACATGGATTTCATTTGGAAACTTATAAAAGCTGGATCGAGAATTCGAGTGCAATGGACTAGTTCAAAATCAATGTAGTTAGCCTTTTATCAAAGATCTCAATATCTTCACAATAGCATTGCAAGCAGAGCAATAATTACAAAACGAAAAGTGTAAGATAAAAATGTTAAACAACACAAATGAATTTCTTATTTATTAAAATCGAATATTAACATCCTGTTTTAAAGCTTAGCTTCCTAATTATGATAAATATTGCGTTTAGCTAATAAAATATTTTCTGTATTTAAAAATAATTTTTATATTTAATAAAAAAACATAATTTATCATTAATACTAATGCAACAAAGCAAAAATATTTTAATAATTCGGAAGACGAGTATTTGTATTGACTTTATTAGTGCTATGATCATTTCTATAGGCACTGTATTATAAAATTAACAGTTAGATTGAATTATTTAAGCGTTTAATGTGTCACTATACAAAAATAGAATTAGTATGGGATTAGTAATAAAAATTAGATAAGTTTTAAGAGGTTAAAGTGGGTTTTGTGCACGGTTTTGAATTAAATAATTTTGATAGATTTGTTCATGGCCATTTAAAGATTTAATTAAAACCTCACTAATGTTGTGTTAGTGGCTAAAAAGTAATACTGACAATTATTTATAGTGATGCTACTACCACTAAATATACGTAAGTTAAGTACGTGAATATCGTCAAATAAAATCATTCATTACAAAACTTAACGACAAAAAATATCATTTCACCTGTTTAGGGTATAAAAATATATCATTATTAAATCTTAACGCAAATAATGTAAAATGTTAATCAAATTTAGGCACGCGTGTTAAAATATTAGTTAAATTGTATTGTCTAAACATTTTGGTGCTGATTGCAATCAATATTATAACGTGCGAGTCTATGTCTAATAATATTTATCATAGGATTATGCAACCTCCAGTTATAGCTGGCACATCTAAAGATATGTAGTCAACAGATCAATTCTTATCATAACTATCTACATATCTAATTCTGGCACGTAATTTCCACATTCCAGTATTTTCTAATAATTGTTAACTGTTGTTCTTAAAGTTTAACATTTGTAAAATAGAACTGATATAAATATAATAAAATTCAGCGATGATTAAATAATGTAAATAACAAATATATTTAGTGGAATGTTTCAGTCTTACTTATAAGTACTTCCAGTACGCCACAGCGTTAATATTATCGTAATAGATGTTAACAGTGAAACCTGATTATGTAGCTAACGAGAGTTTTCAAAGACAACAACTATTGCTATATCTGAGTGTAGCTAGAACGAAATACACTAGCGTATAATTGCCATACATAATATGCGATCAGGTTAAACTGTTAACAGCATAAATCAATTTAATACCAAATATGGTAAAATTAAAAAGGACAAAAACAATTTAATTATGTGTCAGAATTATCTGGTCATCATTTTAGTCTTTTCTCGTGTTTCTCTTTCTCTGCTTTCTCTTCCTTGCGATCACCAGACTCATCTTTTTTCTTAGAGATTAATGAGTGTTTGGCTTTCTTTAATTGTTTTTTTACTTTGTCTTTCACTTTGCTCTTTTTAGGTGTTGGTATTACTTCCACGGATTTCATTGATGAACTGTTTGATTCACTGTTCCTTTGAGCTGAAAAATAAAAATAATGTTTGAGCAACTAAGTAACCGTAGCTGATACGATTGTATATGATCTATCTTTGATGCGGACCTAATAATAATATGTTCCAAGTGAATGGTGATAAAGAAACAATGATTTTTTACTTTTACCGTAATGGATTGGTTTATCTTAAGTTACAATATACAATATTAAGATTTGCCTTGGTTCAGGCTTTTACAGCAACATATATATTTTTTGTAATAGTAAGACGAGTGCAGGGTTTATGATTCATATGTGATATTTCTTATTAGTTTTAATTACCTCTTTTGCTAGCAATAGAAGCGGCAATCGCGAGGTCCTCTTGCCGTTCTCGCCGTCGTTCTGCATCGATCTGCTGAACTAACTCGTCACGCATGCGAACTATTTCCACGAGACGTAATACTAGCTTCTCCTCGCGAGCCTGTAACAAATGTTTATGTAATTATCAACATACATGTAACAATATTAAAGCGGAACTGAGACGATCACAAATTGGCTGCTTCAATCTGCAATCGCATGTAATGCTCTAACACGCGAGCAAGAAGTCGAATTATCTTTAACCTTTTGAACGCCACGCTAATAACGAAGAACCGTGCTCCCGACGCCAAGCAATAAATAGATAGAATTGTATGCTTATTTCAGACACTAATTGTTACGTTACAACATATTTCTTTTAACACAAAATGTATTCTAAAAGTTATGTTCATCTTCTAAGAACATTTTGAAAGTCCATTAACCATGTCCATTAGTAAAAATAGTGTTTTTAAAATACGAAATTGAGACAACTTTAGTTGTCGTGGCGTCTCAGGCACGAGATCGGTGAGTAACTATAGTTGCCATTGGCGTGCAAAAGGTTAAGCATCGTCTGTGTACTTTACTTGAAGTGGCCGAGATCTCCAGACGCACGTGATTTCAAGCAGTTTGTGTACCTTTTTCACAGGCTTATGGAGTTTCTTGCCGGTTATTTTCCATAAGAATGACTTTGGAACCGCGAAACTACAGTCACTAACGTTCTGAAAGTGCCTGAGAAGGCCTACTCGAAATAAAAACCTCTTGATTGTGATTTTGGCTAGCTGCTATAGCAGTCCGTGTATTGGTGGACTGCTATAACATGGGTGGCCTTTAACGTTTATGCGCAGTAGACTGTGATAGAGAATGAGTTCAGTAGATTACACGTGACGTCGTATGAACCAAAAGAATATGACATTTTACCTTTAGTAGGTAAATGCTATTATAGTCAATGACGTAATAATGATGTAAGGTAACATAAGGATAAACTTTTGGGACTAATATTATTTTAGCATAGCAATTTTGCATTCGAGTACAAACATACTAGACGTAAGTGTTTTAGGAACGTAGTACATTTAACTACTTGAAATGTTTATTTAGACCAAATCTGAATCGTCCATAATCACTGTTTAGCCAACAATTTTTTAGAGATTTTTAAATAAAAATGTGTTCAAGATTCGTAGTTTTATTTTCTACTTCTCCCATAGTGTATAAGATATATTTAGTATTTATGTCTATGTATAGACTTAAACAATCTCCATAATGTCACTGGAGATAACATAGTACTGTATGGTCTATAAAAAGGTAATGGATGCCGTTACCTTGTCAGAGTCGATGCGGTTAACAGCTGGTCGTGATTGAATGATCCGAATTTCATGTTCAATGTCGGCTTGTTCCTGTTCCAACCGTTGTTGTCGGCGTCTGAAACATTTATAATACTTAATATTAAAAGCATTCAAAAGACGTAAACACCAATAACAGACATTCATTGAATTTCAACTTCAAAAGCCATTTATTTGAATAAATGAATGCATGTATGTTTGTTACTCTCTTACGCTTAAACCGATCGACCAATTTAGGTGAAAATTGGAATGGTGTTAGCTAACTTCCTGGAATGACCCATAGGTTGTTTTTACCCGATTGCGTTAGTTCGATTTAATGCTTAATGTTTTGCCAGATTTTTTCTTTGTAAAAGAAAAACATATAACTATTATTTTTATTTGATGCCATTGGCTTATGGTATTACAAGTTGTCATTATTTGCAATTTATTAACTTTACAATATTTAATTTTTAGTACTAAATTAGCTCTGTCAAATCACAGGCAAGACAAAAAGGTACAACGACACGATGACGAATAACACTTACATATACATCAATTCAGTCTGTTTTCTGAACAAGTCATTTTTCTCATTGACCAGTTCACACAGCTGAATTACTAAATCTTCGACTTCCTCTTGCGGGACCGCCACGGTGTCATCGCCTGTAATAGGTGCCATTATAATAATATGTATATAGTACTACGCTTACCATTGTGAGAAATATTCGCACTATTTATGATAGAACTGTTTGCAATAAATATGGGTCATATTGTTATCATTTTATTAACCATTGTTGTTTTACTGCAAGGAAAAGAGTAACTTTCTCCATGTAATAAACTACATAACTACAAATACGTTCTGAATCGTAAAAATATGTTTTTTTTTCAACTAGCGACGCGCCCCTGCTTCGCACGGGTGCAACACATATATAAACCTTCCTCTTAAAACATTTAATCTAATAATTAAAACTGCATCAAAATCAATTGCGTTGTTTAAAAGATTTAAGCATACATAGGGACGGACAGACAACAGCGACTTTTCATTATACTATGTAAGAAATAGATAGTTTGGGTGCTCGAATAGAAATAATGTGCATGAAAATGTTTACCCTCACACTTGTCGCGTATCATCTTCTCGATGAGCACTCCCTGCCTCTCCAGGCCCAGCTGCTGGGTCTCGAGCAGGTCCAGTTGGACTTGGAGATCTTCAGGAGACATTTGTAACTTTACTTCCCGACGCTCCGGTAGTGGTAAGCCAGGTGCAGGGCCTTTTTTCTTTCCACTAGCTGTAAATAAATCAAATGGTATTGCGGACATTCTATTTTAAGTTTTTCTGGTTTATTAATAAAAATATAATAATGTCCGGACCGATTTCGGCCACGGCGGCTAGTGTTACTATGACACCAGCCAGCTACGCAGGACATATTGGCAGCGCAAACACTGGTGCACTCTCTGGTCCTTTACTCTCATAGCCCGATGTAACAGCAATCCGACACGACCGGAGAGAAATTAGGCGCAGGACCCACATTTTTACGTGCCTTCCGAAACACGGAAGCTGTGATATTTATTTCTAAACCACACACAGCGGCGCGGGCCGTGGGGATCGAACTCGAGACCTTTGACTTGGCAGTCCTATGGTCTTACCACTAGGCTATCACAGCTAAGATAAAAAAAATACTGCTATACTGAGATATAACAAGATCGATTTAAGGAGTGGGGAGTCACTTCGTCACTAACTAATACATTTTGATCAGTATCGTTGGTAAGCATCTTCATGTATCCCTCCCATCAATGAAAATCAGTAACTTAAATTTAGGTAATTCTCTTTACCTAGCCGACACCGACAGTGCTTAGCAAATGTTTGGGTAGAAGGATACATACCATCTGAGTGTATACTTCTCATGCCCGAAGTGTTGATGCCTTTCTCCATGGAACCTCCGCCGCCCGACACTGTCGACAGGCTGTCTGGTGGAGTTGGTGCCGGCCGACGTTTCTTGAGGATTGGTGTCGACTTACCAATCGACTTCTATAGGATACAGATATATTACAAACATGTTTATTTACATAATATGGCGCGCCGATGACATCATTCTGACCATCGATTCAAGTTAAAATTATATTTTAAGTGAATATGCTAAATGTTATCCTTGAGTGGCAGTTCAGAAAATCTAAGCAGTCAGGAAAGTAAGTTTTAAATGTCACGAGCCAGCGACGCTAATAGAGGGTTTCGAATGAGTAAGACTAATTAGTGACAAGGAGTTTAATTTGTCACCTTATTCAATTATGTGCCTGAACTTTGACATGAAAGGTTATGGCCGACTAATCGAATAAAGGCTGGTCGCCCCACTGGATAGTTCGTAATGATTTTCTTTTCGGATACAAATTATATTTTTTCAAAATAGGCTAGGGAGGGGTAGAAATTTCAAGACCTCCCTCATAATAGTATGTTATGGTGTAAAAAATCAAATCTTAAACTAAGCTTTACACCACTCACTGCTCTGCTGTGATAACGTCTACATACAGTGGTATCCCGGCACTATGAGGACTGGAAGCCAACATGGGGCCTCCTGCTGTCAATGTATTGCACCCTGAATACTATGCTCTACATGCACCGTATTTAAATGACGACTTACTTGATCTGAGTGAACAGTGGAGTTATATGAGCTGAATGATGATATGCTCGCCACGTCGTCCATGGAGGTGGAAGGTTGTTCCGGGCGCGGCGCTTGTATCGCGATGGAGGGCGGCGGCGGCGCTTTGGCCTTCTTGCGCCGCGCCATGCTGCCCGGCAGGTTAGGGGTGCTCGTAGCCATCGAAGATCTGTACATAGAGCTGTAAAAATACCATTGTTACTAAAGTTTATTATTTATTATATCAAAACTTATTGTATCATTACAGGGTTTACCCTAATGCGACAGATAAGACTTTAAACTAAAATTTGGACTAACATAAATTATATAAGTACAGTACAACAAATTAGAAATAATAACATTAAACATTCAATAAAAATAAAACAAAAGTATGGCACAAAAACATTGCATAGCGTAGTGCATAATTAATACACTACAATATTACACTATATTATCTACTTTAACAGTCACATATCACAGATAAGTATCTTAACTATATCTTCCCTATTTACTACTATCTAGTTCTAGTACTAGTTCTAACTTACTACTATCGAACATGCGGTTTCTGTCGCCCCAAAGATGTACCTTGTTAACCAGACAATAGCTGCACAGTTTTGTTTCTGTTTTGAATAGGTATTCGTGGACTTACCTCTTGCTATGCGATTCATCCTCGTCTGATGAAGGTTCTTCTCCATCAGACCAAAAGGGGTTGACAGCGATCAGTCGTTTCCTGTAATATAAATCATCATTCATTAATCATTATACATATTTAACATACAGCTTTTAGGAAAATATTACGTACTAATAAAGTAACTAGTAAAATTTGTGCAATATTTAATAAATTAATGAACCCTCATGCAATTTAACTAGAATGTACAGATACCTAAAAAGTTTCATTAACGAAAAATACTTAACAAGTGATTTATCAAACCAGAAAATCTAATAGCATTACTTGTACTTTTGTTAATTGGTGTTAAAAATGTAGGTTTAGGTATATTTTGTAATAGCTCAATCTGTTACGCTACAATTTAAATGAAAATTTTAACTAAAGACCTCCACAAATCTACCATGTTAGGTCCACACGAGTTGACATATTACGTTTTTAATAAGTTTTAATCCAACGATCTCAACGTGAGACCAACAAGAAAGAATCAACATAATACACATATTGTTCTTTTGTTACATTGTGCTGATCTACGTAGCCAGTTCACTCGTCATAATATATTACGAAGTCAGAAGTATGTATTTGAAATCCACATTACCGTAAATACAATTATGTAGGTACGTGGAAGTCATTCAAACGGAATGAGATGAAATAGCTCATTTGAAATTGACCTAGAAAAATAGAATAACTCTGTAACCAATTAGCTTATTGTATCACGCGAATAGCCGTGTATAACGACGACGTACCGACATACGGATATTGTAACTTATATGACTACTTAGCGTTACACCTGCATTCTTTCATCGAGTAAGTAGAAGCGTTTTATATTTAGGTATTGTGTTGAACGAGTTTCACTATCCTAATGTGTCTTCTTTCCATGTAGGATTTAATAGAAAATGTGACTTAAATATTGGCTATTATATAACACACGAGATATCTTCCCTAGATGATATAAATAGTTTTATATAAGTTTAAACAATAGGTACACATATAATATAGTCTATGACTTTAAATAAAGAAGTTCAATTAGAACGAAGGTAAGGTTACAATACTCACACAGGTGTTGATGTGCTTGCAGTCTTCGTAGGTGTATTAGCTAGTTGTATAGGAGGCACCTCATCATCTTCCTCGTCACTGCTACCAAAGGGATTCGTGCTTGCTTTTTTTGGCGACTCATGATTTTCATTCTAAAATTGTTACATGATTATAACAATGGTAACATATTCAAATATTGATATGTAACAACAAATTTACTTTAATGATTTTTACCTCGTCCTCATCATCTGAAAATGGGTTTAAATGAATTGGGTACTCTTTAGTGTTTGACACATTTTCTTTTTCTTTTTTTATAGCCGACGCTAAAGCTTTCTCCAAGGCATTTTGCTTTTTCCTTCTAGGAGGAACACTTATTGTTACTTCTTGGTTACCCAGAACCTCTTGCGATTGCTCTGATGGTGCAGATTCACTTTGTGAAGAAGTGTTATTTGCTATCCTGCTGTCATCAGTTGCATTGCTAATTTCTTTATGTACACTAACTACATTGTTATCGCCTTCTAATTCTACTTTAGGCATATTATGTTCAATTGTATTTACACAGTCTTTTTCTTTGTTACTTGTTTCAGTTACATCTTCTTGTTTTAATTTTTTGTCAGTATTTATTGTTTCCTCAGCCAATTGTGTTTGTAAGAAGTTGAATTTGTCAATATTACTTTTATAAACTTTTTCTGGAATATTTTTTTCGACGACATTTTCGTTTTTTATTTCTGGTTCAATACTTTCTGTTAAGGGTTTGGCGTCAACTTCGTTGTGAGATCTACTGCTACTGCTAAAGTCTTCAAGTTTGCTAATACTATTGTCTTTTAATGATATATTAGAGATTTTATAGTCAACACTGTCTTTATCTATGTTTTTCTCAAACATACTTATTTTCTCTGAAAGGCAACTTTATTTTTAGATTGGAGTCATTACATGCAGGGCACACACATGATTATAATAAACACACAAACATTTACAACCAAACAAAAGCAAAGTCTTTAAAAAAAAAACAATATCAATAGTTTGTTTCTAGCAGTGCAATAAGAAAACATTGTAAGAGCTTGAGGGAAACATTCAGTATAAGCGTGGAGTCAACATAGCAAGAACATGATGCGGAGCAGAAAAATATTGAAATGTATAAGTTTTAGTAAATTCAATGTTTTCTGTTAATCAACAAATTCCACATAATTCCTATTGATAACAATAAAATACATTTCATAATACATTTACCATGTTATGTTGCAACAATAGCATGTATTGATAAGGTAAGATCTTATTGAGCATTAATGGCTTTCGTAAAGCTGATAATGATAAAAATGTTGCAAACAACAGTAATTGAAGCACTCACCCAAGATAGACTGCGGTCTTGATTTGTATTTAGGACTAACAGGCTCCTCATTTAAGACCGTTTTAGTCTCTGGTATATTATCAGTGAATGCCAGCATTCCCATCTGATCATGGTCATTATTATTCAGATATTTTGATAAAGTCTTTTCATTTTTACAACTATCACAGGTGAATTCAGATCCTTCTACTATTTCAAAGTTCTTAGGGTTTAAATGTCCAGAGCATTTAGAGCAACGGAAACATCTCCTGTGGTACAGTTTGTGCGAGACAAGTAGGCGCTGGGCAAGGTATACAGGCAGGCCACATGCTGCACATTTGTCTAGACCAGTCTTGCCAAACCTTATTGGTGCCTATAAAGTAGTATTAAGATAGTTAAAGTGTGTGACAGAAAGTATTAGAGTAATTAGAAAACAATAGTTTCACTGCAAACATTGCACACAAGATTAGAAAGTGGAAACTAATAATATTATTATACTAACAGGTGATTCGGTGGTGGACAGTTTTGGTGACGCCTTCGACTCACTCTCTGATGCCTTGGTATTAACTGAAATTTTAACTTAAATTAATGAGGATAAATTAACATAAGGGCTCACATTTTTGGTATAAAATTTAGTAGCATGGTGCAGCTACTTATAATTACACAGAATATTTTTTTCTATGAATTATTCTATTGATAATTTAAAAAAAAACATGTATGATGTAAAATTCTAGTTAGTAGTAATCACCTGTGTGGCCTAAGCGTTGGTAAAATTGAGATAGGTAAGTTAACACTGACAAGCGATCAGGCACATCATTCTCCACCATATCCTCAGGGTCGAGCAATGCAGGAATTCCTAAATGTTTCTCAGCAACGCTATATGCCAACTGGTTATTTTCATATATATTTTCAGGGTTTAACTTAGACATATCACTGAAAAATGGCCAAAAGATACAAAATGTAGGCAAATAATAACTTAAAGTAAAAACAAGACGTAAATTTATTTGTTTAAATAAAAGAATAATAAATAACTTACATTAAATCTGGCCTGAAATGATGGACCAATGCACAAAATGCTATACCATTTCTCCATGATGTAGTCATATTATCTATATGCACTTCGGGGCAGTCCTTCACTAAACGCTTACACCATAACTCCAGAGCTTTAGTACCTTTTCTCTCGGACATGTTTATAACTTTTTAAAAACTTTTCAAGCTATTCAAAACGTTCATCATCTATGACTCATTACGGAAACTTTTCACTGAAAATAACAAAGAGCCATTTTGATTTTATATCGGACGTATAACGCAGCATAAATTTTGCCGAGTACTAAGCCATTGAATAGTATTTCAAACAGGAGTTTACAATAAAATATTCATCACAAGTTAGTGGTTAGTTGGCAATTTGGCATTGGCTAGGGATGTTCGTGTGAACTTAGGCATCACACGTCAAAAGTATGGATTAACTTTTTTTCCAATTAGTCGATTTGTGCACATACAATTTTAATGTTTTTTTTTTTGTTTTGTTAGGTGTTTTAAAAAAGTTTTTTTTTTTCATACTTTTCTGTTTCGAATTTAATACATAACAGTCGTTTCCAAGTGCGAGTGGATTCCACATGCAGGACTTGACTGTATGCATACACGCATGGTTTTGTCTACAAATTGCATAATACTTTTAGTTTAATTATTTTTGTCAATTTATAACAATTGAGGCTACTTTTACGACTTTTTATTATTTATCATTTACGTTTTAATGCATTGTTTCCCATTACCATTAGAAATAGCCATCAGGAGTGAAACAGGGGTAACACGAAAGATACGATTTTTTTAACATGTACGAGCCAATTGAATTAACAATTGAAACAAATACGCAATAAGGCATACCTTGGGCATACAATGAGTCATGAGAGTTGCAGGAACGGGTAAAAAATTGGCCAAGTGCGAGTCGGACTCGCGTACGAAGGGTTCCGTACTATCATCTGTAATAGAAAATCACGTTTGGTCTAGGTATACGACTGTCACCGACACTTAAACGTGGATGACATAGCACAGCGGTTCAGGCTTAGTAAGTAAGAGTCTGACTCTACCCACGGCTCCCTCCGGGGTCGCGGGTGTCCATGAGGATTCCCGCGATTTACCAAAAAAAAGCTATGCGACTGTAGTTATATGACGGGAGTGTTGGACGACCATTTGTTCTGTGTCTGTGTGTGGTTTATCTATAATAACTATATATTTAGAATTATAAAAGTATGTTTACCAGTTGTCTGATTACCATAACACAAGCTCTGCTTAGCTTGGAATCAGATGGCCGTGTGTGGATATTGTCCCAAGATATTATACGATTTAATATATAACCGTGCAGTTCCCGGTGCGAATAGGGCTGACCCATATCCACCAATGGGTGTCGTAAGAGGCGACTCAGGTATACTACGACCCGGTACATACCACCTAGCACCTCGGGTCAACCTCCTGGTGGGGAGTAAACCACCAGCAACAGCATTCCCAAGGAGGGTTGGCGTCAGGCAGGCGGCCGGCCGTAAAAATATACAGCCAAAACCTCAGCAGCATGGATAAGACATGCTGCGCCGACCCCAAATAATAATAATTGGGATTACTGCATGGGAATGATATTATACGATTTATTTGTCAGTTTTAGCGAGTCCACCCGTGACCACGGTTGATGCAATTCGGCCGAAACGTCGGGAGAAAAAAAAATAGTCGTTTGTAGGCCGTTTGTCCACCGCCGCCGTCACCGGACCGTCACCGAGAACGAGATTATTTCGGGCCGAATTTAATATGACGTAAAGGCGATCGTTGGTTCGCTGGTTTAGATATTAATAATAACTGAGCTCGTGTACGGTGCGACGGTGACGGCGACGGCAGTGTGTGGACAAGTTCATAAGTGTTTTGTTTTGCCGGCACATCGGCGCGTCAAAATTTCGGGCGACGATCTAGTGGTCACGCCGATCTACTCGCAATTTCGGCAGGCCGGGATGACGGCGCTCGAGTGACGGTATGCGGTGGACTCACGACTAAGAAATGTTATGTAAATGTATGTACCGCTACTTCGGCGCCGTCACCTCGTTCTCGGTGACGTGACGGTGACGGCGGCGGTGGACAAACGGCCTTAGTTGTTATATGAATCCATGAGAGTTTATTCTTGTTTTTCGGGTAGTTTTGATAAAATTTATTGCTTAATTCGAAATTGTATCCATGAAGCCTACCTATTTATTAAGTTTGTTGTATGGGAGTCCCCGTCAATTGCTTTATTTTTATTTAATTATTTATTTTGAAAGGTAATATATACAAGTAAAAAATCTGTGAAAATTTAAAGCGTCTGCCTAGCTGTTACTGTTTTTAATCATCATTATCATGATCATTCTCCTGCCCTTCTCAAATTATATTGTTATTGTTTTTTAATATCGAGCAATAAAATACAAAAAATCACGTTTATTTTATACTCCCATACAATAAAAGTGTTTTTTTTTTTTTTGTATGAATATTTTAATTTTTTGGTATTTGCTGTAGCGACATCGGAAATACATCATTTGCGAAAGTTTTATCTTTCAGCGGAGGCTAAGTAGTAAGTGATAAGGTCCCATTTTACCCTTTGGGAACGGAACCCTGAAAAAAAAACAAACTATGATGTGTTACAATTTATTGTTTTGTTTTATCCATCTTCCATTCGTTCTAACGATGCAGGTTAAACTCATCAGAGTACAGCAGGCCAGCTTAGTTGATACCCAGGACCGCGCGACTGTGGAACAAATATTTACTTTAGGTATAGAATACGAACACTCTAAAAAAATATTATTACTTTAAGCCTTTAATGTTCAGAAACAAATGAAAGCTGTTACTTTCAATTTTATAAGATAGTAATAGGTCATACATACTATAATGCGAAAAGACTTTTTCCCCGATTATTACTGTATTTTTAATTATTCCGATATTTACGAAAAGGAAGGATGCGAAGGGCAAAAACACGCAAATGGCGTACCCAATCATTGGCCAAAGAGAGGCCCATGACCACCTGTGCGTTATTCGAGGCTTCTATTGATTGCGGTTTAAATTTTACAGACGATATATTTTTTTAAGGTTGTCTACCCTTTTAGTAAAACAATTATTTCTTAATTAGGTCGACTAATAAACGAGTAGCCTTGGGCCTACGGGTTGATGACCGTCTCATGAGTCAAATATTTGTATGATTCGTGCATTTTTTTGTTTCGGGGGTCGAGAGCAATGACTTCCACAACTATAACAAAATTACTATGAGAGGTCACGGTAAGCTCTTTGATGGGTCTGGATGATTTTAAATAAGAATCTGACTTTAAGTACACAAAATTGCCTACCTCCATACATCACGACACTCTCCGTTGACGTACTCTTGTCCTTCTGGGCAGTTAGGAATGTTAGGAGGCACATCAATAGTTTTTCTCTCCTCAGTAAAACTCAATTCAACTGGACTTGAATCATCGTTTCTGAAACAATAATTATCTTTGTTAGTAGTGATGTCCTAGTGGCTGGGTTCTAGCACAATATGATAATATATACAGAATGACGTCTACATACAAACGGTTTTTTTTCATTTGCAGTTAGCCTGATATTACTGAGGCTTTAGCCAAAGCAAAGATTAAAATTCCCTAACAACATTCCCTAAGGGCACTCTCTGTGGGATTTGGGCCTTGCCTTAGTGTGTTGCCAATCTTAAATAGGCAAAACGGTAACAACAAAATGGCTGGATTTCATTTTTCTTATTTAAGGAATTTAGGGGGGGGGGGCTAGGTAGTTTTATCTCAGAGTGAGCGTGCTTAGGTAAGCTGAAAGACCTTAGGTACACTCATAGTCGTCATGATCATATTAATGAAATAATCATATCGATCGATTTTATCAGGTGTAAGTACATAGACATTACGATTATATTATAAGCAATAATAAAAGCCCCGCAACTTCTTATCACTTGACAACTTAATAAATGACGGTGTTTATTAAGATCGTCGCGGGTGATAACTAATATTTCCACTCTACAGAATGTATGACTAACAGATGCTTAACTCAGATGTGTATCACGTGTCTATCTGCCTTTTCTGTTTGGTTTCAAGACTCCTCTGTTACTTACATCCTACAAACATTGACGTCTACACTATCTACACTATTATCTATACTAATATTATAAAGCTGAAGAGTTTGTTTGTTTGTTTGTTTGTTTGTTTGTTTGTTTGTTTGTTTGAACGCGCTAATCTCAGGAACTACTGGTTCGAATCGAAAAATTCTTTTTGTGTTGAATAGACCATTTATCGAGGAAGGCTTTAGGCTATATAATATTACGTTGCAACTATTAGGAGCGAAGAAATAATGGTAAATGTGTAAAGAAACGGGGAAAAATTTTCATCCTTGAGGGCTTCTGTTGCGTGCGCTGCGAAAACGGTTCAAGATACACACAATATATGTATGTAAGAATTATTCCTATTAAAATGATCTAAAAAAATGTCCGCGACAGTATATGTCTATCTTTTAAGATTAACTCACTAGAACCGTTTTTATGGTAATCAAATTCGATCGAAATTAATGCATGCACAGCCCAAACTACTGGACGGATCGGGCTGAAATTTGGCATGCAGGTACATGTTATGACGTAGGTATCCGCTAAGAAAGGATTTTGATAAATTCTACCCCCAAGGGATAAAATAGGGGATGAATTTTTTTATGAAACTGTCAAAATTAAACCGATCGGGCTGAGACTTTACATGCACATAGGTACTATAACGTAGGCATCCGCTAAGAAAGATTTTGATAAATTCCACACATAAGGGGATGAAATAGGGGATGTTTGTAGAAATCTTCTTAGATTTTTGACTAGCCATGACTATAAACAAGTCTCAGGGGCAAACTCTCAAATTTGCGGATATTGATTCGAGAGAACATTGCTTCTCTCATGGGCAGTTCTATGTCGCTTGCTCACGAGTAAGTTCTCCCAGTAGCTTGATAGGTTTAGCGCCAAATGACAAATTAGTTAAGAATATTGTGTACAAGGAAGTTTTGTAGGCCCTAATTTTTACACTAACTTGCTAAACAATAATACTTCTTAACGCGTGCGAAGCCGCGGGCAAAAGCTAGTAATATTATAAAGAGGAAAACTTTGTTTGTTTGTAATGAATAGGCTCAAAAACTACTAGACCGATTTAAAAAATTCTTTTACCATTCGAAAGCTACATTATCCACGAGTAACATAGACTATATTTTATTTTGGAAAAAAATAGGGTTCCATAAGATATTTGGATTATTCGTCATAAATAAAATGATAGTTTTCATATTATTTTTGTCAGCGAAACGAAGTTTGCAGGGACAGCTAGTTTATAATATTAGTATAATTTAAATGTCAATGTTTGTGAGGGTGAGTTCTTTACTCTTTCACACTCAACGGCTGGGGCACTTTTAATAAAATTTTGTATGGGGTTAGCTGACCCCTGGATTAACGCAGAGGCTACTTTATAACGGACTGCAACAGACAGGGGTAATGTTTTTGCAGTTATAATGAAGAAGTTTTTGAAGGAATCTCACATTAGGTTCACAGGACCTGCTTATCTGCGTAAGTACAGGAATAGACCTGCTTTTAATCGGCGCATGCAAAATATTTGTCATTTACTACAAACATTATGAAAACATCTCATAGCAAAATTTGAAGTCAATAGAAATTTGACGGCAGAAATGCAACTTAAGAAAACAAAAGAAAAAGACTACGTCTTCTAAAAACATACGTTCGATATAATAAATAAATTAATATTTATTGTGTTTTACTTTAATAAACACAAAAAACTGGCAAAGTGCGAGTCGGACTCGCGCATGAAGGTTTCCGTTCTATCCGTTATAATGGAAAATCACGTTTGTTGTATGTATACTATCAAATATTAAAGTTTCTACCCGTTTATTAAGATCGAGTAAAAAATTACGTTTATTGCATGGGGACCACCCTTAATATTTTTTATATTTAGTAATTGCAGTTGTTATAGCGGCAACGGAAATACATAATTTGTGAAAAATTCAGCTTTCTAGCTATCACGGTTTATGAGATACAGCCTGGAGACAGACAGCGGAGGCTTAGTAATAGGGTTCCGTTTTACTCTTTGAGTACCTACACAACCCTAAAATTACAAAATAAAAAATAAATAGAGCTTACCCGGATACAAAATTAACTTGAGCTTCTGAACGCCAAATTTCACGGCATTGTCCATTTACCCACTGCTGACCAACCGGGCAATTGGGTGGAACTGTGATCATATTTTTGGGTCCCTGGTCATAATTGGGCCGAGCACTGCAAATACTCGCGAACAAACAAAGAAAGGTGACGAATAAAATCATTTTGGAGCGGAGCACTCACTGAATTGTGAAATTCTATAATGAAAGCCCGCAGCGTACTTGGAGATGAAACAATTAGACAAGAGTTTTAATTGATTTCTGATTGTATTTATCGGTTTTAAATGTATGTACTAGAGATAACAATACGACGTAGTAGATAAGTTAACACACCAAGTGTTTATATTAAAGAAAACAACATTATATATATACATGGTATTTGTTTGTTTTAAATAAAATATTGTTTTTATTCTATTTTGTTGGTATATGTTTAATTTAATCAATTTATTCATTTTAATTAACGTTGAAAATTTCTGGATTTATCGTGCTATGTGATATTTGAGGCAAAATGTTTTGAACCCGTGTGGTTAGTTGATGCTTAAAGCAAGGAAGATGCTCAGGCTCCACACACCAGCCAAAACCAAAATATGATATTAATATTGTTATCGCAGTACTTGGGATGTTTCTGAACAACACAGGGGCAGATCAAATGGTGTAATTACGCAGAGATAGTAGGTAGCATTTTTTTCGAATTGCCAGGAGATAAATTTCACAACAGAACAAAGGTTTTATGAATACGACCATCTGCTGGTAAGCGATTAACAGTGCGAAAAATGTTGAAGAACGCTGGCAAATTATGATCTTTTGTGCTTTTCGTTGATGATTCCCACTTTGTATTTCATTCGGATTCACGAAAAACACGCGCTTGACGAACGTACAGAGAGTGATAAGTTAGTCTTCTTACGTTTGTGGTAAGGAGGTCCATTATGTTATAGAAAGGCGAAGGCAACTGCTCAAAAATACCACGAGGCAAAAGCAGTGTTTGTTTTTATTCCACGCAGAATCCCAATAAGCTAGGAATTTCTACTCCTGTACCAAAATACGTCGCTGCTGGTTTCAACAGTTTCTGAGACCACGGTACATTCAAATTTTGGACCTGCCTGCACAATTTCGCGAACTTGAATCTGAACGGACATGTCTGGAATATGGTAAAACAAAAATCTATAAGTGGTTTCCTGCTAAACATGACGACGACGGACATAAAACCTCCTGGAAAGATGGAATCTCGTATTGTCAATATAATTTTAAGATTAAAACAATGATCTTACTGTTTGAACCAATATTATTGGCAACCCTGATTGTAGTTTTTCAATTTTTTATTAAAATTCACATTTTTATGCTATGAAATTTATTTTTCATGCTACCAATTTCTACGGCAATTTCATATTAATCAAATAATCACTATACCTAATGTTTAATGAACTAATATTTAATGAAATATAAAAAATACACCTAGATTTTGTTGACTGAATACGACAGCTCCAGGTAAGTGTTATATCTATTAGACGGTTTTACATATACACTATATACAGCCAGTCGATCTTTTAAAAGATAACGTCTTTTTAATAGACGCAGTAATAAATATACCTACCCCTCTATTTGGCAGTTAAGGAATCGTTTCACACATGAATTAGAACCTATGTATGCGTAAATACTTATAGTTTTTATTTGATAACGATTAATATCATAATATCTGCATTGCGCATTAGTAAATTCTGATTGTCAAGTGTCTGGTAGTCTTTAAGTTTATCTCTTAGACTCAGAGACAGGCGGCTGTGGCGGAGGGACACTTGTATATCTAAAATTACATATGTGATGTATGGATAAAGACATAACTTAAGTTACCAAGACAAAACCCTTGAAAAACATGTATTATGTTTTAATCTTCAAAAGAATCAATTTATCAATCGCCGTGTGGTTAGTGCTCTCAGAATTTTTAGTCTGTAAATTTCAGCTAAATGCGACAACGATATAACCGCTGATATTTTATCGAAGGAAAATGCACTGTTTGCTGAGGGCACAGAGTCCAAGATAGCTATTCAGTTGTCGGTAACGTCGCGTCGTAGACCCTGGGCTCCGGTGTGGATGAGCAATTTCCGGTTATTAACCAATAGATTGTGTGCTGTGTATCATCTTCGACTGAACATGTTTCTACTAGAAGGTACGAGGGTCATGTAACATTGTAGTACCTACGTGTAGGTATCGGTAGTTATAATGTCAGTGATAGATATTTTAAACAGGGTTCTACGCGTGAAACAATAGCCAATTCGGTCTCAAATAAATTTCTGTCCTATGTCCACTGTAGGTAAATTAAATTATTAATGCCTGTTTGGGAAAAAGTTATTAATTTCCAAGGACAAAAATAGTACCTATAGCAAAAAAAAATATATTTTAACTGAAATTTCGAACGATATGGAAAAAATATGTTTAAAATCTATTTTGACCTGTCAGATGGCCAGTCCCTCTTTAGATATTCATATAGATACGAGTACATTGCAGAGGTAAGTACCTGGTTCTAGAACTGCAATGCATTTGCAGCACGGCAGTATCTCCCGCCTTACCAAAACGAGGGCAAATTGTAGCAAACTGACGATATTGAGTTTAATATTATTATTTTCTTTATATGTTTTATTTCAAATTGGCTCTATTTTTTCAATTACTAGGTATCTGTATATCAACCATGTTACGACTATGGTGCTACACAACGATTCCAAAGTAAAACGGTAATCTTCGTAACTATAGCTGGTATTTTCCATTGAGGTAATGTTTATTGATTACGGCCGAGTCTTAATATAAACCTAGGTACCTACGATATAGGCAACAACGTTTGTTTGTATCCTGTTGTTTGGGTTGCTACGGTGGGTTATTGATTCTACGAAGAGACCGTGTTGTTATCGTGTGGTCATTTATAACGTTTGCCTAGGTAGGTCACAAAGACCTATTATATTTACATACATACTATGGTACGTCGTAGTGCGCAATGGGTGGGTGTACGACAATCGACCATATTCCTTAGGTTGACTCACTTAGCGTTCGAGAAACATGACCAGAGTGTTCCACACAGTAGTACTGCGCTGACGTACGACGGCAGCACGTGAACACAGTGTCATATAATACCGTGATACATTTGTGAGAGACTATAGTGATAACTTCAGAACTGAAAATGAATTTGAAATATGTTGTAGTGGCCTTTACTGTACTTCTGGTGGTTAGTGTCGAAGGAAGAAAAACATCCAGAGGCCGCAGCTCAGGTGCTTCTGGTCGAGGGTCTAGCAGAAAAACAAATTACAATCCTCAACCAGCGCCGACATCTTTTAGCAGTCCACAAGCTTCTGCACCAAAACCATCCTTGTCTGGTTGGCAAGAAAGACCTGCACAAAAATCAAATACACAAACTCTCTCATCTTGGCAATCTAAGCCGTCAAGTGGTCAGAGTCATTCGTATCCCTCAAGTAACACAGGATTATCTGGAGACAGACCAAAACAACCAGCGAATAATCAAGAAAGCATACAACGAAGCAGTGCGTCAAATAACTTTGGTCAACAACAAACAAATAATCAACCCAGTCATTCCTATCCATCTTCAAATGGTTTGTCGGGAACTGCTGGATCAGGATCAGGATATCCTCAACAAAATGCCAACAAATATCCCCAGCAACAGGGATCTTCTCTGTCAGGTACCGGTAGCCAATCTGGATATCCACAATCTCCTGGCTCAGGTTTATCAGGAAATGCCCAGGCAGGAGGTACATATCCACAGCAACACGGTTACGGTGCAGCAGGCTCCGCTGCAGCGCCACCACCCTATTCTGCTGCTGGGCAATCGCATTATCCTGCTGCTGCGCCACCGTCCTATTCCGCCGCTGGGCAATCCCATTATCCTGCTGCTGCACCTCCTCCTTATCAAGGGCACAGTGGTGGTTACAATAATCAACACAATTATGGAAACAATTACCAACATCAAGGCCCGCCACCACCTTATTCAAACAACAATTATGGATCAAGCTACGGGGGTTTTGGAGGACACGGACTTTATAATCCTGGTCCACAATCACCCGGTTATTTTGGAAACTATAATAAAGGATACGGAGGTGTTAGTCGAACAGGCAGCGCTCTCACTGGCGTAGGCATTGCAGGAGCTGGAATCGGAACCGTACTAACTGGATTAGCTCTCTGGAACTTAGCCCGTTCAACTGGACGTAGTCACCATACCGTTATATACGATAACCGTGGTCAACCAGTAGCCGTCGCTCCAGGTAACGATACCAGTGCTCCAGCCGCGGATTCTATTTTAGCTGATTTAGTGAACTGTAGCTTAACAATCAGTAATGACGATAAAACAGAAGTTCTCGCTATTCCTTGTTCAATTGCTACGTCATTTACGCCAGAGGCGGATGTAAAAGAGTCTGGCATAAACCAAAATGCTGCAGATAATACAAAATGTACAATTACAGTCCTAACAAAAGCTATGAAGGAATTCATGACTACTATACCATGTTCGATACTTCTTAATACCGCCGCAGAGAACAACGTCACAGAACCTCCTTTGGTTGAAAATGGATCTGAAATGATGAACAACTACACTAGCAGTAATAATTCGACCGAAATACAAAACAGTACTTTGACTTCAGACGTCACTCCTTTAAACGAACCCACAGCTCTGAGACTGTCTGGGGGAGATTTGATTGACCCAGTTGCGAATTTGAATTGCACACCTCATTCTGGAGAAATAAGAGACCCAATAAATCCGTGTTACGCTGTAAACCATAACCTAACGGTAATACCGTTGTCAGTAACCGATGCTCCAATATAAAGCTAATTAATTACGTCCGATGACCGTTTCCACTTTTTTGATATTTTGTTGCCATACATAGCTTAATCAAAGATGGTATAGGTGTGATTTAAGAATGTGTATTTTGTTATATTGAGTTGGATTCAGAAGTAAAGTGACCAAGAACAAGCATGTTTTATAGCTGCTAAAGTATTGTTAAGGAAGTTACCCTACTGTTAATTTAATAGATTATTTTGATTGAATAAAAGTATTCCTGTTATGAATAACCATGTTCAATAAATTGGCTAATTTATTTTTACTTCAATATTTCCAATTTCCATAACGACGAAGACACTTTTTTTTATGTAAAGACGACTCAGCAAGGTCAACATAATGATAAAGTGATAATGTGATAATATAGCATAGACATAAGTAGACTTTTGATATGCAGAACCGTCAATGGACAATGTGTACATGTAACGATGATTTTTTATAGATATTTCCGAGTCTCATTCCACGACAACACCTATCATTATAATTATTGTTGTTTATTTTCCTCTAGTGATATCTATAGAACTTCCATTTTTGCTTCATAAGTAGCAAATTATCTCTTATAATCGGATTGAAATGTAATAACAATTAATTACAGTCTTCCTTATTTTGTTAAGTACTTTGATATCTATGTATAATAAAAACCGATTAACAGATAAGTATAAACTATATTTAACTAGGTAGCTATTCAGGCCGCAGTTTCACCCGCTCAGTTGACTGGTTCTGGCAAGAAAAGCTAAATTCGCATTTATCATGTTATTTACTTTACATAAATACTATTCAAAATCCTTTGCTTTACTTTAACTTCAATAACATTGAACTTACAGACAATGCAATCGCCTGTTTTAACCTTAAAATGGTTTGATTAGAAAATATAATATATTAATTATCTTTTAGTACACCTCCACAGTACTCCACACCATCTATAGAGCATACAAAATACACTTCGAATCTCTTATTTCAAAAACATTGGACTTTCATTTAAAATTTCTATCCCTGTTTTACTTCCTTAGGAGTGTCGTAAAATCCGTTTTAAGTGAATGTGTTCACCCTAAAATAGTTTTTGAGCACATAATTACCTTTACCTTTAAAATATAACACTTCTTTGGGATGATATTTTAATTTAAGTATTGTAAGTAGTAGATAGACTCTTTGTTCTTTACAGTAGATTACGTATTTGTTATCAGGCCGGAAAATTGAATTGATTTAAAATGATATCGACGTTATCTTTGGCTTACGATTTGATTTCATTCTTGATATTTCAAGCGAAATAATGTTAAATTTCTTTGAAGTTCCAACTGTTCGTCATCACCAACGATGTGCCTCACGGTACTGACTTGTTGATAAAATATGTTGAGTGTATCGACCTCTTTGCCACTGTGATCGTAAGCACCATTAAATATTTATCGGGCAAAGAATGCCTTAAGGTCATGGACTCTTCGGGTGAAAATATGGCACCCCCTAGAAGATAAATATCTGCTGGGGCTTCCAGGTTACATTACCAAACATTTACGTTCATCTATCTGATATATCAGTCAAACAAAAATTATTCTTACCTATTTATTGTGACTTTTCTTTAGGGTATTTTAAAGTAAATAAATATATGGAGTGAACTAAAATCTGTATTTTATTTAGGTACCTTCTCGAACATATTATCTTAACATTGACATTATCGATCATTTATATCAGGTACTTTAGTAAACATTTGCAAAACAAAGCAAGGTATTTGAATTTTTACGCAAAATCTTAAATGCTACACAAAATAAATTCGCAAAACCTCTACCTAAGACTTCTACACTTTAACCTTTGCATTTAAATTCAACAGAGTAAGAAGATAAGCTTCAGATAAGCGTCAAATAATACTAAGCAAAAATTATTAAACGGAACAACGGACACTCCATTTTTTAAGGTTCCGTACCCAAAGGGAAAAACGCAACTCTATTACTAAGACTCCGCTGTCTGTCTGTCTCCAGGCTGTACCTCATAAACCGTGATAACTAGAGAGCTGAAATCTTCACAAATGATGTATTTCCGTTGCCGCTATAACAACAAATACTAAAAATTTTAATATTCATTAAATAAATGTGTTTTTTTTTTGCTAAATATTTAAAACGCTTCAGCTTCCACAGATTATTTACTTGTATATTACCTTTCAAAATAAATAATCAAAAAACAATAAAGTAAATATTAAAAGGGGGCTCCCATACAACACACGTCATTTTTGAGAAAATTTTACACGTTCTTAATAAACAGGTAAACGTGGTTTTATAAAACGTAATATTCTGTATGATAGAACTGAACCCCTCGTGCGCGAGTCCGACTCGCACTTGGCCGGTTTTTAGTTTGTAGTAATTTGCAACATTTAGCTTCAATAGAGTCTCCTCTAGTCAGAATGGATCAGTGTAGCATTAGTGTTCTTTTAATACTAGGTATGAAGTGGTACTATAGTCCGTGCGTTATAGCATGGTGCGGGTGACACTTGCCTGTTTGACGTTGACGTCTGTCAGTGCCACATGATTAGTGATGGGCATTAGAAAAATCTTTTTTTATTGTTGTCGATTTTCGTATATTATATAACAATCAGAACGAGGTTTATGATTCTTTTTTACTCTTCTTTTTTATTTTGTTTACTCGTAGCAGACAGTACGAGTGCTAGCGCCTTGTATGCGACACATATTTTGTTCTAATTCATTTTTGTTAAGTTGTTTTTGGTTTTAGTTTGTTGAGTTTTTTCCTTAGGAACTTTATAACCAATCCTACAATGTTGCGTTATTTCATCAATATAATTAAACATTTTTTAAAAATAAAAATTGAACTACGCACGATATTCGTTTTTTATTCCAAAATAACATCGACAACCTGTCCATCGTAGCAGTAAATCCCATCACTAAATACATCTATGACGTTAAGTTATACGCATAACACTTTACTTTATTTTTCATTTCATTCGATTTTATTTGAAGCCTAGAATATTCTGGTTGGCTTTAATTTAATCTACTACAGTTATAAACGATTTTGCATAATACGAATGTGATACAGCTACAATAATAAGTCATAATTTTTACATCGCAGCAACTTTCAAGAGTGACACGAAACGTTACAGAAACTGTCACCCGCACCATGCTATAACGCACGGACTATAGAAATTAATATAGACCTATTATATTATATTTATGTATGAAAGAAAATACTATTAAGTCTATGAAATACTAAAAACTGAACAAAGGGCGTCACTACTCATCGTCTATGGACGTAATGATTTTATAATGTCACTGTCAAACGACAGTCGGTGTTTGTTTGACGTTTACTATCAGTATGTCAATAAAGTTGTAATCAGTGTTCAAATGTGAGGAATGGAGTACAGAAAAGCTTTTTAATTTGAATTTACAGTGATTTTAAGAAAGTTTAAACAATACTTGGGCAGTAAATACTGCCTAAGTTATGAAGAATAATTATAACAGTGACTATTGTAAATAATACAGAACCTAAAAGCCCAAAGAGATGTCGGACCCTACTATTCAAACATTTTGTTGTCATCACACTGGTAATAGAGAAGATTTTGCTGTAAAAATCATGGATGAGTTTAATACGGATTCATACAATATAGTATGTTTAATTTCTTCTACAATTGGAATCCTAGGATCAGCATATCAGGTATATTTTAACTTGTGGGGTTTGTAAACTGTTATAGATAGTGGGAAACCTTATTTCTCCGTAAGGTTCTCCAATTTCAATGCAACGGTTTGAATTACAGTTCGAAGAATAAGGGCACGTAAGGCGTGTGGTTTACTTTCATTTTTATATAATTCATGCACATGATTATTTAATATTATGCTTTCAGATATTTCCAGATGTCTTGAATAAAATAAAAAGAGGACATAACTCTACTCGAGGTCGCAGAATTATTATTTGGTTGGCTGTTGCAGATTTACTAGCATCTTTTGGTAATATATTTTCATTATAAGTTTGTTTTTTTTTTTGTGTTTTAATATTATTATTGTTATTCATTTTATTATAGGTGTTCTAGTTCGGTCATCTTTGTGGCTTAGATACAAAAATATAATGCCACAACCAGATGATGATGTTAGTGTACTATTTTGTAGCATTACTTCGGTGAGTATGAGATTGATCAAATTCTTAAATGTTAAATGTTTACTTGTCAAAAAACACAAGTTTTGTATGCTGTGGTAACTAATTTATTTAATGAATTTCAGGCTTGGACTCAATACTTTTATACAGTGACTTGGTTCTGGACTTTGTTTTATGCTATAGACACATGGCTTACGATAAAAGGCCGTGATTCCCATACATTACTATACCATTCTATTGCCTGGGGTCTTCCTGCTGCCACAACTGGTGTAGGACTGTCTATCCTCTATATCCCCAATGCAACGTAAGTAGTCCTACTTTTGGTGCTATGGCTAAATTATGAAATAAAATATATTTTTATTTCCATTTTTATTATATAACAAAACATATATGTGCTTAAATTAATTTATATACATAATTATGTATTGAACTAAAACTACTAAAAGGCTATTTAATTTATTAGGACTTTAAAAATGTATTAAGCTTACATTTAATTTTAATATTCAATTGTATATGATTTCAGGTGTCACAACCTACCAACTGCAACAAGTGCTTTATATAAAATATTGCCAAACTATTGTGCTACATATCTACCAATTGCCATGGTTATGATAGTAAACCCGGTTATGTATGTACTGTCAAGTAAAAGTGTTGAGATGGCTGTTGCAGTTCCCCTTGCTCAGGTAGTTTTTTTTAAGTGTATAGGGCACAGGCAAACATATAATGGCATTTCAGAAGTTATGTTTGTTATCTAACTATATAAAAGATTTATTATCAAATTTTTTTAAGCAGTTTGAAATTACTTCTTAGTTTTGTTAGCTGGTCAGCTTTTAATAATAAATTTAATTGTTAAGTTTTAATTGGAATATGGTTTCTTATTCCTACTTTTGTTTTCAGTTCACAAGTAAGGAAAGAAGGGTAGTGGACACATTAAGACTGAAGTTTTTCTTGATCAATGTTGTTTTCTATTTGTGCTGGTTACCAAACTTGTTAAACGGTATCCTTCTATGGACAATGTGGTTCAACATTCCTGTTAAAGTCATTATTACTATATGGTACATAATGGTTAGTATTTGAGTTCAAGTAATTTGTAAAATAGTTAAGTGTTATTGCTGGAATTCATTTTAATATCAATATCTTACTTTACAGGCATTAACAAACCCCATGCAAGCTTTATTAAATGCACTTGTATATCGTAAATGGAATACAAACAGATGGAGACATAATACATTTAGTAATGAAATGAGGAAAGAGTTCCGGTTTTATGATGAACAGTCGCCATTATTAGGTTCGGAACCTCCAAGACTACAACTATCACCTATTCCACCAGGAATCAATAATTATTCAACTTTGTAATCAATTGAAATCATTCCCAGTATTGTTTGCATTTGTTATACATTTTTTATATGAATATACAATTTTTATGTGTTTACATACTTGTATTAATTATTGTCTCAAGTTTCTACGAATGTCAAGTGATATAGAATGGAAAATTAGTGAAAAAATATAGTTTTCACAATACTCGTATTAAGTGAAATAGATGATCTTTTATTAGTTACAGTTTATATATACATTATAATTAAATTTACAAAATATTAATGCAATTAAATGATAACTATCACATATCTTCATGCTCGTTATCCGGTGGGGCCATTGTTAGATCAGTAACATCCTTTACTATCATGTGAGCTATCTGCCAGGCCATTTCCTCCTCTACTTTAGAGGTACTCGTGGGCACAAACCGGCTTACCATTTTCTTTAGCACAGATTTTCCTTTTTTATCAGGATCTGGTTCAAATTTTGATTCAAACCTGCCTAAACTGTTTACTCTTCCAAGATTTAAACCATCAGATCTATTTCTTTGCCACAAAGCATCAGCATTATAAAGCTGGTTGGAGTCAATTGTCATGTCAGGTACAGAGAGGTTGCGTTTCTTCTTTCGGAAGACTGGGTCACCCATGGCCAGAAGAGTGTTTTGTGTACTAATACTAAATTCACTGCTGCAATCGGAATGGGATTTGTGATGGGATGTTGACCAGATATTTTCAACTGAATGTATCATTTCTGAAAGATATTTGAAATATAATTCAGATTCTAAAAAAGTTTTGACATATAAAGCCAGTGTTTTGAACACAATTCTATAAGGCAAATCAAAACATGTTGGGAGTGGGCCTTCTTCTCTACATATGTCACTTTCTATTGTAAGTCTAACATCAGTTGGGAACCCAATAGGGTGTGTTGCTTGAAGAGAAAAATATTTTTCATAGATAGCTATAGCATCTGCTTGTGCTTGAGATGGGTCCTGGCTTGAGCTATTGCCGTTTAACAAATTATCTCTGAAGTGCATGACACCCATTAGAAATTCTAACAATACCCTGCAAGATTCCTGTTCTAAAAATTCTGTGAAGTAGAACAGTATTGTTTCATTGTGTAAAATATCTTTAAGGTTCAGAGAGCCACTCGTCAATATGTCAATTTGTGCTTTAATGTAGAAAGGGCTGTTCACAAAATCATTAAAATGATTGTTTTCAATTTGACTAAATAAAATGTCTTGGACTGGCTTAAAACAGTCTTCTGTAATCTTTCCTTCAGGTTGACATATATTTGAAATAACAGATTTTCTATTACTATCAGGTAAATCTAACTGAAATGGAGCTTCTAAAGCAACATATTTTTTAAATATTTTTATAGCTTCCTCGGTGTAGTTGCCAGGTTTTACATTCTCTTTTGATGTGTCGGAGGTTTTACATGCTAAATGTTCAGATAAGTTCCTACACGAACCCATTGAACATTCATGTTTATGTCTAGTATTACTAGTACTAGTTAATAAATCACTGTTGTCTTGCCAACTAAATCGTTGCGTGTTAACATCCTTATATTCTTTCTTGGATACACACTTGCAATGAAGGTCTAAACTTTTTGTTCTATTAATTTTTGAATAATTTCCATTTTCATTGCTATTGTCTTGATTAAGAGTTTGGTTTTTAAAATCTTCGATCTCCAGCCAACATCTGATAAGAATTTCTTTTCCTATAGTTTCCATATACTGTACAAAATATTTGATTGCTTTCTTTTCAATAAGAATGTCATGTAAACTTAGAGATAACTTGGAGTTCTTATCAAACATCTGTTTAGGATCTGAAAAACAGTAGTTAAGTAGTTGTCACATGATACAATAAGTGTGAAATTGTTGTTCAACGCTTAGTTATACCCTTACCTTCATTTTCTTCAAGCAAAAGTTGTGTATTAATTAGACTCTTGATATCAGGTGTGCTAGTAGATTTCAATTCAGGAGGCCGCACAGGGCAACCAGTTTTACCTTTCGCTAAAACAATTAAAAATTTAATTGTCGACTATCGCGTAGTAACGACCAACGTGTGTAGGGATGTATGATTAAAAAACAATGATCAATTTCTTCATAGGTACTTTACCTGCACTTTTCCAGAACTTAATCATTTTTGTATAAATTCTTCGTTATACGTATCGATTGGAGCTATAAACCACTGCAGAAGTAAACTACGTAAGCTCTTCATAAGTGCGTTTTATGACCATAAGCGTAAACAATAATAAGAAAATGAAAACAATTTGTTTATGTAGTACTTGGATTACGTTTACATCAGAAATGTCAGTTGCGTCAAACAGAAATTAAGAAAAGTGGCACTTTACAGAAGTTTGATATCTAGGCTTTTTAGTCACGTAAATATATTTATAAAAGGTTTATGATTCTTTATACAATACTAGCTCTGTGATATAAATGGTTTTCTGAGTATTCGTTCCTGAATATAGTCGACTTTGGTAAAATGTCACAGATGCCCACTGTCTTATATATGGAAGGTCGAGTTTAACTCAGTCGAGCAGCCAGTTTGCTAATATACCTAACTGGCGAGAGCATCTTACGCGACATTGATCATTTTATCATTGGCAATGGTCGTCCGTCGTAGCCGATAGCACCCGGTTTAATACGCAACCCTTTTTGGAAAGGTCTTTTGAGGGCCGAGGTCTAACTGAGCCCAGCAGTGAACGGGCAAGCGATTCTGCATTTCGGTGTAGGCAAAGACGGGTCAGGGTGTTTTAAGTAAGTAGGTTTAATAAACCCGCTGCCTATTCTGTCACATCCCTCATGGACATTCGATTAGGCTGTTCCTAATTATGTAGTACTGTAAAACGTTATTTTTAAAGTGAAAAGTTTTGTTTATTATTTGGCAAATTTACCGAAAGGTATAAATCTATAGCCAAATACTTATCTAATCAAGTAGTCGCTGTGCTTTTAGGAACGAGAAAAATAAGGTCTCAAGTACACCCATTGTCGTTTTCGTTTGTCCTACTTCTGATTAATCTTTGTAGTTTTTTATAGGCACGAATATAAGGCAATGCTTACTGTAGTAAGCAAACTAGTTAGTTTAGGTTTCTTCAGTTTCTTAGCTCCCGAAGCTTCTGTCTAATTATAGAATAGGTATCAAATGCTAAGTAATTAAAAAAATAACTAAGCTGTTTGATATACTTGGGTATTTTGTAGTTAGTGTACCTATACTGTGTAAAGGTTCCTACAGAATGTATTAAGTAGTCATTAATTTAAATTTGATCTTAAATCAACCCTGATGTTCAAATAAAACACTAATTTACGAAAAAAATACCTACTGATTTATTAATTTTATGGATATAGGGGAACCTCGCCATGCAACGTAAACTTACAGAAGATAGATTTATATCATTAGGCTTTCAACAAATCCATGGCGCGGCAAACAAGTTGACGAGCTTGAACCTATACGTCGCGAAGTTTGCGGTCCTTACGTAATCCAAAGTCGCGATGCACTGGCAGAGGCTATCGACCTTCCCAGCTACTTGATATAACTGTTATGTTGTTGGAAATAAACTTGTGTTAAGGTACTGGGCAACCGGTGGCTCGGGTCAGTCGCGCATCATCGCGGGACTCGATCGCGATTCTTACGCTATAACATATTCTAATAATATATTTTAAAGCAAAAATGTGCATGTTCATAGCTTTGACACTGTGCTCTATATTAGTCGTAACTACGGACTGCACATCAAGTTCTAATTTTGATCAAAGACAAACAGGAGAATTCAATGTGCAAATTGGTTTGAAAAATATAAAATTAATTGCTTTACTTAAAGGGGGAAAAGAAGAATATGTGGTGAGTGTGAAAATACTTATTAGTAGTAGGTATTCCGTAATTTAAAAAGATTTAAGTATTGTGCAAGTTGTCTTTATGATACCTGGTTATTAACTTCAATTATGCATTACCATTCAGTGCTGGTAATGAGTTAGGCTACGATAACAGAATTTTAATTATCAATGAAGCAATAAGTAGGTACATGTGTACAATTAAAGAAATAGTAATTTCATGGTGCATTGTGGTTTCGTTTTGCAGGACTACGATTATGCTTACGATTACTCCGATATGACGATAAAACCGCCACACGGCTCAACTCTGAAACCGTTAAACGCAACAAGCATCGCTATCACCACTGAGTCGCAACCGATCGTGAATAGTTCTACAACACCTATAAGTACTACAGTAATACTGGAGCAGTCAGCAGAAACCGAAATAAAAACTAGCACGAATGTACCTGTGCAGGCCGACGTGACCTTGAATCAGGCCACCACCGCCAATTCTGTTGATATCGATACAAAGGTAACGGCGGAAACAACAACCACAATATTAGTGGATTCTTTGAATACCACCACTGTCGCACCGCCGGCAGCAATTAAATGCAGGAGAGGGTTTGCTCAGAACAAAGAAGGAAAATGTGAATACAAGGTCCATGGGACATCGAATGCGTAAGTAAAATAAATGTGTTTGATTTAAACGGCTTATCACCGCGGCGCAGTTAAGTTTTAGCTCCCGGTCAAAGGTTCGATCCTCGTTTTTGTATTAGCTCTATTTTTTTATATACCTTTACAGTATAGACCTGGATCTTAGATTCTAGAATGTTATAGTTACTATTTTAGTTTGAACTTGATAATTTTGTAGGTACCTATCATAGTTTAACGATTTATTTAATTTACCTGCTAGCTTAACGGTGAACATAAGTACGCGAAAACTCGTTACTAAAGCAATTTTATTAGCAGGTATATCTCAGTGTATTAAACTGGCATTCTATAGGGACTAGGTATAATTTATAAGTACTTTATATGTTTTTACCTTATCGCATGACAAATTAATTCTATAATCAGACGAGATTATTTGCTTGGGTGTGTTTAAAGCTAACAGAAGGAGTGGAGATAAAAACCACGAATTTGTTTTAAATAATTACTTAATCTGTTTATTTTTTCTGTACTTAGGAATTTTTATGTGTCTACATAATATGAAGAAGTAGAAATGGACATTCACGTCGTTGGTTTTTGAAACACCGCCCATCAAATTAATTGATGAATGTCTTATAACTGGTTTGCTACATTATAATTAGTTAGTGAGATAATTGTAGGCATTAGATATTTAGATGTTACTTCTATAATAACACAATACACATAGTAGTTGTAATTCATGTTGAGATTCTTACGACTGAAATACGATTCGATACAGAAAAAGACGATATAGGCGTTACTTTTATAACGGCGATTCACGCTTGTGTTATAGAAACCGGTAAACTGGACCTGTGTGCGAAAATGTGTTAAATTAATTACTATACATAGTCATAGCGTAAAAACCATTCCTAACACAATCTAGCGCTTGCAATAAATATGGTATTTGCTACTGTTTTTTTTGTTTAATTTAGGTACACATCTCCGTAGCCGCTAAAACGCGTTTGCTTACAAGAATATAATATTTTTTTATTTCCAGATTACGGAGAATTGTGCATTTAGCCCAGAAGATTAAAATAGGCAGAGACGTTAAAGAACCATAATGTTTTTAAGAAATGAATAGGAGTTCGACGTATGTTCGTATGGAGCAATTTCGTTGGAACGGAGCAGCAACATTATAGGAAATTATTACTAAATTAAAATGTACATAGTAATAATGATGAAAGTAAATTAAATCTAGTTATATTATGAATCTGGGATGTAAGACTGTTCTTAATAAAGATTTAAATTTTTATGTGTGAATTATTTTTAGTGTTTGTATTTATTATATTGTATCTTCGATTAAGTACTTTTTTTTTGTTTACATACGTAAACATTATGTTTCCATATATTACAAAGTACTCTGTGACATTATGTCGGCAGAAGGCTAGACAGGCTGTTGGCATACCCCAATCCATACAAGATCTCGGAATTGTATGTGTACTGTCAAGTGTCAGGCATGTAAGAGTTTTGATATGTAACATTCATTTGTGACTTGCATTGGGTTCAAGATCAGTAAAAAACCCAACTAGCACACTGATCATATAGATTTTTGTACTGAAAATATAATAGAGCAAATTAATAATGTTTCCCTCCAATATTTTTCCTGCTTAGATAAAGCAGGAAAAATAATAGTATCCTGGTTTTGTAAAGTTCAAACTTATATCACAAATATAATAGTAACAGCAGGCTGAAGGCATTGAATGTACTTTCTGTAGAGCTAGATAGGTAAATTAAAAAAAAACATGTTTTAAACAAACTCAAGTTTTTATTTACATAAAGTGCATCTGCTCTGCACATGTGTGCGCATAGTGTAGAATTTAATTAATATTTTAACATGGGACGGGCACTAGTTATTTCACATTTATTGGTTTTGTACTATCACCATTGAGCTTTGATATCAAGTGCTTGGAAATAATGACAATATGATTTTTAAAATAAAATATATCATTAACCACAATAAATAGAAATATACTAAACAGCATACAATCACACGAAAATTATGTAGGAAGTTTAATCACGCAGATTATAGTTTACATAGGCAGAACAAAAGTGGAATAAAAGCACCCATGGTAATAAAAACTGGGATTAAGACAGAGCTCTCATCCATGGAGTAAGGGTCTGGCTGCTTTGGCCCACTGGCACGGCGGGGAGCAGCACTCTTCTCCTCCACCTCGTCTCTGGGCTCCTCTGCTTCGTTGTCTGGCCATACTAAGGGTGGCAGCTTAGGCACTTCATCAATTGTGCCTCTCATAACATACAATGCATTGATTTTTGGATTGTCTCTGTAACCTTTAATGAACTCAACCTTAATTTTACCTCCTCTGATATCAGACTCTTCTTCATTATAATAAAGTTTACCATTCTTGATTGCATAGGGAATATACTCATCATGCGCCACACCGCGGCCTACTTTGTCAAATATGTCTAGGTCAGCTACAATAGTGTGGTCGCCGTTCAAAACAACGTCAAATACTTTCATGTTTGGTGCATTAAAGTACACCTCACTGAACTTCAAAACCAACACGTAGTCGCCGTCTCGGTTAGCCGGTATGTCGTAGCCAAAAGTGCTATGGTGGTATCTTTCAGTTTGATACAATATTTCATCTTTTGGATTCACTCGACCAATCATGACCAGTTGTTTACCATAATCCGATGCGGTACCGATTCTTCCTTGCAATGGATCTTTCTCATAATGGATTCCATATATATCAGTATGAGCTGGTCCTCCGGCATTTATCGCGTATATTATTTCACCTAAACCGGTAGCAGTCTTTAACACAGAAAAAATTGAAACGACGATATAAAATATTAGCTGACACATTTTTTGTAGCCAAGACTATCCTCGTTTGAGTTAAATAAACTAAATAACTGGTGTCAATAGCTATAAAAATATAACTTATTTATATACAGTGTTCTTTAATACATTTTTATTTAAATGTAAAATAACTTTTCGTTGGAAATTGACACAGTAAGCAACAGCCGGCAATCGGCAAACCGTGCCATGCCAAATTCTTGTAAATCGATTTTTTAATGTCATTTCTCGGTTTCGCAACCATGCCTTTTGATTTCTCGAAGCAATATTCGTGAATGTTAGACCGCTGTCTATTCTGTTTACAGGAGGTTTTTTATTGGTATTATTATTAATATACTATGTCTTTTATTTTGGTAAACTATAAAATAATCTGACTTAAGGTTTATTGTTTCAATTTAAGCAATTGTTATTAAAAGTTCTATCTTTCTTTAAGTCATAAATCATTTTAGGTGATGGACTACAAGACCGTAATTTATTAACTTTTAGAAGCAATTTTTTGACCACATTCGATTTAAAATTAAATTCGATAGTTTATTAGAACATTTTACAGCAGAAGCATTGCGAACGAAGTACTAAGTCGTGGTGCCGCCATTTTACTATAATTTGACCAATAGCGCTGTATCTCGCCTTAGGAAGGCGCGCGGCGAGGCAGGGGATCATAAAGGGGAGAAAATCATTTTTTTTAAGTCTCTTGCGCGACAATTTGCGAAATAGACAGTCTGCGAAAGAGATATTCTACGAAAGAGACGTTTCGCGAAAGAGACGTTTTACGAACAGGGGACATTTTGCGAAAGAGACGTTTTGCGCCTGAGCCAGCCACCGTTGATGCGATTTGTCAGTTCGCCGTCAACACTCATGGCGGTTACAAGTGTCGCCTGTACCGAACTGTCTATTTCAGACGCACATGAGATTAATATTCAAAGATGCGTCCTGCGTTATCTCGTGATGTTAAGATTTATTGAATAAATTGTTTTTGGAATTCAATAAATTTAAACAAATTGAATAAGACGATTCCTTATTTGAAATGCTTAATAAAATACGACTATATTTCATTTATATTTAATTAACTAAGTAAAATACATAACATTATAAATAGTTAAATTAAAACATTATCAAAAGCCGTAAAAATAGAAAAATAAACCACTTTTTAATTTGAAATAATAAACAGGCATTTACACTTAGGAATTTACAAATGAATATTGAAGTACAGTAAGTAATTTGTGTATCACGAAATAAATTCAAATTCTACCAACTTTTAATCAGAGGAGATAAATTTAGATTTTCAATTTTCGTTTATCCTGTTGTAGCAGTCGACAACAAAAGTTGAGGGATTTAATTGTTAAACTCTGAAGTTAATTTCTGTATTTTTAAGAGTAACGAATTAATATTCGTGTATTGTAAATATATTTTAAGATGATTATGTGCTTACGAGTATATTTGTTTTAAGTTGAGTTATGTAACATTGGATAGAAATATGGCTTTCTGGTCGTAAGCAGTGGCGTAGCGTGTATTGGCGGGGCCCCGTATAAAAAAAAAATGTTTGGGGGGCCTTATATGGGGGTAAAGATTTTTCACAAAAGAAAAATAATGTTGTGAAAATAAATATTTAGTTATGTATTTAAATTCAACTTTTGAACGCACGCTTAAGGCGGGAAAACCGTCATTGCTTTATGGAATTTTGTCATTTGTAAAATAAAATAAATTAGGAAGTTTTTATTTCTTTTTCCTTACACACTTTGGGGGCCCCCGTGGCTCGGGGGCCCTGTATAATTGATACGGCAGATATGGCGGTAGCTACGCCCCTGGTCGTAAGTAAAGCGACTGGTTGAATAACAGCTCAAGTTCTCAGTAATTTTGCCAAAGCTGGTTTCTTGTACTTTTGGGTTCTTATAATTAAATCGAAAACACAGCGGGTATTAAATTAAACACAAGAGTAGCTATATTTACCTATATTTTTTATGAGTAGAAAGTTTGATGAAGTTCAGTTTTAACTTGCACACTAGCCCAAATGAACTGTAGGGTTGGTTGTGGCCGTTTTAGGTGTGTCCAATTATTTAGGGCAGATTAGCCGATCCCGATGTGAGGAACAGAAACATAGGCTCAATGTATATCATATAAAAAAGGCCAAGCAGAAAGTATATTTTGTATACTTGTAGTTTGCCTGCTTGTTTCAAAAAGTAGAATATGTGCGATTAAATGATGTAGAAGGTATATAATTAATGGATTTAACTTTTCTTCTCGACTGTTCTTGAACTTAGCAAGTTTTCAATAACGTCGCACTCTCGAGTCTCGCCGCCCCGGCAGCTTGATAAATGTTTGTGGATGTTGTAGATGACGGCGAAGTTACTTTGCTACAAACTTAAAAGGAAAAGAAATACAAAGTATAGAGTAATTTGGTACATTTTTGCATAAGCAAAATAAATACCTATTTATATTTGCGGAAATGACAAAAGCGCTTTAGCTCCGGTAGGTCCCGGTATTGTCTGTAACTCTGTAGTATTCGATAAACCAATTCCCTTATCGAAAATAAATGTTGTTAGCATTTTCTGATTCAGACCTCAGTAGATTTAGAAGGAAGCTGGGAGTTAAAGTGAGTGCTGGTAGCAGGTAAACCGAAACATTAAAACTTATACCACTCTATTTTCAATGTTTAACTATCTATCAATGATAACTAAAAATAAGAATAGCTCAAATTAAAGTTTAGCTTAGTAAGATATTATGGTGGAAGCATTATTAAAAATATCAAAGCTTCAATTCTAAGAAAGTACGGGTTTTAGATGATTTTTATATGTATTTTGTAATGTAATTTTGGTTCAGACAAGTTCATGGAAAGGAAAATTACGCATAACATGCTGATGCACGCATCATTAGCAATAATGAATTGGTCCGAGGAAATAAAAAGACCCTCGATGTATCGTCCCAGAAACCAGAGAGAACCAACGAATTTAAGTTGATTAACGCTATGAATTCATGGCTAAAATTAGGGTGTGACATATCTACCTTAGGGGAACTTCTTTCCATTTGATCCACTTCCCGACTGTGAATCATTGCTATCCACATTTGGCTCTCTTCTACCTGCCAAAACCTATTGATTTGTCGGGACAATAAGTTCAACGAAATACGGCTTAATACATGTTACTATACAGTATATAAATACAGATCACGGTAAAGAAGGTTATATATATTCGGTTAAGGGTCTTAACTCCTTTTATGAAGGGCTAAACATTGAAACCTTATCAGTTGTGAGCATTTCGGGGATCATTTCTTTGTGGATTCGTGCGTCAGTAATAAATTCTGTGTGTAAAAATACATGAATAAAGTTTATCTCGTAACATGTTTATGTATATTACATTTGTTGTTGTGTACCAATAAATAAAGCGTAATATTAAATAACCTCCAGATCCGTTTTTTCTTAATATTTCGAACTTTGCTATTAAATCACGATATACTGATTTACTGTATTACGTAAAAAATAATATCCTTGTTTTTTTGCCTTGATTGAATTAATGATAACTGTTAAAAGCTAGAAGGAGGATAAATATTGAAAAAGGCTAAGTATTTGAGTTATTGTAGTAAGTATTTGCAAATCATGCAGATAATGGAACAAATCACTGACGGCGCAAATATAACGGAAACAATCCTGAGTTTTCCGTTTGAGGGCGACGGCCGAGGGCTGCTTTTGATAAATTATTGGAGGTTTTTGCGAATTTACCACAGTTACGGGGATTACGGTCGGAGGCACGATGCGACGCGACCGGATCACTAAGTGGGCCGCAGTCCGATTCTAACAATGGGATTATGTCGACCCCCGAAAACGTCAGAATGCTTACTCTTCGGGAAAGAAAAATGGAATAAAGCATGTAGGCCAGCTGTGAGTAATAAGTAATGGTATACTTTGGATTTTTGGCCTGCAGAATGACTAGGTACACAAGCATAGCTATGAAGATTTTTTTATTACTAGGCGATGGTGTGGTAAAAGTAATGACTTGAGCCCTTGCTGAAGCATGGGTATATGTGGAACTTACACTGTCTGGAATACCCCGGTCTCAACTTTGCTATCATTTAGGCAAACGTTAGTTTTTCAAAATAGTTTGCAAATGACAAAACTTTCTTATGTCTTTTATGAACAAATATTTGTCGTTACAAAAACATGCTAAAAATTGTAGATATATTTGACGAGCGTTTGAATTTTGTGTTCATTACGTGTCGAACATTTGCATTTGTATTGATTCTTGACAGACTGTCAAGGGCATCTCAGTCTATTGTAGTAACACTTTTTGTCATTCAGATTTCTGTAATGCCAGATTTCCCCGCGGATACTCATTAAGGAACTTCTCTGGAAAATATTCTTATTTCTAGTTAATGTGCTCGACGCGATCGTAACTTAAGTAACAAATGAAGCTTAAACAAAGATCACAGTAAACGTTGGTTAAAAAGCTGTTCCTACTACTTACCAAAACATAATTTCGTGTCTGATTTTCTTTGCAATATTTATAGTAGCAACCGCTTTTTGGTTTACGACAAACGAGTATGTATTCAAGAATACTGTAGCCAGTCTTTTTTTATTTTCCACTTTTACATAAATAGGTTTATAGTAGTCCGTAACGGTCTTCCCCTAAAGTCGGGCATCGTAACCTCTATGGTATGCTAATTACTTCAGTCGTCTGCCATCAATCAAGCTAATCACCGTAGACTTTAATTATGTCTCTAATTTACGTGACTTGAGTGACAATTACCTTCTTAATCTACTATTATATGTTTGACACTTCATTTTGTATACTAATTTACACTACAATTGTGGAAATATATTTAAATGAACCAGAAATACGTTATGCTAGATTTGAAGTCTTAAACTCTTTGAAAGGGAATTAATTTTGTGCTGTATTGCAGAAGTAACAAAATAAAAATACTTTACCGACATGTCCTGTAAAACGTGTGTAGCTGAAATTGTATTTTCGGCCTTTTGGCTAAGATCAAAGTGTAGCAATCCATAGTTATATAACTATTTACATAAGACAAAACCAAATAAAAACATAATGTAATACTTAACATGTAGATTCGGTTTTATATACCTATTCGTTGAACAAATCGGTATCGACGTATCGTTAAACTCTTCGAATTTCTCAAAGAGTTTCTTCGCCATTAAACATAACATTGATGTAGGTAAACTCGCTTTTGTCTCCCACGTTAGCAATAGATAAATGTTTACGGTTCTATCGATAAAAGAATTGCTGATTTGGTCAAATTCGAGACTTGTTTGGACTAATCTTGGATATGTAAGCGTATTTGAAAAGTTTTAGAAAATGTTAGAGTGCTCTGAAATTGCTGAAGTGCACAACGCAACACAGTCGTTGTTCCACGTACATTGAGGAAAACTTGTCGAAACCGACAATTCTGCAGTCTCCTGTCACAACCACATAAAGCAAATAAAAAGGATTCAAGTGAAACATTCCCAGATAAATAAAATGCTGCAATTTTCACTTACAGACTGTTCGGATGGATTCAATAAAAAATGTATCTTTGAATTAAAGTATGTGTGTTCCGTTCATTTTTGATGATCAACGGACAAAAATTAGACGATTGATCGACAATTTCGTAATAATATAAGAAATAATAGCTGAACTAACCTTTAACTTCGTGGCTTAGAGGTAATCTGGCGGTACTTCAGATATAGACCTGTATCGCAAAGAGCACGTCAGTACGTCTTTTTATTGCATATCCAGATATCTTTGGATCCAACATTGAGCATTATCGTATGACATTAAGAAATCAATGTCTTCACTAATTAGAATCGAAGAATATCTGACTATACGTCTAAATGATTTAAATAATACCTACTTCAATTTATCAGCTGTGCAGGCTATAAATACCTGCTGCACTCATAATTTTCGTAATATCACCAAATTCTAAGTAAATTATTAGAATAATTCTAAGTTATTACTGAACTTAATGCCAAGAACCCGCTCTGGAGGTAAATAATGATTTGCATGCCCAGAGGCGGAATGTGTTTGAAACTATCGAAGTTATGTAAGTGATTAGGTAGAACGATAATTCAATCAGTTATTAGTTTCCCCTATAACTCAATACCGTCTTTACATAGTACAAATAATAATTTATCATCTTTATACCTACATTGAGATATTAATTGAAAGATGAATACTTTGTGATCACAGTGAAAAGGAAAATTTCATTTAATTAAGCGTAGTTCCATAACCGGTACTTCTCCAGAGACTCTTAGACTAATGGATTTTTATTTAAATAGTTGTAATAAGGATTTTAATTAAGCTCCGATTGAAATCTTAATAAAAATCTTTGCGATCAGTAATAGTTGGCTATAAAATCAATCTGTTCTTGGCTTTTAAGGTGATTAAAGCTTCTTCGTATCTATGCCGGGGGTTTGATAGAAATGAAACTGAGAGTTGTCTGTTTACGTTTGAAGACAAATTGGACTAGGTACAGCGTTGAACAAACTGCTTTGTAAACCAGAGTTATTCGGGATGTTTTACCAACACCTACACAAATATTCGCGTGTTAGTGCACAACAGGAAGCGTGGGGCGAACTTACATAATACACCAGCCACGGAGGAACCTACACGAATACGCTCCAGTTAAATTGAGTTGAACGCTAGCGACTGGCGCGAGTCACCGCCACTCATACCGAGCCAAGATTACCATGTGGATTCATACATACAATTTACGCCAAGCCTCATCTAAATAATTATGTATACTGTATGCCAGATTTGTGATTTTGCTGAGACATCATACAAAAATATGTCTATTTCAGAAATGTTTTGCGGTGAGACTGGGGAATACGTTCTGGCTTCTACGCGAAGTCAATAAACCCTGTCACAAATGTTTGATTCTTTTATTAGTGATTAAAAATCTTAAATTTAATCTCAATTAGTATTTGTTATCAACGCTCGGCGTATGTTCTTGACATAAGTCTATACCAACCGATTACTCCTGATTAAAAGAAATTATATGCTTACTTAAGTAATTCGTTAGTCCATTAATAAAATGACAAAGTCACACTCCCGAGGTTTCTTGATTTATTATGTTAAATGATGCTAATTGTGTCCCTGATTGCTGTGAAAACAAAAGCTTTGTGTTAATGTGTTTCGTCGCGCTGTGGCCCGAGTAACGCGAACTGGCGACTCTGCTGTTCTTTTGTCAATGTTACATACTAAGCAATAAAACTAAAAGTCGGTATTCAAGTTTGCTTTATCACTGCTCTGGATTGTTATAAATTTATTAGTGCATGATATTATTTTGTTTAATGTAGGATAGATGCCAATGTGTTGTTAAAGTTCACATAACCCTGAAGTAGATAACTGAAACTTCATGAAATTTCATGAGCTGAATATAATATATAAAACTGAATTAAATAGTACAGTGTTTCAAACATTTATTGGCACTTGCTTCGGTAGTTTTTACGAGGAATACTAACCTACTTCAAGCAGGTAATACTGCGTAGTATTGATTGTTACAGCTTTTAAGTTTCAGTGTGCGTAGCCTAACAGCAGGCTACCTGTTAACAAATCTTCCGAATTCTTACCGCTAATTGCTTAACTTTCAACGCCGTTAACATGATTCTCGGTTAGAATACTTTGAGTAACTGTATTATTTATTTTAGCTAGGTTTTACATATTCACTGTGTTTGAAATTATGTAAAATTACACGTAGAAAGTATACGTATGATAAAGTTATACATAGGTTTTTGTTTACTCACACCATTATGGTACAATCGGTAAAGGAAAACGTCGTGAAAAACTTCGATACCAATAATTGGAATCTGTAATCCCCTCGTTTCTTCTCTATATTACACTCAGCAGTAGGAAAAACACTTTTATTACAATTATCTATAAGTAAAGTGAGATCACATTGTTTCTTCATCTGTAGTTTTTCCATCGTCTGAATAATCTAAAATAGATGATTTTCAGTTTCATGTAAACATCTAGCATCTGTAGTCTGTAGTTGATAATTGTCTGCAGCTACGAGTGTATAAAAACATACTTTGATACATCTAGTTGTTTCTGAATACAAAGAACTTTTTGGTTATCTTAATAAGATGATAAGGGATAAGGCTAGGACTACTTTGTGATCATACAGTGTAACGTTGTGTGAACTAAAGGGATTAGAAATAAATCTAAGTAAACAAAAATCTCTTAGCTACCGAGAGCCGAGACGAGAGCATAAACCTGGGGGCTGCTCTAATGTTATTTAGGGGTTTCTTTTATGAAAATGTACAAAAATAACTACATGAAGAAAAGCTTATCCTGTGGGTAATGTTTGGAAAAACAAGCCGTGTGATGGGTGATTGACTGCTGAATACGACGAACTGTCTTTGAACAATTGGCTACAAATCAAGTATTGAATTGCACCTTTAAGAAGCTTTTGTATTTATTATATTTAGTTAATTTGAAGTTGATGCTTTGTGTATGCAAACGGCACGTGCAAAAAATCGCCGAAATATTTTTTGAGTTGGTTGTATTTTTGATAAAGGTACGATGAAATTTACATATTGCATTATGATTTTTTTAGTCCTACATAAGATCCCATTGCTGGGCAAAGGCTTCCCTCCAGACCTCCCTGTCCTGCACCTCTGTATTGCATATACGTATACTGATATATAGTTTTGGTTATCTTAGTTTTAACTCTACTTTTTTCAGTAATAAAGTAGGTAATACTCTAATAACCACAGTAATCTATTTAACAATCAGTTAATAGCATAATGATAATATGATTACGTTTCACATGTGCTATTACCAGAGATTAAATACCAGTAGATGATCTACTTTATACGCCGCATCACCTTATTAACACACAGGAGCATTTAAAATAGTTAAAAATATTTGATTTTAAATATATTTTTTAGATATGTCAGTAATAATAACCGTTCATATTTTTCCTACACAAAATGTTCACAAACTTCTACTAAAATAAAGAAAAGAAACTGCATTGGCACTACAATTTATTTCAATTAAGTGTTACCGACGTGCAGGCGGGTACATGCTTGTAAGGCTAGGTATCGACCGGTGAGTGGCCAGCGGATATTAAGGTGTATATTTCACGTTTTACAGCCCGGATATGTGGATAAACCCGGGCACTAGATAGGCTAGACAGGTCAACAACCGCCTTGCAACTTAACGAAGGTGCACCGGTCAGAGAGTATCGGGTAGTCGTTTTGTTGTGTGACCTAAGGTTTATCGTGGATTATTTGGCATAATGCCTTAAATTTTAACCGCTACGAGACGATTCACAGAATTTATTCAGTATCAAGGTGTTGCCTGTTTATAATTATATATTTTTATGCGAAAAATTTTGAGAGTCGCTTTAATTGCAGTAGGTTTAGTGTATTTTTATTGTCCATTATTTTCCATGTGTACAATAGTCGTAATCATGACGAGTGACTGGCAGGACACGTACTTTCTAAGAAAAGATAAAAAGAATATGCACTTTAAACATTTTAAAGTATTTGAGGAATTTTATTAGATTTACAATTTTATGCATATACTTTTTGTTGTAGTGGTGGTTTAAGATATATTTTCAACCATAGTCTACAGTTTCTACAACATTTTAATAATAATGCATTGTGTTAACAGACTGTCATTTGATGCTGTATTTGTTTAACAAACAAACATCTCAAAGCTGAAACGCTTCAAAGAGTAAAATAGCTCATTAAATTAATTTGCACATTTCTACAGCTTTGTAGAGACGATCAGGAAGTGTTCTAACGAAGTAATTATTTGTTTGTCTTTCTTAAGTGGAAATGAAGTTAGTTAAGCTGTTTAAAGTGTTTGGGGATGTTAGACAATACGAGCGATTTGCGAGGGCGGGTCGTGTGCGAATGAAATTGTATGGGGTATAAGCGCGGCGGCTTCATCGTTCCGCGGTTTTGAAGCGTTTCAAACGCAGTCCCAGTCTCGCCAGTCACTATGAGACCGGGCGGGCAGTAGCACGCGCACGACGCCGCACTCTCGATTCCCGCTAAGACACACGATTTAAAACCTTCTTACAAAAGTTATCATGAATTATTTTCATACCCCAACAGTTATCCCAGTGACTCTATTAATGTTCAAAATATATTATACAAACAAACAATAAAGTATGAAGTTTTTTCAAAGTTACTTGTAATGTTTTTATAATTGTGATGATGATAGTACAGTTTAGTGATGCTTAAAAAACAATTGGAGAATATCACGTAAGTATTTTTGTCGTAATATCAGTTGAAAATTTTACTTTTGATGTAACATTTCAGCACTTGAAATAATTAAGAATTCTAGACAAACACTTATTACTGACACTTTGTTTGTTAACAAATAATTACACATGACATCAAGATACTGAATAACACTGATATTTACCCACATCTAAATTAAGACTTACCACCAATTCGTGCATTACATTTCGGTCAATTTTATTCTCTCGGCGTTGTCAACTACAAAAAATGAGCAATTAAACATGATAGGAAAAATATTTATTATTTACAAAAATAGGCATTCTTTCAGTATTGTATTGAAGCATCGTATGAGGATAACGCGTGGGTACGTTGCCTTATTATAAGAGCATTGTAATGGCCCTCCAAGGGACTCTTAAGGTGCTTCACTGTCTACCTTTTCCTGTATTTCGTTGGAAAACCCTTTTAAATAGGTTAAATTGATTATCTGTCATTGAGGACCACATGATGAGATTATTATACAGTTCTTTGGTACACGTTGTATCGTTGAGTACATTTAACATATTCTTTATTTTATTTAAAATGAAATTGACTTTGAATTGTTACACAAGCACAAAAATCTGGAGCAAAACTTAGAGCTCTCCTTTTATTCGTCATTTGCTTGCAAAATGCCTTCGCCTCCTCATTTGGAGAACAGAAGTTTAATGGAACATAGCATGATGGTCAAACGGCACGGACGCGGGTTTAAACCGGAAAGAGACCGTAAAAGCCTTCCTAATCTTGGCCAATATTCGCCAAGTTCATCATTTAAAGCCTTGAAGCTCGATTAAGGATTTAAGGACCACTGATCCCATACACTCCCGGACTCCAAGTACGGGTTAAAAAAGGGAAAGATTTATAGCAGCGTTTAACATAATATAAGGAGGATTTTTCAAATTCAATATCGTCATACATTTTCATAATGTCCTTGTTACCGCATGCTATATTAAAAACGAGCAAGTGAACCGTCTAGCCGTTTCATGGAAGCAGGTAATTGATAGCGAAGTAATTACAGATTGCAGGAAGGCTTTGTCTTTGGTTTATAATATACGTGCAAGTACTGAATACAGGTTGCTGGCCTGTCATAATCAATAATCCTAACCAGGCAACAATAAGACTAGGTGTATAGTCTCAGGCAGCATAACGATTGATGCCATAAGGGTACGATTCGTTCAGTTCCGAGGTGAACCAAACGTGATTTTAAACACTTGTGAATGCACTTGATTCTTCTTAAAATCAAAGAAACTGAGTCGATTATTTAGAGCACAAATTCAGAAAAATCAACTCTTAGCAGTATCTATACATAAAAAATTGTGTAGTCACCAGACACAACCACGTTTTATCCCACTTATTAAAAGAGTCCTTCGTTGTTGTCTAAGTATCAGTTACTTTTATAAATTCAATTTGTTCAGAAAATAATGCCCCGATCTAATTCATCAGACTTTCTGAGAAATAATAAGCGTTATAGGTAAAAGGTGTCGCGACGAGACAAACATATTTGTTGCAGAAGGGAAACTGAAGTAAAATATTAAACTTTCTTATTACTGTTTCTCTTTAATAAAAATACTTCATCAGGACTTCGCATTTCTCATGGGTGCTTTTTTGCATTCGTCGTTTCAGAAACGGTGGAAAACTTCTTGTGAAGTTGTAGCTGGCTTTATTTTAATACAAATATTTTTTTTTTTAACTTATTTAAATTAATAAACTGCTTAGTACTTTAGATGATCTATTTATGAAGACAAAACGAAAATATACAAAGACCATTTACGGTTTAATCTCAGTAATATTAGATTTCAGTCGTTAGATTATATTATCACAATATAACATTATTAGTACTTACTAAAGGTGTTTAACTTTACAGATATTAAATACAGCACCGTAGAATAGTTCTTAAGAAATATTGTTAGTTACTAGAAATAAACATTTATTTTTAGAAAAACTTAACAGACTTTGCTTTTGTATTGTACAAAGTTATAAAAGTCAAGGAAAAGCTCCTTGGCGGTGTACCCACACAACCTACTTATTTATAAAGCTTAGCTTCGACAGGGACAGTCTTTGTGATCTATAAATTCATAATCCGTGTCTTTGTTATGGTCGAAGACTGGTCAACAGATTTAACTTGTAGCACAAAACAGTACTTATTTTAACCTAGTTACTTATTAAATGTTTTTTTTCCATCAGATTTCCTTCTTCTATTTCTTTTCGTGTCAATAGTACAGCTTTATTAAATTAAATAGTATATAATTAATAATCAGATTCGCTAAAAACAAAGCTGTTTTAGAATCAAGTTGCATTTATCTGCCGTAAACATGCTAACTTTAATGTCACTATCTATCCAAACCGAACAGTTTAATTTTTTTTGAGAAGGTTATTTAGTTGTAGTGTGCTTTTTATGTATGTTTCAAACCTCCTTTCAGCGTTCGCACCATCCCTAGACATTAGCCTCAAAAGGTACTTTACTCAGACAAGTGTTAAGTATTTTTGGTAGAGCTAAAAGATTCTGCTAAACCTGATCAATGTTACTTGTGTGTAAGTCGCAGTAAATTTTGTAACTATAAACAAATCGCTTCGATCTCATCTCATCTTTGATTTTCTGTTTGAAATGTGGTCGTGCACGTGATCAGTCGCAGTTTTCCTGATAAATCATTTCACACAGTGTACACAGCGCAAACATTAATCAGATACGTCTTACTAAAGTGCACTCAAGCGACTAATGCTGTTTGATTTGACTCATGATACATTTCGGATTAAACTATATCGAACGTATTAAAAACGGGGATAAAAATACTTGCTCTTATGTAGCTATCTGCGCTAATATAGAAATGCGAGTTAAGATGGATGGATGGAGTTATGGATGGTTGAATGAATGAATGTTTGTTACCCGATAACGCCAGAATGGTAGAACGGAATTTGGCACACATACGTTTTATTACCAAGAATAGCACTTTGGCTAATTTCGTTCCGATAAGCATCAGGAACCTTAATTACGAGGGTAAAGCCGTGGGATTTAACTAGTGTCGTAGTGTAGGTGTGTTTTTCTATACCAACTTCCTTCATTCGAATGTCATTACTGGGCTTACTGGCAACAGATTATGCCTGGTAACAGATTTAATTATTATTGTAATACCTTTAAACTGCAAACGATTAATTAAGAGTATTAGAGTTGACGCAATTAGTTTAAACTTGTGACCTACTGTTGAAGATTCATTATGTTTAAATCTGTAGACACTAACTAATTTAGTTCAATAAGGCTTATTTATGTCCCGGCTAAATTATAATTCTGTTTTCAATTAATTATTATCCGAGTAATGGATACAATTTAATAGACTGTTAGGAGTTTGGTGCATTTTGTTATTCGCTTGCAATTTACGTCCGTGTCAAGTAAAAACTAATTTAAAACTCATCCTTTGTAGTCCGCACAAAATTGGTCACACGGAACACGTACCAACATAATAAAAAAAGTTCAATATCGATGGGGACCAGCGGTCGACACTGTAGGATGAAGGAGGATGAACGACGCAACGCCAAAACTTCTTTCTATGCCAGCAAGCCCACTCTCATAAATATAATAAATTGTTTAAGTTCGTTAAAAGTCACTCGACATTCGACTTTGAATAATAATATTTTCCTTAAGTTTAGACGCTGAATTATGTGTAATTTATAATTGATGCCAATTAAAACTCATTTCGAAAGTTTTTTGATCAATGCTTTCTTAAGTTTACGTAATTAATTGCTCTGAAGTTGAAAAAAATAATCTTTAATACGTTAGATCATAATTAGGAATATAATAAGTCCGACATTGTCATGCATAAGTGAACAGACAGGAATTCTTCACGATTGTATCCATTCATAAAGCTGTTCTGGATGATTCAGCATTGTGTAAGAATTCAAGAGAACTGACTTGGAGTTATTGTAAGAATGTTCGACTATTATGTGTTCGAGACTTGATAAAAAATGTAATGTTATACGAATTTATTAGCTTTCTTGAAACTAGTTATTACGCAGAATCACTTAATCGCGAGGCGTTAACGTTTCGGTGTTTTGACGTGCCTTTTGATAAAGTTTCTGATGGTAAAAGGTAGATAATAATATAATCTCTTCATGGATTTAAGTACCTATTACATAAATAACTCAAGGGTTAACCCTTGATTTATTTTAGTACTTTTACATATTTCTTGTTATTTGCCCAAATAAATCTAAGTAGCTGTTTCATTATGTTATTTTCCATTTTCGTTTGAAATTGCGTTGAATTGTGGTTTCGCAGGCAATTTACTGAATCACTGAGACATGGATTATGTTGAAAGTAATTGTTTCATTTTAATTAAATTATACAATTTGCTTAATACAACATAAATAACATAAGCCTACTCTGTGAACAGGCATTTAAGGTCTAGACACATCAAAAAATAATTTAAGTATGGAGGCTTTGTTTATAATTTAGTTTGTTTCTCTAAGTTTGTATTAAGCCTGTATTTGCAGGTACCTCTTAAGTTACAGCGTCGGACTCTAACGACCATTAAATGAATGGAAACAGCGCAACGAGATCATTTATGTTTATGTGCAAAAAGTTTTTGCAACAGCGTGGGTCGTATTTCCCATTATTTTAGTATAAGAAAGTAGGCGTGTATAAGCTTGTTGTTTTAACACATTTTGTTTTGCAGTCAAGTTCTGATTTTAAAACGGATGTGAGATATACAATACATAATTTTTCACACCTAATAAATGATCAAATTAAATGTTCCAAATTTTCTTTCTAACCCAAAAATCTTTAGGGTATTAAATTTTATCAGAATATGCTAATGTTGAAAATTCAAAAAATTGGGGGAGCCTTTTGCCCAGCGGTAAAACATAACAAGCTGATAAAAAGATGCTAATGTTATGTTAGACTCTAAAAGCAAGTTATAATAAAAAATTTAAGTAAAAAAACTTTTTAAGAAAAAGCTTTTATTTAAACGCTCTAAAAAGAAGAAAATAAAATATTCCTTTTGAATTATACTAACAACTCCTCATTATACACAATTTATATATAATAATAAAAGCTTGTCGCTCGATTTACCACAAATTATTATGATATAAAGGAATGTTGATAGGTATGTAAACCTCGCGACAAGCTTTTATTATTATATATAAATTGTGTATAATGAGGAGTTGTTAGTATAATTCAAAAGGAATATTTTATTTTCTTCTTTTTAGAGCGTTTAAATAAAAGCTTTTTCTTAAAAAGTTTTTTTACTTAAATTTTTTTATTTTTTCCTTTTTAGTCATCGCTGGCTAGGTTCGAAATTAACGACACATTCTTTTTTCAAGTTATTATTACTCTCAAAATGCCCTCTCATTTGATACCCATATTGTAGAAGTAGACTAAAGGTAACTATTCCGCCATCCTGCATGGTCCGCCATATTGGATTCAGAATGACGTCATATTCTTTTTCTAGTCACTCTTAACAAGCCCTTTCATTTGATACCCATATTGTAGAAGTAGACTAAAGGTAACTATTCCGCCATCCTGCATGGTCCGCCATATTGGATTCAGAATGACGTCATATTCTTTTTCTAGTCACTCTTAACAAGCCCTTTCATTTGATACCCATATTGTACAAGTGGATTAAATATAACTGTTCTGACATCTTGTATAATCCGCCATATTGAATTTAGAATGACGTCACATATCTTATCATATATTGTCATCCAAACAAAATGCGTCCACAAAATTTCAGCACAAACGGTTGAATATATCTACTTCAAAATTGAGTTCAAAGATTTCACCCGAACACACAAATATCCATACATTGCAAGTTAAATAAAAGCTTTTAAAAACAAATAGAAAAACCTCAGGCATTTTTGTATCCTAACAAATTTATAGGTATTGTTTTTCAGTATCTACACTTATTAAGATTAATAGAGTTTCGGTTGCCTTCAGTGTTTTCGGGAAATTCAATAAATTACCCAGCTGTGATGTTTTACGTAGCCATGATGAGATTATAAAAATAATACCTATTTCTCAGTGGTTACTATAATGGTTCTTTGTTAAAATTATTTGATTAATTTAATGGAAATACAATTTACAAAAAGTTCGTAGAGAAAATATTGTACAGTGATTTTTTGGAACTCTATTTTTTAGGAACCCAAGTAAACACATACTCGTAGATTTTTTTGTAATATGATTAGGTAGTTGCTATTAAAATGTAATACAAAGGCGTATTCATTTATTTCAGGCAGATACTGATACGTGATATGACTTCGATTTCAATCAACAGTAGATGCTTATAAATAGTTCAAAAGCTGATTGATCAACCATAAAAAAAAAACATTTCATCACTTGACGTCAATTCGTTTTATATCTGTTTTCCTTTTGGGTATTATTTATTTTAATCAAAGAGTCATTGTAATGAGCCTCATAAATTATAGTTAAGTACATTGTCTTGTTCTTGCTCAATGATAATAATCCTAATGGTGGGAATTAAACTGTAATGACTGTATCAGGTTTTGCATTTATCAAAGAAATAACTCAGTCAATTTTTTTGTAGTACTTACATAATTAACTATGTAATTTACAATAGAAAATAGTACTTGTGTAATTTTATAAATGGCTGATATTATGAAACACTTCTATTTACTACGCCTAGTTTTGATCTACAGCTGGGATCACAGAGAAAAGAAGGGTGACTTTTACGAAATCTATTTTTCTTCCGTCTTTATGGGCTGTCTTTTGAGATCCATTCGTAACACACTGGTCTTGAAGCCTCACAAAATCATTAAAAGCAGGCTCAAAATTACTGCATTAAATAAAAAAAATATGTAAAGATTTCATAAATTTACAATATGTCTCGAAGAAAAAACCAACATAGCTTAATCATATTCTTAAATGTGCACCGAAAATCTCTTGTCGCGAAATTTGTTTGTAAGCTAATATCATTATAAAGTAAAAATGTTTTGCGAACGCTTTCAACCTCGCAACTTCATATTTTAGAAGGTCCTCCGGTAAACAGGATTTTATATAGATATAGCTGTAGATTTTTACAGCAAAGAGAAATGTTAATGTTGTTTGTTTGCGACGATGTTAACAATTACCTCTCTGAGATTTTGTTAGGGGAATAAGTAGAACAAAGCCAATTGGGGAGCCAACTGTATAATGTTGAACTATGCTTGGGTATAGTGGCGACAGAATTGTTAATTTGTTTCGAGATATTTTTGTATTATGGGGCCTACCGCGACCTCTTAAAGTTATTGAAGCTGAATGGCACACCGTAAGGATTAGAGCAGCTATAATACTACTTTAAGAGGTAGGAGTAGGCCCTTAGCTAACACTTAATAAAACATGTCAGCTCAAAACTTGAACAAAAAAGTACTTATTAAGTTTAACAACAACAGCAAAGTACGTTAGCCGTGTACACTTAAAGTGTCATTTTAAGTCGTTTTGCGGTAAGATTCCAATGCTTTTGAGAGTAGGGTTAAGCCGTAGATCCGCAATGTTCCGCCATTTGTCCTGTTTGCTGTGTTAGTGTGGAACTTGTCGCCGTAGGTCTGCAGGTTGAGACACGTGATTGGAATACATTAAAGGACTTCAGTCCGATAGGATCATGTACTTATGTACCTACGTATGTAAGTTACCATACGCGTCGATGTCTGAAACTTTCTGAGTGTATCCAAATTGGGTATAAGAGATACTAGCATGTAGATAGTTTTATAGCAGAAAATAAAACCATATAGTAAAAAGTAAAGAGGGACTTTAACTATTTTTCATCTTTCTACAAAATTCCACTGATATTTTTATTGTTTGTAAGTTATGATTTGATAAAGAATATTTTTATATCTCTTTAAATATTTTTTTTATTCGCTGGGTACTTGGCATAATAATTATTTTATTTTTTATTAAGGGAATAAACAAGTAGGTAGAATAAGATAATATAAATATACGTTGTTTGATACAAGTACTTTTTTGTGAATCAGTAAATGAGATACTAGTATAGTATGTTTTATATTTTCGTGATGGATATGCATGCTGTGTCTGACTAAAACGTAAATCTGTCAGTCGGAAAATAGAATGGAAATGGAACTAACTGCGGGCTTTGTGTAAAGATGGACCGTGGACGCACTCGTACACCTGAGCCTACTTTTATATAGCCTATACACGTGTGTGCACGGCTATTAGTGCAGCAGCTGAATCAACGTTAGGAAACTAAAATTCGATGAAATGGTGCGTAAAATAGAAATTGTGTGTGTTGGATAGCCTGCCGAAATGGATACTAAATCGTTGAGCTAAAATCGCCTGCTATCCTACTTGTTCCAACATTATTTAAATAAACATTCACGTTAAAGGCTATGCAAACATATAACATACATTGAAACTTATACGTTTAACTATTTTAAAGTAAACGAACGAATTAGCTACGATCGATTTAACTTGTTTACACTCGGACCTTGAAAGTGTCAAATGTAGGGCATAGTAGAGTTACTTTAATTGGCTTCCATAGTTCGTATGTAAGTTGGAATTCTTAGGTAACTACTGACTACAGTCAACACATCGGTTTACACGTGTGTTTATTACTCTTTCACGCTGAAACGGCTGAAGAAAATATGATAAATCGTTTGGTAGGTGGATTTATAATTGGTAGCCGATACCCAGCATTGAAATATACGCAAATAATTTAAAGTTAACGAGCTGCATCACACTAATATTAGTAGAAACAGCTACCACTTACCGGAAAAATAATACATGATTTTGTTAGTTTATCTAATTAAATACCAGCAAAACCGCAGGGTTCAGCAAGTTGATTACCTATAAATTGTTCGACCAGCGAATGTCTACTGTTTTTGCTTTGTTTTCAAAGCAGCCGACTAAATCCGCCATGTGACAAATAAGATAGTAGTGTATGCCATGGCACCAATTTGTGCAATTCTGGTGACAAGTCATGCACGCGGCTTAAGGGTCACAAAAAGCATAACTTAAAACACTAGCAGTAGTATTTGGCTTTAGGCCAACGCTTTAATTAAACTGCAGGAGTTATATTTTATTGAGTGGAACGAGATCAGGTACAGATTGTAGAGTCTTGTCAAAAGTAAGGTTAAGTTGAAAATATAATTTAGTATGTTACAAAATTACAAGCAACACCATGTGAATGGTGTTTCTTTGTGGAAGATATAAGTTCGAATTGTTTTCTATAAGGAAGGGATTGGAAAAAACATATAAATATCAGAGGAAAAGCTTTAGTTCGATACCCGTGTGCCTGGATCACGTAATAGAATTAAATTCGGACCCAAACAGACGGATTTCTCATCATCCATAACATTCACAAAGGTTTTTACTGGTCCGAGATCATTTATCTATGTTTAAGGTTTGTTTATTCTTCAAGGTTTCCCCGCGATTGTATTTCGACCCTAAATACGACCGGACGTCAACCTTATGAGATAAAAACGAACCATGGACTAAAATACATTTGGGCCAAAATTTATGTTAGTATTCAACAAAGTTTAGTCTGGTGGAAAGTTTTGCGTAGGTACCTAAGTCATAACAACTTGCTAAGCAATAACAATAATAAACTCAAGTATTTGTATTATTATTTAAAGTTTCATAGTATCTGTCGTCTATAAAGGTCGTCAATCATACCGCTATAAAAAACAGTACTAAGTAAACAAGTTTTGTAAACTAAAACTTTGTGGAAAAAGTAGTTACCTAAAGTTATCTAGAAGCGATCAATTTTATCTAAGAAAAACAATATATTTTTTGTTTTGTATAATTTCCTAAATTAACCTTCAAACCGGATAGTTATAGCAGTTCATTGAATACAAAAGCACATAAAAATGTCCCCACGATAATTTTCTCTCAAACAATGAATAAAAACCTGTCTCAATTGTATCATTTACAACATTCTAGTAGATTTCTACTCTTCTCATTGATATAATAGTAAGTACTTGTATTCTTGTCATAATATGTATTACTATACGTAGTACTGGGCACAGGCCTCCTTCATATAGGGAAGGGTTGAACATTAATTAGTCCGCTAGCTTTTTACTGCTTGGCGATTTCAGATTCAAATATTTGGTATCCAGGTTTCTTCACCATGTTTTATTTCATCGTTTGTCAGTGGTCTTAGAATTGTTAAGAAGTAATTAATTGAAATAGTCATATTGATACTTTCCTTGCTTTGGGATCGCAGCTGTAACCTGTAATTCGAGCATAAAAATTCATTAATTGAACCGCAAGTCTACACACAGAACAGGTATTAGTATGAAAATATTATTATTATTTTATGCATAGCCCTAGAATGTGAATACGTACTAACCGCGATACAACTCCGGCTAATTAGTCTCCGTTTGTCTACAGTCATGGATTTTGCACGTATTCATCAGGAATTTAATTTTCTACTGAATTTACTTGGAAATACATATTCCATTTGAGTTTTAGTGTGTGATTATCAGATATTAATAAATCTATTGAATAATTATTTTGGAACGCAAATACGTTTTCTGAAATCAAGTTTTGGCGTAATTGGCGTGTTATTGATAAAATGTTTCCGTTTGTAAAGGATTTAGAATAACTGAAAAAGCCGGTGATCGATAATGATCACTATGTTAAAAAGGAATGCCATATTTTGTTTTCTTTTTAATGAAACCACACTGATATCACAATATTGGGACTTAGATACATTTGTAAAGTAAGTAATTGTCGGGCTCGGACCTCACTTAATGTTGGGTGATTCTGAGGCAAACCGCAGCACCCTTTCGGCTCCACACGGTACAGAGGTACAAAATTAGACCGCACACATTGAGTGCGGCAGCCTTGTTACCGTATGCCACCACAGCCTGGCACTAAGCTACTTACACGTGAGCCCTGTTTCACGAACCTAATTGAAATACCACGTCAATGAACGGAGTGGTCAAATTACCTAACTTTTAAAGTAGTATTATGTCTTCATTGATGTCATGAAGACATTTAACAGTTACGCAAACATTGTTGTTATTAGGTGACAGACAGTAATTCATTTGTTTTGTAAAAAGTGTTTGTTCCGAACGTAATATGATATTATTTTTCCCTTTTTCTCGTTCTTAGAAGTTAATAAAAATAATCCAGCTCCCTTAGGAGACACTTAAGTGTTCAGGCTAAAATTCTCTTTACTTTGTGCCGGAATATAAAAAAGAGTTTATTTATATTATGACTTTTATGTTAGTCACGGGACTTAATTTTAAGGTGTTATAGGTCATTGAATTCAAAATATTACTAAAGTAAGGTGGAAATGGATTTGGAGCAAAAATTTATTATAGCCAGTTACAGTGTCAAATTTCAGTAGGAGTTGAGTGAGAAAATGATGTCGTGGGCATGATAGGTGAGGTTTTAGTCGATCTGAATACGAAGTAAGTAACTACTACGTACGTAAAGTAATACATCTGCAATTTTTGAAGCATGATAGCGAGCTACACTGTGTACAGTGGTGTATATAGCCCGGTATCGGAAAATATGCTACGTGAGAAAAGAGGCCTTTTTCGAGACCCAGTGGAAATTCTACTGGACTTCCTTCACCCTGGGAAAGTCGAACGGGTATGCAAGACTTTGAACGGCTAAAATTACAAGGGTGTTTTTCCGCTCCCTATTAATTATCGCAGGCCATGGCAACGTTTTCACAAATTACCGCGAACCCAAACGCGCTAGGGGATCTCCAACGTCTAGAGGCCCATGCCATCTAGCGTAATACAATGAGCGGTGGCTGATGAATGAGCTGGACCTAGACACTACTAAAGGGAATAAATGTAGGGATAATTTACAATGTTTGAAATTATTCTTATTTATGCTGTCTTTGAATAAAAAATAATATTTGATTTCTAAATACAATGATTTGATGTTCAGTCTAAAAATTGTGAGAATTATTTTTATAAAAATAATACTCGTACTTATAAAAAGTCTGCCTAATTTTATGTTTTTATAAAATATCTTAAAATAAACATTTAGTATACGGAGTTTTCAAGGTAAGTGGAGCTTAAAAGATTTACCTTCGGAAAATTGTTTTTGAGTGGTATTATCTATTACAAAGGCAGTAATTTAGCCCTCGATAGATTTACTTTCTCTTATAATGACGCACAAGTAATTTGTAATTTTGTCTCCGCTGACGTCCTCTTGTGTAATGTGAATAAAAATAATTATTAATACTATTAATGAAAAGAAATTTCTTCGATGTGTATGAACAGTCTCGGTCAGAGAGACAATTATGTTTGCTACGTTTAGATTAAAATTACACTTATCGGGAACACTTTTTTATTTACCTAAATACCGAAATGCCAGTTATATTTAAGTCAGCGTTAAGTTTCTCTCATCTCACTCTGTCAGTATAAAGTGTGAAGTACGTACAAATATACCACAAGGAACGAAACAGATAAGTTATGTTTTAGTACCTATTTGGGGATACAACGTTTTAGTACCTAGATAGAACAAAACGCAAAAGATCAGACATTTGTCAACTTTCCATTAAACTTTCTAGCAGAATTCATTCAATCTGTCGAAGCAATTAATTTCATCAAGCACAGTTGAGTTTAAGCCAAGGTGCACAACCTCGTATACTCTCTTTTGTCTGAATCTTGGAAACTGAAATGAAATAATAACAGAGAATAAACTGTGAACATAGAATCAAAGTTTCTCTCTATCTGCAAGTATTTTTTACTTTTAAGCATTAGTTATAATTATCTACGACTATAACTTTACTAATGAAACGTATGAAGAAATCATCTCATAGAAAAGGTTCTCTCTTATTTTGAATACTTATTCATTCATTAAAAATATAATAATTTAATTGTACACGTAGCAACGTGAGTCTCTAGATTAATTTCCTCTAGAAAAACAACGATGTGTTCGTTTCGTTACGAACAGTTTTGACTGTGGGGTATAAAAACTTTTAGTGCATAGCACAGAATTTTTAATAAAGTTTCATACAACAGGTAAACATTTTTTCATGGAACGCACGAGAATACGCCTTTGAATGAAATTAGTTTTTATATTTATTTTATTTCGAGGAATAGTTTAAAGTTAAGTCTGCATTTAAAGCGTCAGAGGTGGAATAAATTAGTTCGGTATGCGGAGTGATTTCCTGCGAAGGCCTCCAGCGTTCTAGCGCACTTTAATTAAAGTTCATCACACACATACTTCTTGAGCCAAGACCGATCGACGGCTATTGATCACTGAACCTTTCATCCATTACATAAAAGCTCTTTGTTGGTCGGAGAATCCACTAGATTAAAAGGCAAATAAATAACTACGAAACAAATGTTTTTGGAAGTATTAAATGAACTTGACAAGTTAAACTTATAACTTCTGGAGTGTACTGTTACCCTGTGGCAGTGGAGTTATTTGGGTGGATAATTGTTTTGAAGCGTTTTGTGTATTAAGACTCGTTTCTAAGAAATTCGAATAAAAATGTTTTTGATGTGCTTTAGGGTAAACATTTTTGCTGATCTCTACAGACTAATTGTTTAGCCTTTGTTCATAGACGCAAATCAATATTTTAAAAGGGAAAGCACTGTTGAAAAGAAACGTTTTTTTAAGGTTCTTTTATTAAGACAATAAGCTGTTATAATAACATTTTATAGAAAATTAACTGGAAAAGCTCTTCTTTTTTATGAAAGCAATAGTTTTCTGTGTTATAAAATTGTTTCTAAGAAATGTTGAATATTAAAATTATCAAAGAAATGAATGTTTGTTTGAAATGCTTTCATGGCATATAATTGTGTTCAGTTACTGGTACGTAATTGACGGAAACACACAACTCTACTTTTTGCAGCAATTAAGCACTTTACTAAGTGAACATTTTATTATGAATAATATTTCATAATTTAGGTTACCTACAGAACATAAAAATACCTATACTTGTGTTATGCAATAAAATTATTAGCTCATAAGCTTTTTATACATCAATATAATACATTAGTTTAATGTATTAGAAAAGTGAAAACTTTAAAGTTTTCCACGCGTCAAGAATACATTGATACATAAATACAAATAGGTTGTGTTTTTTAGGTATATATTATATGTAGTTTAATAAAGGGCTCGTGAGACCTCGTAAAAGGGAAATCGGAATCCTTGTCTGTGACGTGATTTAATTTGTCAGCCACATATCTCTAACAATTTTGGCTACCGTACTTTTTGCGTGAAGTGATAAGTGAACTGTCGTGTACCTACTATTATGTAATGTAGAGTCTGAAAAGCTTTTGTTTCAGAGTAAGTTTTTAGTCAGTTTTGTGTGATGAACACAAAGAGCTAACAGCTTACCCTATGAAGTAAAACTGACACTCTCAGCCCGAGTTTTTAAAAGGCTGATGACATGAATTAACATATATGTAAAATGTAGAGCTAATTGGGTATTTGACTGACTTGGGTATTTAAAAAATGAATTGGACCGCCAAATAGATTTTAAAAAAATATTGTACACATATTTGTTTTTTGATTGCGTAAAGAAAAGCTGTAGACGATACAGTAAGTTGAAATCTCGTGTAACGTCACGCCTCAGCGCACTTTTTATTGACACTATTCGCTTTACTCCTATACGATTCACCATCTTTGATTCGTTATTTCATCGTGATTTTTTATTGATTTGATAAAAGAAAAAAAGCTTGTCTAACGTTTTTGGAAATCCATTTAACGGAATATAAGCTTTTTAACTTAAGTACCCAATTCCTGTAATTGGTTGTTATTCTTTGAGTCAAGCAATCACTTAATTTTAGGATCGTTAATGATGATTAATATAAATTAATACTACGAAAGTGCTATTGTGTGTAGTATGCATAGTGTATTTGATTATTTTATAATTACAATTACGAAATATGGGTTTCGTATAAGTTAAGTTGTGAGCCATCCAGAGAAACTGTGGGTTATCTGTGATACAATCGAATAATTAATTTGATTCGTTAAGTAAAGTTCCCTGTGTCGGCTGTGGCCTGTAGGTAGTTGAGGCCTAAAGCTTTCTAAGTAAAACTAAATAGCCAAGAGATCTCTTAGTCCCCTCGTGTACTAAGACTCAAGGCCCGGTCTGTGTAGATTAGGTGTCATGTACTTTTAATTCAGTTTAGGTCTCATTTTCACAAAAGGCAGGAGTGTAGTTAAAAGTTTAGATGTATTCCAACCGTCTAGAAGTTAAGTAACAGGTGAAATATTTACTTTTGTTATTTACTTTTGTTTGCGTTTTTTTTGCGCAAAAGCGAAATATTATTCACTATCATGGAATAAAATTCATTTAAACAAAGATTTTTTTGTAAGTGGTCACTTAAAATTTCAAAAAACCTGGTCCATAAAAAAAAATTGTATTTTAGAATAATATGTTTCGGTGAAACTACTGAAAATAAAACTTCGGTTAACAAAATACTGGAAACCACACCAATAACACCATTATTGCATGACGTGTGTTTATCCTAATGAACAATTAGCGTTTAATTACATTCCCGTGACAAAACCAAAGCTATTAATCAAATTACTTTCGTATATTAAATTAAATCATGGTTTCATATTCTGACTACGCGTAGCAAGTGGCCACTTCGTTAAGGTTGATACGAAGCTTATGGCACTGACAAATAATAGGTAAAAGAATTTCCAAAATTCAGTAGATCCTCAGATTACCTCTTAGAACATCGCAAACTCAAAAATGTTACATCTGTGTGAATGCTAGTACTAGTATTAGTATGGTTAAGTATACGAAACACAAATGTATGAAAATACAATCTTTTTGTTCGTTTCTCCTGCATCTTGCATTTCAATTTACTCTACAGATCTGAAAAGGAAAGTCTATTAAGGTAATATGTAGTGCCTCTGTGTTTTACATTCTAAAGTAACTGCTACCTGCCTGAAGCTGGATGGTATCTTTTGCTTGTGAATGTGCATTTTGTATTGCTGCGGTTTATTTGAATGTGCATTTTTCAGGCGAAATTTGTTTAAGGATTAGAAATAATGAGACTGTAAGACTTGTATGCTATAAGTTCTGTTGATGTTAGAAATAATAACAAATTCTTGGAAATATCTATATTATTGCTTTAATATGTATTTTGGTGATTTTTTATTGTACCGAGTGCTACCTAAAGATACATACGTAGGAACGTATGCAAAGTAAGAATCCAATAGTAAAAGTCAGAAACAATTTTCGTGAACCAGATAGATTTGATGTCGGTGTCGGTTCCTTGATCCGCAGTTCGTTCTACAGTTGCAGTTTGAGAGGTTTTTTAGTTCTGTTAAGTCTTTATTTTTTATCTTCGGTTACTTTATCACGGGAATAATAAACCTACATGATAAACAAAAAGAAAGTTTGTAGTTCGTCTAAAATTTTATCTAACTAACTGGTGAAATCCTCAACTGCAGTTTAGTTCTAAAATTTACAGAAGTTGATTCCTGATTAAAGTCGTCGCAGTAAAATTCATGCCACATTAAAATGCACAGCGCTCGGGGAGGCGCTACCGACGAAGCGTCGCGACCGTCGAGAGTAGAAAGATGGCCGCCATTACTAAGTTAATGCACGTCTTTGGCTATTTGCATTTCACTAACTACGCCGCAAACACACGGCTGCAAAAAAGAACCGTGAACACCCTGTAGAGCCACGACTCCGCTAACTATCCCCTCCGTTGTTCCATATTTATTTAGGGTTACGCTTCGTTAGTCACCACTGTTATGTATCTGACTAAATTACGCGACCCAATGAATGTTCGAATGTCTCTTTAATAAGCAGCCTTCACGCTAGCAATTCCTTCGGCCACTTTACAGGTTATTAGCGTAGATGCCCATCTGCGGGTTGCTCAATCTAAGTTAATTGTTTGTATAGCGAGTCTCAACAGATTGTGCCCATATACGTGGCCTTACAGATAAGGGTGAAATACGGATTAATTAAACTTTAGCCTCTCTCAACCTTCACAGTGTACGTATAGACATCACATTGTTAATTACCTCCTACTTGTAAAGAACAAACTAACTCCCGTAATTCCATTCCTTTTATTTGTACAGCCTTACCTTCATCATGTTGTTTAGTCAGCTTTATTTAAGCAGCTTTTGAATGTTAATTAAACTAATTATCTAAATGTTTGATTTAAATTGCAAGTTTGCGAAAATTAGAAAGCTGGCAGCCTCAGCCGGTCGTAAAACTACCCGTAGCAGAACTAATGCCAAAAAGTAAACGATCTGTTTGTTTCCTTGGAGTTAATCGTTTTACATTTGTTTTTAACCTAACGGACACAACCGTTACTTAACATATTTATGGATATTTATTTTCGGTTCAGGTACTGTCCTAATAATAGTTGCTCTCTCTATATCAGCTTGAAGTATATTATCAAATTAAGTTTCGATTAGCCATTGTAAATTCTCGAGAGGAATCTCGGCTAATCAAGAAGTGGTCGGTAGCTTAACTAACGTAACTATGTGCCTAAATCCACCCAAAATCAGGGCTCGGGGGAGACGGGCGGAATCCGAAGGAGCCTCCGTCTTAGGGCTCAAAATTGTTTTAGAAGACATTCTTTAGGAACGTGCTCTTTCAGTAAGTTGTGTCGAAGAATGTTTTTTCGCCAACCTTTTTTCAATTTATTGTCATGTATTGAAATTCTTCCAATATTATAAACAAAAATGTTTGTAAGATTAGATGAACCGAATGAACGGATGGATGAATGTTTGTTACCCCTTCACGTTTAAATGGCTGGACCGAATTTCATGGAATTTGGTTTGAAATAAGCTGACCTGAGGATTAACACAGGCTACTTTTTAACCGACTGCGTCTGAGGCGGGGAATGTTTTATATCAGTCATTCGCGCCGGTTCGCGGGCCGAGAGAGACCGAGTAAATTGTAATATACATTCGAAATTAAATCAATTTTGATTCATATTTGCGACTTGTTTCCTAATGAAGTTCTACGCCCATATGTTACTGTTTATCACTAACACACAACTTAACTACGCTGAGTAGCTTTCTCTGTAATTAATTAAGGTACGAAATATATTCGAGAGAATTCGATTGATAGCAATTTAGCCTCCGGGATTGTTTGAAGAGGCAGCTCTATCAAGTAATGGGTACTCGGACTATTTAATAGAGGCTATTACAATATTTACAACTATTTTCATTTACAATTTAACTAAAAGCTTCAGACAAGGTATGTTTAATAAATAGATAATTTGACATAGGTAAAAGTTGATTAAAATTGTTTTATTTTTAACTACGGTTAACTTCATGAATATTTCAAAATGGCTTTTTATAGCACATACTATTATATAATGTACTATAAAGATTTTAAGGACATATACGAAAATTGGTGTTTGCTCTCCTTTTTCTTTCCAGTCGTGTATATACCTAATAATTTCATTAAACATTCACATGCGTCACATGACTCATATTGGCATATTATTACTAATGTTATGAAGAAATATAGCCTAATACTTTGACGTCCTTTTACAATATTTTTCATGGATATAACGTAAAATGTACCGAAGCCAGTTATGTAGCTCCCGACGCCTCAGCCATAAATAAGCTGGTTGGTGCTTATTAAACAACATCAATTTCCTTTGGGGATTATTCCGCTATACTTTTTGTGTGTTTGCATAAAACCTAGTTTATAGATGAAGAAATAGATTGCCCGGCGAAGCAGTCGGACTAGCTGGAAAATTTTGAAAAAAGGGAGAGAAATACAAAGTAGCATTTTATTAAGAGGAATAATTATAACAATTGAATTTACAAGGGTCATTTGTAAGCGTCAATTAGTTTTATTACAAACAAATTACTACAAAATGATATTCAGACCACAAAACAAACAAACCATTGTTATATTAATCAAAGTTTTAGTTGTTTGTAAGTTTATCACAAATATCCCTTGTTTACAAACGGTATTTGGGCCTTTACCCAAATAAATACTTCAAGAGTAAATAAAATAGCAAACGCGGTTATGGTGGAAATGACCTGATTTCCCTTACATTACCTAAATGTAGGAAATGGCTCGCAAGGGACTTCATGAGTTTATAGTGTCTTGACATACAAAGTATCGTCTTTCTATTTATTTAATGTAAAAGCTTGAAAGCGCAGGAGTATTTACTACTATATTCACTTAAGAAAATTAAACTTCTAATAACGTATTTTGGGTTGCGTGAGTATCAAGTAACATCAAATCAAACGTTTATCGGAAGAGTGAAATAAATGCGTGTTTACAAACTACAAAGTAACGAACTGTGATTTTATCTTATCAGCTTTAAGCTTTATGAGCGCTGTTTATGTGGTGTTAACACTTCGGTTTTATAGCTTTGAGAGTGAATACTTTCCTTGATTTATTTGATCTAAGAATCAGTGTTTATTGAACCGTTATTCTGCAATTTTCTGTAAATATTTACTGCTCGCACACCACACGCTGACGAATGAAAGAAAGTAACGTTATTACAAAAAAAACCGTATTGTGTGCTATCCCGACCCTTATTTACCTACAGCGGGGTTTTCCGGGATTTTGCAAGCATTGACATTTATTTTCAACACATGAAACTAACCCCATGACATCTCGCAATAATGTAGCTGTTTGTCACTGAAATACGAGTGTAGTCAGAACCAGGGTGAAAACTTTGAGGATGTACGAGTATCTCATATTTTATACATACATTACAGCGTTATATATTTTTGTAACAATTGCAGCTACTTTCTTAAACGGAATAAAATATTAATAAACTGTCAAATGTCACTTTAATCGTTGTATTTGGTGGTAATTTTTGCAGTCAATCAATCGACATCGTTATCTTTTGATTTAACAACACATTAAATTAACCATCTCACTAGAAGCCGTAGGTTAATCAAATGAAAATTAGTAGGTAGACGAGTATTTTAAACAGAAACTAAAGTCCCTATAGCCAAAAAGTAAGACCAAAACAGCAGGAATTTGCAAGAAATAATCCTCTGTTAACAAACGGTGTTTCCTGGTAGGTCATTAGGCGTCATCACAATCCGAGTGCTGGTCCCCTTATTGATGGTAATTGTGTACATTTTTTAACGTCAGCAGTTCCTAGTAGAGTTGGCAGCAAAGCTCCAGTTTCTTGGCGAAGATATAGAGCTTTTTTGATAGAATGATCTAATAAATTGTAACTTTTTGTGTTTATTTTGTTAGCAGTGGAGATAATTTGTATTCTGAGTATGAAAATTGTTTTTCCGTACAAAGTGGTATTCGTTTGTAAAAATAAGAAACATATTGTAACAATAATAAATAATGAATAAATATTATCCGAAGATAAATTATAAGATAAACTACAAAACGAGGTTTACTTGCATTGTTTCTTTTGCAAATATAATTATAATCTTGTGGAAAAGTGGGTGAAAGCTGTAACCATGTTGAAACTATTGTTATGAACAAAGTTTTTAACGAAGTAACATATTACAGTCGAACATTCAGATGGAAACGTCTTATAACTTTTACATTAATAGGTACTAAGGCAGATTGTGATGAGGTAAAGTTTCCATTATAACCGCGAATAAGTAATTTGAGGTACGCGACCCGGAAAGTCTTGTCTTAAGCCCGCACCGACAAAACTTCAAATGGGGTTGTTTAATTAAAAGATTTTATAACCATTATTATAATACCTTTATATTTTAGGCGACCTCTTCTTGGAAATGACAAACCAAGTCAGGGTTTTGTTTTCGAACTACAGTCTTATAAGCCACTTTTGTCTTTTAATTGGCAATGTTAAATCTCGGAATAATTAATTAACTAGCCCTTTTAAGTTTTTGAGGAGTGTTTAGGTATTTCTTGAGTGCGAAAAGGTCAAACTTCGAGATGTGAGATTGCTCGAGTGCGCTGCGGCCTCATTTTAATCGAGACCTGCGGAAACTTGACATTCCTTTAATGTATACATTTTTATTTTTATGTAGTATTTCGCTTCTGAAGTGGTTTGGAAGAGTGCTTTCGATAAAGCCGGTCGTGTCACCGAAGAGGGATTATTTTTTGGTGAAACGCGTGAAGATTTCTTCAAGTGTTTTTGGGGATATTACCGCAGGCTGTATGTATCAGTGGTTCGGCGCTTACACGACAATATGATTAGTCACGACCGCGAGCACTGTAGCGTTAATGTCAGAGGGAGAAGAACTTAAGATCGCGCCACTTGACATCGCGTAAAAGCAGGCATTAAACTAGTTTGCTTACTCGAGATTAAACACTAGACAAACTTTGTCAGTCAGGCGCACTTTACTTAGTATAATTGCGTTGCGAGTTTCATTCTTTTTTTGATATCGTTGTAATATTTATTAAACTCAAACATATCTTATATAAGAATGTGCAAAGTTTTTGAAGAACATAGCATTTTGTGCCGTCCACCTTGCACTCATGCACTTTTGGAGATTTTGAGGTTAACAACCGAACTAATTGTGCTATATTGTTCGGTAAAAAATTGGATAGTTTACTTGCAAAGAGAAGACTTAGAATACCTAATGTGAATCCTTAGATATTATATAAGGCTTCTCTAACTACTCTGTTCTGAGAAATTGACTATGAGGTAGTAAGTAGTCTTGAAGTAAAGTATGTATTAATTAAGCTTCATTTGTAGTTTACCGTAGACCAAGTTCTACCGTAGCATGTTTCCCGGCGAACACTATTTAAGTAAGGGTATACGTATGTATAAGTTTTAGCTTATTGTTAACTAAGAGGATATTAAATTTTACGAAGTTCGGAAGTCCTTTTGAAGTAGCCGGCTTACAATTTGTTTAGAGAGATTCCCCAGTATTGTATGTTATGAAACCATAATGCTACTGTGGAGATAACAGTCATTCTAAGTAGATTTGTAGATAATCCGCTGTATCAGTGTACGAACATAACATTTCATAAGAAATGTTTGTTATAAATACATTAAAAAGTCTTACACAATTTTATAAAGTGCTGTTTGGAATATATCTTAGCTAAGTCTAGCCAGACCACTTTAACACTTACCCGTTGTGCCCGTTTGTAAGAAAATACCGACCACTACAAGCGTTGCGGACAATCGGAGAAAAGTGGCGCCAAACCCAACGAGGGGTTGGCGTTCCTTTATTTATGATTATTCCATTACTCAGCGGCTGCAGGCGCAGACATAAATAACCGCGAACATTCAGATAACACACTCGCGGTCGGTAAATCCTGCACCTACATACTTTCCTTACATTCAGACCCATACATTACGGGACGTCTGACATGCTTACAGACTTAATTCACTGTTTCGGCTCTCCCCACGCACACGGTTTAATAAACTTTTTTTTTGTTACAGAGAATGCACGTTGCCCAGAATCATTTATGAAATTTTTGAAACTGATACATCCTGAGGGAGAAAATCAAAGATGTCAAATTTTGAAGGTGATGGTGTATCGTACTGTGTGCCGAACGGACAGATCTTCCAACGGGCGTATGTCAAGATTCACGGCTACATCGCTCTTATAATCTGTTTGTTAGGCTGTGCAGCTAATTCTGTGAACATAGCTGTACTCAGTCGAAAAGAAATGATATCGTCAACCAATTCCATCCTCACTGGGCTCGCGGTCGCCGACCTGCTCGTCATGATCGACTACATCCCCTTCGCCTTACACATCTACACTAACATATGCGCACAACTCAATAAGGATACGTATGCGTGGGCCGTCTTCGTCTACTTCCACTCAATATTCAGTCAAACATTTCATACAATATCTATTTGGTTGACTATCACGCTTGCCGTTTGGAGGTTCATCGCAATAAAATTCCCGCAAAAAAATAGAACGTTGTGTAACAAGAAAAACACAAATATAGCAATAGCGGTGGCGTATGCCGTGTGTCCAATATTGTGTTTGCCGATATATTTTGCTATGAAAATTCAAGAAATTACTCCTTCGTCGAGAAACGGGCATGAGAACGGAACGTTGAACGATACGGACGTTAGGAACACATCGACGAGCACCGAACCTGTGTACGCCATCGTGATGACTGATAATAACGAGCTGCTCACAGCTATATTTTGGATATACAGCGTGTTTATAAAACTTATACCTTGTGTAGTGTTATCAATTTTAAGTGTATTACTAATATTGAAAATGAAATCGAGTGATAGAAGAAGACAGAAACTGTTAAAAAAGTCTGCGATCACTACAAATGAGGTACGTTATATTTTTCGATTCTTTATAGTTTTTATTCAGGTTGACCAAGTCATATTATGGTTTGTACATAAACCATGCAGCAATCTATTCTACTGAACATTGTTGGCGGATACTATCATTCCGAACATCTGCAATGGAAATCGTTTGATACGGAATCGTATCCACAAAGCTGTATCTGTGTTAGAATATTTGCATTTATGATGAATCGCTAGCGTTTGCATCCGACTCGAATGTCAGATACAGGAGCAAAAACTAGTCCATCTAGAAGAAGGGAATCTAGCTGGATTTGGAGTTTAAAATATAGCCATACTAAATGTGAAAGATTAATACACTGATTTACATTCCCGTCTATAATATTAGGTAGAACATGTGGAATCGTGTGAGCTAATGTCTTTGTAAAGAAAATGTTTTGTCTTTATATATCTTGAATAGACACTATACGTGTAATTCTGGCGAAAAAGAAAATTATGAAAAGAAAATGTTAGATATTTCTCTTTGTTTCTTGTGATCTCGGCCTTGATGCTTTCAGACACATTTCTGACAATGAAACGGATTATAAATAACGAAAGATATAAATCTATAAGAAGATGTTACTAATGTTAATCGGGCTGAAGTACGTAGGTAGAATCAAACAATTTGTGTTTATTTAAGAAAAATATCACTAATATCATCAGAAAAATATTTGGTAATAATAATTGGTAAGTTGACCATTTAATAGCCTCACAGTCACATAACATACATTCAGACCTAGCAAGTGATTACTAGATCAGCCAAATACGTAGATTTCGCAAATTCACGAAGGATTTTCATATACGACTTCAATGGATTTCCCACTGAGCGTCGCAATGCAATTATTCAGTATGCCCCTAACAGATGGACCCCCGGGTTCGGAAAACCATAGCAAGCCAAGCAACTAGGATCCATTTAAACGGTTGTGAATTTATTGAACAAGATTGGTTGGCCACAAGTCTCACAATCGATCACAACCCTAGAAATGAGATTTAAGACACAGCTTATTTGAGAAACATTAATTAAAACAATCGGGAGCGATATTATTTAACTTGCAAATGTGTTTTTACGAAAAATATACCTGTTACTTACACAATATAAGACTTTTTCGTCGTGCAAATTTGTCACTATGGTTTTACAAAATAAAAAACAACCCTCTGGCCTAGCTACCATATTAACGCAATGCTGTCCTTACAGGGTGAGAAGGCACGCCTCAACGAGGACGGCGGGAAGAAGTCTGCCGGTGGCCGGACAGACCGCACGACGCGGATGCTGGTGGCCCTGCTAGGCCTGTTCCTCGCCACGGAACTACCTCAGGCCCTCTTCGGCCTCCTCACAGCCATCGCCCCGCATCTCTTTCAAGTATGCTATTATGCTTTTGGTAAGTATTTTCTAGAGTTTATAATTGCTTCCTAAGTATATTTTGTCGTAAATTCAGAGGCTCTGTAGGTAGACTAGGTCCTCATATAAAACTTAAAATGTTTTTATTTTTGTGGAAAAAATATGTTTGTTTTGTTAGTACATTTTTATAAAGTAGGAGTCTCTCGGTTACCCTCATATCGACGGGTCCTACGTATACTGGTGTAACCCGCAAAACATCAAAATACGTTTTTTTGCACCAATAGCCTTAAAATGACCTTAACTTTATATCCTGTAAAAATTATATTATTCTTTTCAGTAATTTCAGAGATACAAACCTGTAAACTAACATAAGTGACATGATTTTCGGCCACACGACTATCTACACTGATATAAGTCACTTGCACCAGTGTAGGTAGTCGCGTGCGCCGCGTCACGTACGCGCAAGTGCCATTTACTCCAGTATGCGCGCTGCGACGGAGTCGGGAGCACGTTAACACTGGTATAACTGCGTTAACTGCCAACGTATTTATTTGTATTAAAACTATTCCGTGCCCTGTTTTTAGGGGTTGTGTTACTTTTTTACATATTTAACAAGTTTTGTTTGCTTTGAGTAAGTAGTGGTAAGAAGTAACAACAATTAATGGGCTCACGAGGTCAATTATTAATAAATTTATGCGTTAAAAATTGACAAACAAATTACTAAATTGACAGTACTAAGATTTCTACAAAAGGCTTTAATTAATGTTCGACTAATGCTAGATACAGATTGTACTGATTGTAGATTTGTTTGTCCCGCCTGCATTAATTTTAAACGTATAAATTATATAATGTAGACGTACTGTGTACCTACTGTATACATTTCACACTAAATTATAGAGTATGTTTTTCCCTTTTTAGTTAGTGGTTGTTTCTTACCGCTGGGTTTTTCGTTTTTTTAATTATTATTTTATTTTTTCAATAAATTTTACACTTATATCATCACTTATATCAAAGTAGTAGTATACAAAGTCACATGTAACTTTGCTTTATTTTCGTAATATTTTTATGTGACTTAACTTATATTATTTTAATAATAATATCTATTTACTAATAAAATATATAGCGATACTACTTTTAATACATTTTTTGCAGCAACTAACGTAAGGAGTTACCAAATTTTGCTACTTGGTAACTGACGAGACAATTTTTTTTTATGTAACAAAGTACATAATTTTTAATGTTGTATATTCCAGAGGTAAACAAAATTCACAGCCTCAGTTTATTTTGCTAAAGTTGTAGTATTGAAAAAACAATTAATTTCAATCAAAAGTTACGTTTAGTAATACAAAAGACATTCAAATAAAACTTATTAAATAAAGGACTTAGTGATCGCCCGCAGCTTCGACCACACGAGTGTCGGTTATAGCTGCAAAACATTGCCCTCCTCTGACACAGTCGGTTTAAAAGTCTAGGTATGTTTTAATCCAGTTTGTCAGCTAACTCCATATTACGAAATTTCTTTAAAATTGGTTAAGCCGTTTAAGCGTCAAAGAGTAACAAACATCCAATCCATACTTATACAACTTTCGCGTTAACTATATTAGCAGGATATTTTCAAATGTATAATATGCATATTTAAACAAGTATGACGAGTGTGGTGATGTGATGAGGCATTCGTATGAAGGGTGTCCTACACAAATCACAATTTAATACAAGTTGTAAAAATGTAATGAATTTTCCATCATCTGATTTAGACTCTAAGGTCTCATTGCCCTGTTTTTAGGGGTTGTGTTACTTTTTTATACATTTAACAATTTATGTACACAACTATACACTTAATAGAAGCACATAGTTCGAAAAGAGTTGCACAAAGGTAATACTAATTTCTTTAAAATACCTATTCTAGCAAAACGAGAAATAAATTATAAACATCAACGTACAAGTAACTGAAAAAAAATAGTGGAAATGCTATTTATAAGAAAAATGACATGAAATTTAAGACAAGCTAGTCTTAAAAAAAAAAAACCATTAGGTATTATCGTAAGAAAACCTCTTTAAAAATCAAACCTTTTTTTTTTGTTAAATTAAAAAGATTTCATTTTTTTGTTTTATTATTTTTAGGATGGCAAGGCCATTGATTTTATTTTTCATTATTAAGAATGCTACTATCTAAAATAAAGTATTATTTTGTATTTTCAATGTTTTTATTTAACTTTTTGCCACACTATTTTAAATATTTACAGTTAATAATAATACAGAAAACTGTTGCAAGTAGTTTTCCAGTACTGACTAAACTGTTGTAAGTGTTAAAAAGTCGATAAAAGTAGATAAAAGTAGATATTATTTTTAATATTATAACCTCATATTGGTTAATAACACGGAAATAGTATGTTTATAGAGTAAAATCCTTCAGATTTCCTTTATTATAAGTATAAGCAAGTACACTATATACTGGTGTAAGTGGCCACTTGTATCAGTTTACAGGTTCTACCATAGTAAAAAAAACAGGCTAAATCAATGCAAGTTATCCTATTTCCCAAAGTATAAAAAAAGAAGAAAATCCAATAATGCAGTCTTATTTCTTAAATATTAAAATATAACATACTAAAATTTCAAGTGTTTTTATTGATTTACGACAAAGTTACAAGCTTTAGAACCTTTAAACCGCTCTCTTGAAAAGTTGTGTTTTTGCACTTGTACTAGTCTACGTAGGACCCGTCGATATGACCGATTCTACACCTGTGAGCCCATCACAGGTGAAGGGATGTCACTTGTAAGCATAATAATATGTCAAATAATACCTATTTATATTTTGTTACAAAAAAAGCTTTTTTTCGTTGTAATACGAAATATTTTTATATCGACGGGTCCTACGTATACTGGTGTAACCCGCAAAACATCAAAATACGTTTTTTTGCACCAATAGCCTTAAAATTACCTTAACTTTATATCCTGTAAAAATTATATTATTCTGTTGAGTAATTTCAGAGATACAAACTTGTAAACTAATATAAGTGACATGATTTTCGGTCACACGACTATCTACACTGATGTAAGTCACTTACACCAGTGTAGGTAGTCGCGTGCGCCGCGTCACGTACGCGCAAGTGCCATTTACTCCAGTATGCGCGCTGCGACGGAGTCGGGAGCACGTTAACACTGGTATAACTGCGTTAACTGCCAACGTATTCATTTGTATTAAAACTATTCCGTGCCCTGTTTTTAGGGGTTGTGTTACTTTTTTACATATTTAACATGTTTTGTTTGCTTTGAGTAAGAAGTAACAACAATTAAGGGCTCACGAGATCAATTATTAATAATTTTTTGCGTTAAAAATTGACAAACAAATTACTAAATTGTCAGTACTAAGATTTCTACAAAAGGCTTTAATTAATGTTCGACTAATGCTAGATACAGATTGTACTGCTTGTAGTTTTGTTTGTTCCGCCTGCATTAATTTTAAACGTATAAATTATATAATTTAGACGCACGGTATACCTACCGTATATTCTTCACACTAAATTATAGTTTGTTTTTCCCTTTTTAGTTAGTGGTTGTTTCTTACAGTCGGGTTTTTGTTTTTTTTAATTATTATTTTATTTTTTCAATAAATTTTACACTTATATCAAAGTTTATTAAAATAAAAAAATAAAAGTTTATTTCACTAAAGTTTAGGATACAGTACACGAGTAATACATATTTACATGAGTAGTAGTATACAAAGTCACATGTGGCTTTGTTTTATTTTCGTGATATTGTTATCTGACGTAACTTACATTATTTTAATAATAATATCTATTTACTAACAAAATATATAGCGATACTACTTTTAATACATTTTTTGCAGCAACTAACGTGAGGAGTTACCAAATTTTGCTACTTGGTAACTGACGAGACAATTATTTTTCATGTACCCAAGTACATCATTTTTAAAGGTGTAGAAATGTTCCAGAGGTAAACAATATAACAATATTCGCAACCTCAGTTTATTTTGGTAAAGTTGTAGTATTGAAAAAACAATTAATTTCAATCAAAAGTTACGTATAGTAATACAAAAGACATTCAAATAAAACTTATAAAGGACTCAGTGGTCGCCCGCAGCTTCGACCGCACGAGTGTCGGTTATAGCTGCAAAACATTGTCCTCCTCTGACGCAGTCGGTTAAAAAGTCTAGGTATGTTTTAATTCAGGTTGTCAGCTAACTTCATACGAAATTTCTTCAAAATTGGTTAAGTCGTTTGAGCGTCAAAGAGTAACAAACATCCAATCCATACTTAAACAACTTTCGCGTTAACTATATTAGCAGGATATTTTCAAATGTATAATATGCATATTTAAACAAGTATGACGAGTGTGGTGATGTGATGAGGTATTTGTATGAAGGGTGTCCTACACTAATCACCATTTAATACAAGTTGTAAAAATGTAATGAATTTTCCATCATCTGATTTAGACTCTAAGGTCTCATTGCCCTGTTTTTAGGGGTTGTGTTACTTTTTAATACATTTAACAAGTTATGTACACAACTATACACTTAATAGAAGCACATAGGTAGAAAAGAGTTGCACAAAGGTAATACTAATTTCTTTAAAATACCTTTTCTACCGGATCTGCAAAGGGAGAAATAAATTAGAAACATCAACGTACAAGTAACTAAAAAAAAAAATAGTGGAAATGCTATTTATAAGAAAAATTACATGACAAGCTAGTCTTAAAAAATAATAATAATAACTAGGTATTATCGTAAGAAAACCTCTTTCAAAATCAAACCTTTTTTTACTTAAATTAAGAAGATTACCTACATTTTGTTTTATTATTTTTAAGATGGCAAAGCCAATGATTTTATTTTTCATTATTAAGAATGCTACTATCTAAAATAAAGTGTTATTTTGTATTTTAAATGTTTTTATTTCACTTCTTGCCACACTAATTTAAATATTTACAGTTAATAATAATACAGAAAACTGTTGCAAGTAGCTTTCCAGTACTGAGTAAACTGTTGTAAGTGTTAAAAAGTCGATAAAAGTAGATAAAAATAGATATTATTTTTTATATTATTACCCCATATTGGTCAATAACACGGAAATACTATGTTTAAAGAGTAAAATCCTTCAGATTTCCTTTATTTTAAGTATAAGCAAGTACACTGTATACTGGTATAAGTGGCCACTTGTATCAGTTTACAGGTTCTACCGTAGTAAAAAAAACAAGCTACATCAATGCAAGTTAACCTATTTTCCAAAGTATAAAAAAAGAAGAAAAACCAATAATGCAGTCTTATTCCTTAAGTATTAAAATATAACATACTAAAATTTCAAATGTTTTTATTGATTTACGACAAAGTTACAAGCTTTAGAACCTTTAAACCGCTCTCTTGAAAAGTTGTGTTTTTGCACTTGTACTAGTCTACGTAGGACCCGTCGATATTACCTACCTACTGATGTAGGTACTGAATACGTAATTCTACATTCCAACTATCGCACTAATTCGAGTCTAGCTTGAGAGACTAGAATTAGATATTGGGTCTTGATATCGTCGCTTACGTGTCTTATCATAGAAGTTTAATATAGTACAGTTAGAGCTAGCATACATTGAAACTGATAAGCTGTCTGTATTTTAAATGTAAGCAAATCTCTAACGGTTGAAAGAAATTTTAAGGAAGTTAATTAATCCCCTAAGTGTATTAAGAACATTAGGTACATACCTACTGATTAATATTTAATACTAATTCCTCAAATTATACATTTGTTTTGATTCCAATTTGATTTGGTTTGAGATTGAAGCCTATCTATCACCTTTGTCGGTAAAACTAGAAGCGGTATAAATCATTGTAGTAAGTATAGTTGTAGGTATTACACCTACTATGGAAGAAATAATAAATGGTTCTGCCACTCATAGTGAACGAAACCGTAGTTCCACCTCACTACTCTAATTAATTCTACTTTTTCTCTTATCTTTGCCGAAATTCTATATTTAGTTTTCTTCGTATTTATTGTTCTTATTTATAACCCTTTAATCTAGATAACTATGAATTGGTGTATTACACATACGATTTTCAGTTATTAATAAAACGTCTTTGCTGCTCCGTAAATAAATTTCCGTGGAAATACTATAATTCAAAGATTCTAATTTGATAAAATTTCAAAGAGGTATAAATCAAGCCACTCATATAAAGACAATTTATTAGAATACTTGGAAGTTTAATAAAAGTCTTTAGAAAAAAAAACTTATTCATAAAAAAAGTAATTTTCTTTTTTCGTCAGGATTCAGGTAATCAGAGAAATCGTTTAAAAAATTAGGTGAGAGCCGACTGACCGCGAAACCCGCGAATACCGTGATCCGAGTTTAGCCGTGACGGCCGGCTAATCGTTGAATAATGCACGTTAATGTGGCAAGCGCCAGTATTGCCTGCCACGGGATTTGTTCGAATTAGAACAAAGCTGTATTTTTGTAACACATTATTTCCCTTTTTAATAAAAATCAGATTCATGCTTTCAGGGTATTATATTGTTTGAAGGGGTAATCCGTCTTTTATATTGCATGGCATGTTTTTGTAACATTTACAAGTACCCGAGATATTTACAAGTTGTATATTTAGATAGCTTTGTCTCAGATGCGAAGGTATATCAACGAAATGTCAACGTTGCGATGGAAAGGAAACGTTGTAATGAAATTGTGCGGTCTAGCTCAAGATTAATTTTCTCGCATTCATTAAGACTCCAAATAGTGCATAGAAACAGAATAATTTTAACTTACATTAAACATGTTCACGCAGAGCGCTGTAGAAGTGAAAATATGGTAGTTTTAAAACAAAACCAATTCCGTTCAGTTATATTTTTATTTGAACTGCGCGTCGAATAAAAATACATTGGGTTACTTGATTAAAATCAATTTTATTCGTTTGTTTGTGCATAGCATACCGTTTGTTACACAAGTTAAAACTGATGCAGCAGTTTCCCCAATTTATTTTGTTAAATAAATGTTGGAAGATCAGCAAATGTTATCATTCATACAAATAACAATCTCGTTTTGTATTTATTGATTCACTGATTCGAGTAATGGATTAAATCGCTTTTAATTACTGTTTCCAAGTAACTATGCATAGGGTTATTTCTCTTGTACACGTCACGTCACGCGACATACTTACATCGTAAAAATGGAATATACGCTATTAAAGACACTTAACCATTTTGAAATGTTTCCTGACGAACTGTTACGTTTCCACAATTGAAATAATACTAGTGGCAGACTCTCGTTTCTAATTCGCTTACCTTTAATATCAACAACATTACTAACTTCCCAGGTAAATTGACAAACACATGAGTACATAGAGGTAATAAATTACATTTGACGTCTTGATCGTACTTTATGAATTCCCTAAAGCCGAAATAAACGTTACGTTCAGACTAATTAGCAGACTGTATGCGCGGCCTTTAATTAATTGGCGTGGTGTTAAGCTGTGATTCCGCTACATAATTTATCACTATTACTGTATACAGTATAACTTAGGAGCTTTCATCGAATTAAGAAAGCATTAACCCCTTTACCATTTTCTAATATCTTCATATAGTCAGCGTTTATGATGAAACGTACCCTTTACATTAGTGCTATTAATCTACATTAGGTACGATTAATTCGTTGAGTCATGTGCGTGCTTAGACGTCCTTAGGTGACGTTCAACACTACCTAACGAGAATAAATAATTTGCAACACAACACATCTAAAGAATAAAAACGCTTCATAAGTTAATAGCTTGTTTAGGAATTCCCCGTTAATGTCACTCTACGTTAGGTACTTCAAAGAATGTGTCTAACACGTAACAGGCTGATGAAGTTTATAAGTTTCGTTGCTTGTACTAGCGACGGCATGTTAATGGTGGTATGTTATACGAAATTGAACTTTACTACATTTACATACAGTTCACATTACCTCTTTTGTGCGATCGTCAGTACTCTGTCACAAGTACAAAAATGTAGATGGTATTTATTCTGCAGGAAACCATTCATTTTTCATTTGGTCGAGTTTTTGACTTGGCTATTAATTTTCGATTCGATGTATATTTTTTCGCTATTTGTTATGCGGACGCCGGACGGTGGAATTGATCAATGTTTTATGAATTTGCTTCACTATTGACCATTTAACAATTGAACGAGCATTGTCGAGAACCTTTCCGAGTTTTGTTAGAATTTTTTGCTCAACTATTTTCATGATTGGGACGGTATTTCTGGTATGCCATTAAATGCCTTCATGTCCCAATTTTGCAAGTCGATGTCCATGCAATAAAAAATTATAGAAAGGCGAACAGAAAAAATAGGAAAAATCATACATTTAGACATTATTTGTATTTTAATTGGATCACTTCGGCGTTGGAACTCTTGTGAGCGTATATTAGCCCAAACGAGTACATATAAAATTTCCGTATTGTTTTTCCGAAGTAAATGTTTACTAATCCATTTAAACAGGTACACAAGTAGAATAGATTACCACAAAACACACGTACGAGTAGGTTATCGAGAAAAATCAACCATTAGCAAGGATTTAGTCTGTTCTACCTACATGAATAGCTGCCCCAGCATCGTAGTAATCTGTGGTCGTCATTCGTTATCCAAGCCGGTCGCGGTCCGGTCACGTACGCTCAAAAATATAACATAGAGTGGTAACAACAATTTCCACCACAAAGCGATTTTCCGATTGGCTTTTAAAACTACACTACAATCAAGTACTATAGCGGTTTATTATTACAATTTGTATGGCACGCGGTTGCGTATTTTTTACGTAATTTCAAGAGAATCTGTAGTTCATTTGTTTCGTTTTTCCAATGTTTTGTTTTGAGTTAATGATGGGTAAAAGGCTGTAAATCAGTGAATCGTCAGCGTTGTATTGTTACTGTAAGTTTACTTAGCCCATTGCTTGCCGGCTGTGCATTCTGTTCGTCGGTACAGAAGCAACAAAAAGCATGCAGTTTTCATTATTTGCTTTCGGAACAGTCTTGTTCGGTGATTGCATACAAGAGTTTTGTGATCCCGAATACGCCTGAAAATTTTGGCTTTTCGAATAATACATTTTTATATTGCTCTACTGATCGTAAATATGAGTATATCGCCATATAACTTAATCTAGGAAGTATTCTACGAGTAAGATAATTATAACTACTAACTGTAATTCGAAATAGCCGTATGTATAAAATAAATAGTTGTCTGCAAGAAAGAAAGAGGAAAAAAAAACGTACAAAGTTTGATCATGATTTGTATGGTACCTAATCCTACTTTTCTTTTCGAGAATTGGTTATAGCTTTCTGAAGAAACCTGTTCATTTTACAGAGGCAGTATTTAAAATATTTAAATATTTCGTATATATTTTCATCATTCACACATATTCGTAATACAGATACGAAATTCATGTTCTTTTAACTTAAATGCAACATTCTGCAAATCTGGATACTTCGAGGTTAATACATTATTCACATTCATTGGTTTCACGAATACAGGTCAGAATATTATGGTTATTTGTAGGTTTCATTCTAGCATACATTATGCAACAGTAGTTGCAGTAACTCATGCCCGAGAGCACTAATTAGGCGCAGTCAAGCCGTGTATCATTATTGACTTAATGATCAAACTATAATGCCTATTTGAGTACATGCCTATTTGAATATAGGCCACTGGGATGTGTAGGCAAACGTAATGTAACTTGAATATTATAGTTGGATATTTGTAGTATGTCAAAGCCTTTATGAATAAGGTTGTTGTGTATAAATATGTAAAAGCTTATATCTTACCCTGTTCAGGGAAGGATACGAGGTCAAATATAAATAAAACCTTTTCGTCTTGTGCATTTGACAGTCTATATCCAAGGAATGTAACGTTAATATCGGACAAATTTGTTACATATTTCGCCGTACATTTTTGCTGTAGTCTTTGGTGCTTTTAAAGATTATTATTATTAAATATATTTGTTTTGTAAGAAATTTGATTAATATTGCCAGATTAATTTGAGGATGAAGTACCTACCTACGAAAATAAAGAGATAATCAAGATACATTTATGTTCAAGAATTTCGCGAAGCTTTTTTAAGACTCACTGTAATTCGATGCGTGGATAAGTTCATTACGTTAAAGCGCACACACTTCACTTGTTTCATTTGGCCGATTTTTACAAACTCTTGGACCCTCAGATTTACACTGAGTGAAGCCCCGCTGTAAATATACATACATTCAACCTAAACCAGTTTTCCATCGTGTAAATACTCATTCGCACTTTTCGCACAAAATCAAAAGGATTTTATTCATGCAAACCTTTTACTGGGCCTTATGAATACTCAAGACATTTCAAATACCATTCAAATAGGATATCAAGGGTGAAAATTGGGGTCAACCCTTTAGAAATGGTGAAATTTTCGAATTTTTTATTAGTTCATCGTTCTTTCGAAAGTTCCACTGAAAACAGATCCCAAACGAAACTGGAAAAAGGATACACTGTGATGAGTTTCTATGCAAATTTCACGTTTGGCTGTGAATAACTGAATTCATGAGCTTTCATTCTGCATGTTTGCGAAAAGTCTAAAACGGTTAAAAGGCATGTCAGGCCTTTGATATTTCGCCTCGCATTTTTCATATTAAAGTGCTAAACAAGTGTGATACAATCTTTGAGATCGGTCGTTATTTATTACGTTTATACCAACACACTTCGCGTGACTCGCGATGCTTGAAGCGATAGGCTTGTTCCTAACGAGAATTAACAAAAATTATATGAGTAATGTACTTGTTAAAGCACTTTATGATATTTTCTAAGCTAAGTTTCAGGTTATATAATCGTTTACATCCATTTAAAACTCATTTAGCAATTGCCTGCACGCATTGCCTGAACTTTGTGGAATTTATTTTACTAAAATGCTTATCAATTTCGGTAATCTTTTTAGTAATGAGGGTTGTCCCAACTTGTCTTACGAAGGCTATAATTAGTATATTTGATAATTAGAAGCAGGCTCGAGCCCTTTAATTAATTTATAAATAGGTCACGTCTAGATCAGAGATCAATCAATCACTGAAATTAAGCAGCTTACTCGTTCTCTGTGACTTGCTACACACGTTTTCGCTTTCAAAAGGCTGTATTTCACAATTGTGCTTTCAATTCACAGAATATTCTATTAAGTTTTTTAGTAACAAAATTCTAAGAAGTTGCTTAGGATTTAGTATTCTGCCCTGTGAATAGTAAACGGCTCAGTAAGCGTACAGCGTAGGTAATAACAATTCGAGGAAATTTGATGCGGTGGTGCTATACATATTTATGGGGAAAAGGTCACAGACATAACTAAAAATAAAAATAGCTGTCTCGACGAATAAAACCGTAAACTACTCAAAGACTTGAAACGACACGCAACTTCAATCATGTTTCACAATATGATTGACAATGCTCAAAAAGCTTTGCTGTCAATTGAGCAATACAATATACAGCAGTTATATTTAGATCAATGGGCAAGCGATGGAAATATAAACCTACGGTTAATGATAACATATACATTTACGTAACAAAAGGTACACAAACAAAATTATACGACGACTTTCTTGCAATTTCAAAGATTCATAATAACAATAATAAAATTCATAATACTGAGAAAGACAAGATCGATAAGACCATTGTACCGAAGTTTTATTTTTACCCACAATTTAAACATGAAACATTTGTGTAAGTATTTAGATAGTTGGAAGTAATAAATTTACCCAATTCGCGAAACATATATTATTAAGGTTAGTCAAATAAACAGGAAAATACTAGAGATTGGAGAGAAGTTATTTGGGGTTTTTTCTACGAAAAATCTGCGAGTTTGTTAGTGGGCGCTGGACATTTCGCTACGAAAGTTTTGAAGTGATATTGTGACAGCAACTAGGTCACTTGGGGCCAGTTGAGGCATTGTGCAGGTCAAGCTATATTGGTGCACGCTCCCTTGAGTGAGGTTCCAATACCAGTTTAAAATTTTAGAACAGAACTACGAACAACAAATGTGTTTATTCAAATCCATTGTACTGAATATTAATTGAGTTCCATACGACGCTCAACTGAACATTTAAATGAATGTGAGGTTTGTCAGACAATGTGGGATTGAGAGACTGAAATGAGTTTTAGAATTAAATGTGTTTGTAATTAATCAAAACATTAATATCGTATTAAAACCTTATGATTTCGCTCAGACAGCATTCAAAGCGACATTCAAAATTCTAATGGATATGAATATAATTTACTGTTGAAATGAGACGGCCTGAGGTACATCTGTTGAGCGTTAATTAAGTACGCATTAAGATGAACAAGTAAATGTCATGAAGCTTGTTTTCCAAGACATTTGCTAATACCGTTCATATTAGTAAATGAATTTGTACAAAGAGAAACTAATGTGTGTATTAATGTGTTACTCATAAACTTGTGGTAAGATAGTTCATTTAATATCTCAAATTAAGAGAGACTTACAGTAAAGTTTAGTCAGCTGGTGTAATTACGTTAAAATTTTGTTTTTTGAATGCTGTATTTATATTTGTTAGTTAAAGTATTTTATTTTTGTCTTTTAATACATTAGAATGACTTACATACATCAGAATTTTCTACTGTCAAAATATTTTTTTTATGACTTACCCTTGATGAAACAAGTGATGTATGTATGTATTAACATGTGTCACTGAATTTTACTCAAATATTTTATACTTGTGGTATATTTTGCATTAATTTATCTAAGTTCTGACGAATCCTGAGTTATTACTTAGGGCAGTAACCTCGTCTAAACCCAGAATACCGTCTGCCCGTCCATCATACTTATACCATATAATGACTTATGCAAACTTTTCCGTAAAAATGTTGTTTCTCGTCTAGAAGTTATCTAATCACAGATATTTGAATAAGTCAACACACCACAAGTATCGGAAAGTCGTATCACCAAACTTAGTCAATATACTGGCTAAAATAAAGCGAACTTTTCTTTTAGCTATCCATATAATATATTCTTGACATGTTTTTAAAAACTTTAATTCACTTTACTACTTCAAATGAATTCCATAGTGGGTGTTGTTATAAAAGCAGGGTTCATTCGACTACTGTACGTATCGTTTAATTAGCGGTTATTATTTAATGCTATCGATTATATGTCTACGAGCCGTCGAGGTAGAAATAAACCTCTATGTTTATTGTTCTGAGTATAACTAACCGACGATAATACGTAAATATAGGAATTCGGTTGTCATTGTCGCTAGTACATATTTCAGTACAAATATATTATGTGAAAACCTATGACTTAATATCTCTTACCGCCTGAAAAGGGGCGTCATGTCAAGAGCCTACCACTCTATAAATAATATTGTAGTGTATTGTGCTCTAGTTGTGGTTGTATTGAGTCCGTGCCGATGTCTAGCATTGTCTCTGCCGGATTGTGAGGGCGTGCCAACATAATGTCGATAACATCGCCATGACAAATTATTATTACCGAGAAATCGGGAACTGCGATCTCCGACCCCATTTCTATGATTGTTTTATGAAAGCATATTAATACTATTCAATTAAATTACAGTTATTAGGCGTAGTAAAATTGACTTTTAATTAAAATGAAACTACGATTTTCGTACTAATTGAAATTAATTCTGGATCCAAAACATTTCAAACTTTGATTAATTTTCTATTGTTTGATTAGAATTATGTTTTGTTGTAGGCGAGGTGATGGATCTGATGGCGCTGGTGGGGTCTGCTGTGAACTTCGTGCTGTACTGCAGCATGAGTCGACAGTTCCGCTCCACGTTCACGAGGCTGGCGCAGAAGGCTCTGCCGTTTGGCAGGCGGCGCGGGGAGCCCATCACTTCGCTAAAAGCGTAGCGATCCCGCAACGCGACCGATTCGGTCGCGCACCTTTGAATTATTCACAAGGTATCACAATTCACTGCTAAGACGATCATTCAAAACTTAATGTTTTCAGCTTTGAAACGCGACTCATTGAATCTTAAACTCAAAAGTCCTTTAATAACGATCGTTCAAATAACGCAATGAATAACATTATACAAGTTACGGTTTATCGAACTGGTGGAGACTTTATGAAAAGTGAATTAAATTTAAAGGCAGATTTGCTCTAAAACATTAATGGACGTTTTTTAATTTTGTAAGTAAAAGTTAAAGCGGTGCTTACTGTTCAATATGTATTAGTAATTATTAGTAATTAGGGACTAGGTATTAATGCTATGAACCAAATCGTTAATTAAAATGTTGTTATACTTAGCTATAAATGTGAATAGGTATTTGCTAAGATTGGATGTATAGTACCTAGTGTAATCTGACAAGTACTAAATTATTGTAGATTGTTCTATCAAGTGCACAAACTTATTTTACTTCTGAAATCGATTTGTGTTGAATGTTACCTTTTTAGAAAGTAAGCAGATATGACGCGCGATGTTTATAGTTTGGTATTTTTGGTTTGGTCTAGAATGTCTAGACTCCAGACGACACCTGTTGGGTCTGAATACTTTACGACTGAACGGTTAAATATAAATAATGTATAAACTTAGACACCTTCAGTAAATATGTATTTTATGGATGTATCAATTATTAGCTGTTAGGAAGCTTGGTGTCTTGATACTTTTTTCGTATGATATGTGTACATGAGTGTATATTTATTAAGAACAGCAACCATTGCACTGGTTTGTAGAAAACTCTATTAATATAAAAGTAAAAATGTATATTCACCTTCGTATGTATAACATACATATAAGCTTGTTTCACATAAGTCTGCCTACATTTTTACATTTTCTGTGCAAAATGGTCGATTTGGCACTATTTCTCTTAGTGATTGTATTCGTTTCACTATGATAATATAGGTACTGTTTGAATATGTATTTTATGAATTTTCTTCAAGAAACTTTCCCCTTACTCTTATCTCTTCTTTGTCATAATCAAGTCGGCAGTCAATGACTTATCTTAGAAACTTGTTGCGAATCGAACGTCACTACAAAGGATAGAAATCGGAAACTATTTTAATTAGTTCTTCATTATTAGTTAACTTTGATCCTTAGTGATAGAGGGGTAGATAAAATGTGTTTTATTTAAGAAGATCGACTTTCGTTCTTTTGCACAAAGGGTCTGAAAAGGTTCTTCTTTCTTAAGCATTCTGGGTGGAAAGTTAACACTCAAAATGCTTAAGAAATATTGTTTTGAGAATCACATAGGCACTTGTATTATGTAATTACTACATTTTAGCATCGATTACACTGAGTGCGAACTTAGAAATGGACATGCAGATTTTACCACTATGATTGATAATCATAGCAGTAAAAATGATCTATTCCTGTCCAATCCCAAAAACTAATACCACTTGTATTAATTTCTTATCGCAGTTAATTTCTATTCCGAACGAATACCACTCATAAACGAATCCCAAAATTAGTAAAATGGTTTGAAGGTACAGTCAGTAATAAAAATGCTGTGAAATAAGATTTTTAATAGTGTATATTTTAATCAAAATCAGTCTTGTTAATTGCACAAATACCTAAAGAATAAAAATAAAACTTTTCCAACAAATCACTAAAAATGCAGGAAATAAAAACTATCACAGAAAAATGTATAAAAATTCCACTAAAATACTTACGGCTCAATACTTTGTTTTACTTGAGAAGTACTACTTTCTACCCTGTAATACCTTCAATTAAATGGTATTTACTTTTTCATTAGGATTTGGAGCTTAGACAGCTCTACTAAAATTGCTTAAGTACACAATGGGCACTTGGTTATTCAAGATAACAGTTTCAGACTAATATTTATTCGGATTAAGGAGTTTTGTATCTCTAACTAGTTGTGCAACTACGGAAAAACTGTTATGATGGCGTTAATTGGCGTTCTCTTATATAATTGAATGTTCGTAAGCTAGTTGATTTATTTATACTGATTTCGAAGAATCGCTGCTTACGTAGGAGGGGTTTCCTCTAAATTTGTAACCAGTGTTGTCGTATGGCTTTAATTAATTGCTCTATTATTTTCTCGTCCTTGCCGCTTTTTGGTCTATTGGAAAATTACTTTTAAATATAATTTCATCAGTACAAGTCCATTTCAATCTGTTGATATTGTTTTTTAGTTGAGTTAAGTTGAAATCGAGGGAATTTCGCGCTTCCATAAGCGAAGCGATGTAAAAAACAAAAAAAAAATCTAGCGAATTACTTTTTCAAAATACGTTATTTCTATAAATACAAACTATTCATATTTTATACGACTGCGTTGATCATTTTCTCAGAAACTGTTCATCAATGACAGAAGACATGTCAGAGGTCAACACCCTGCGTTGTCAAATTGTCCTAGATTAAAACTTAGTTCACGACTTCTACCTTCGACTACCTTGATTGATTTATGATGATAGAGCGCTTTTCTCAGAGGTTAGAATCAGGGATCGTGTCAAGTCTATCCTTCACCGTTCGCAGTAAATCCGACAGTTGAGGAACATCTATCAGTTGACGCCGAAGTTTTGTGAACTTGTGAGTTCTGACTAAAAGTGGAATTGTACAGACGAAAACTTATTTCAACTGTTTATTTATTATGGGCAAATGTCAGAAAAGGCATCAAAATATCTATTCTTGGACATGACTTTTAAATGTCAATGTGAACAACGTAATAAATTACCAACTAATCACCTAATATAACAGTCATTTCAAGTTTTGCGAAAGTATTTCGAGCACAATAACTTACATAATAATAGCTAATAATAAATGTCTCTATATCTAAATCCAATAATTAATTATAAGCAACGTAATTACGAATTGTTTCATGTTTTCCGGTCACGTCTCCTGAGCGTCGGAAACTGTAATGAAATAGAGCCCAAAAGTTTTCGTGATTAATATCATATTACCTCTTAGAAACTGTCTTATAATATTTGAAGTATAAAGTAGTTCAACCGACTTGAATATTATGCATTAAACTAGAAACATGTATTTATAGTTCAAGCTCACAAAGTTGTCAGAAAATTTTCCGTGCGCTTAATCAAATAAAAACATTGTAACATTTTTGCTTTCAAAACTTAAAATCAAAAGCCACTAGAGAAGCTTAGTCTCCGTAAATACAATTTTACGTGGTATTGTTTCCACGCAAAGTATCTAAACAATGTAGACTCTCATGTTTACGTTTGATATTGTTTTCTGTAGAATTCTTTTCTCAATGTTGTAATACCTAGAAACAAAGTAACATCGAAAATTGCAATAATAACAGCAGCCACATACCAACGTACAGACGGTACAAACTGTCGTGACGTCGGTATGTCGTTAATATAAGTTTTATTTTCGCAAGTAAACGAGGGCGACCTTCCTCCTAGGACAAGAATGAATTAATAGGGGCTCGCTCCACTGTTTGAGTTGGCGGAAAGACCCCAAAAAGTACTACAGTAAATGTATCGGCCATTGATCAAAGTAAATCTAATCGATTTACGTTCTAAAAGGTTGGTCAAATCGAGCACAAAAGGACCTATTTGGTGTGATCTGCCTTTGTTGATGATCAGACAGGAAGATGTTTTAATGTTACAAAGTATTCGTTGAAGAAATTTTGGTCAAAAATCGAAATCTAATTCGCTTAAGTGAGTGTTATCATTCCTTAAAACATCGAGTGGAGTTATTCTTAATGCTTATAATTACTTTATAATGTATATGAGTGGGAGGAAGGTACACCTACACGACAACCGTACCAACTTTGATAATATTAATATTCATGAGAAACCTGTATGAAATGTGGATCAAACTAAGATAAAATGGCAGTGTTTCGAACGGATGGAGTTTCATTTATTTAAGTTTGTAGTCTAAACTTAAAGGACTCCGACTCTGAAGTTTATTTAGCATGGTTTCATTAGACAAATATACCTGGAATTATTAATAATAAAACGCATAAACTATAACTAATACTTATATTTGATATCCTAGCAAAGTTAACCTCACACTCTATAATAGTTATTTATGTTTTAAATCATCTCAGTTGAGTTACTGCTCTACATTTCTATACTGAACATTGATCTCAAAATGTATTAAACTTAAATGTATTCTAACCAACACCATTTATAATCACATTTTATATAGTATAGCAATAAAATAAACAATATTCATCAAGTGTTTACGAGAACCGAAGAGCTTACGTACCTACCTACAAAATAAAATGTTCGTCCGAAATAAAAGCACGCCATTTCCATGACGCGTTAAGTTTTTTGACAAGATCAAGATAAATCGTATTTAATCAGATGACAAGCTGTATGTGTGGTTGGTCCTGGTGACAAATGGAGGCGTTATAAAGTGTGTAGGTGATAAAGAACGACCTAACACGTCCACGAGATATCTTTTTTTCTAAATTTCTTTGAGAATTGTTTTTTGCTAGCGGCAAAACAGACATACCTGTAAATATAATATTTAAGAATTACAGCTGCAAGATCATTGATTAGGACCATAACTTCCATGAGTAATAAAAGTAAACTTTGCATAGGTAAAAATTACCTACTGACTTCACGGGTAACTAATATAAATATGAAAACAATAGAATCCTCATAAATCTAAAAAGTTCTACTTGTTTAGTACTTACTTGAACTTGTCCGGCTTTTAATATTTATGAAGCCACAAGTATTGTAAAGCAAATTCCTTTCTTAAACTGTTTATCTAAGCCGGTGAAGTTTAATATCAGGTCTTGTTGGTTCCCAACAAATACCATTATATTGCGATGTCACCAACCTATAATAAAACTTGGCAAAGTTTCAAGTCTTTAGGAGTAGATAAGGTATGATTTTTTCTTCAATTTTTATACCGGTTCGTTTCTTTTTTCCATTGTGTAGCAAAGTGGCGGAATTTTTTGCTAGAGAGTGCTTTGGCTCATAATTATGCTTAATTGTGTAAAATTATTCACGTATGGATATACTTGTATATAACAAAATATAACTCTAGTCTTCTATGTTGTCATATAAACTTTTCTACTCTTCCTAATAATGCTCGCGTGGCTTTCAGACCCAAAACACAACGCAACAAAACACTTTTTACTTAACATAAACGCAATTTGGTGTAATTAAAATCTTAATTCTAAGTATTCGTTCTTCTACCTAGATGTTATATTTGTGATCAACAAAACTGTACATACTGTTATGTGAAAGAGACGTATTAGTGAAATACTTTAGGTAGTAGTTAGATTGATGTGTAGGATTTGATGTAGAACTTGGTTATTACGTCACAAGCTTTGTTCTCCGCCGAAGATATCTGATACATAATTAATCAATACTGTTTTCCAAGATCTTTTCTCGTAAAATGTGATTTAAATGTTAACATTTTTAGTTTATGTAGCACGTCGTTAAATGTAAACAGATCTATCTTTCTTTCAGCATCCATCTTGGATTAGTATTTATAAAAGCATTAAATCCACTTGTGTGTATACATTTTACACATAATCATGGGCTGGAAAATTGGAATTCTGTAAAGTAAAATTAACGCCTTGTGTATAGGTGTCTGTTGGAGGACGTAAGAAGATTACTTTAAGAAAATTTGATTTCTTAACTTGTCAATATTCATGTCATAAACATTATGTATCAAGCTGTGAAAACTTTTTCACATTTTCTTTAACTCTCTATGGCTTTTACTGTACTATAATATACATTTTTGTAAATATATTCGAAATCCATCAAAGATTGGAATGATTCCAACTTTCCCATTATTTATTATTTATTTATGTTGTGTTTGAATATTTTAAGGAATTTGCTCTTGGATTGTATGAAAGAAATGATAATATTTTAAAATGTAACTTGTGAACATATCAGAGGATATGGCGATGAATGTTATACAAAGTTTATGTGAATTTTGACGAGTGCAAAATAAGTGGATGCAATGGCAGATATTTACTAAAATGTTTCGGTTTAGTAGCTGTGGGCAGAAACACATTCTATCGAATTACGCAGCTGTTGGAATAGCCTCAAACATACTCGCACATTACAAGTGATTTGTTAATATCTTCAAACGTCATTAGGCTTATGAAAGTGAGCTGAATGGGACCAAAGTGGCAGTCTAGAACTTGCTTATAAAAATATTAACGTCAGTCTATCTTAATTCCGAATATCACAGTAAAAATGTCACAATATGGTTTGAAGACAGCAAAAAACCAAACAAGTAACGCAAAGTTTCTTGTTAAATAAATGTGAACAACTTTATTTGGTAAACGTAACGACGTTCATACATATCTGGGATCCCAAATCACAGCTCCACTTAGTATTTGTCATAATGTTTGGTATTCTCCGACATTTTACATATTTGAGGATTGCTAGGACTTAGGGGTTACGACTAGTCGCCTTATCGTAAGTATAACAGAAGGCACTTTAATATGACATAATTATTCAGTTGATACCAGCTTGCAACTAACTTATATAGTCTGTATATATTCTAGTTTATTTTGAACGAACTTGGAATCGTCGCGTTGTTTTGTTACCTATTGTTATACGATAAGCATGAATCTATTGCCATTCAATTTTTAAAAACTAAACTTAGCCATGCAAGTTACCATTGTTTTTTTTTGTAAAAAGGTATGATAAATATGTACATGTGTTATAGGATAAGTAATCTTTGTAAAAAAACACAGGTTGGTGTTTATGTTGTTTGCACAAAAGGTTATCAAAAAGATTGTATAATTAAATTGTAAAATAGCGGCCTGTAATTAAATTCTCGAATGTTCTTTGTAAAAAAGTGTTGTAAAATAAGGATGGAATTTAGATTGCGTGTGACGATGATATTTTAGGAGTTATCGCTCTGGTGTTTTCCAAAAAATGTATGTTATGAATACATCATTGTAAAATCTGTAACTTATATAGTTATGATAATGATGTACGTATAAATATAAGTAATGTTGTAAATAAAGATGACACATATTTTTATTAAATCTCGCCTTGTATTGCATCCCTCACTAAAAGTAATGACCTATAGATATCTACATAATACTCCTCTTAAATCCGTCAAGAACAGATCTTGATTATTTATTCAACAATAGCAAAAATGCTCTCTCGAAAATTGATACGCTAGTGCAATAAATTTTAACCCTTGATATAGTGGAATACAGTGTAAATTGCAAGCAACTTGTTCCTTTTTTGTTAATACCCCGCGAGATACACATATTTCTCGTTTCAGAAAACAGAGATATATCATAATCATATTTTGTATCTACTATCCTCGCGTTGCTCAGTCCGATGCTTTCAGTCATTCGCATTTTTTATCTTGGTGTATTTATAAATTGAATATTCGAGGTCTGAGAAATGGACTAACATGTAATCTGAAATAAAGCTTGTGAATTTGTGATAAAAGTTTCTACTGCTGACTACGTTTAAAATAATAAATAATATCTTCGTTGCAATACCCATTACATATTTTGAACAGCATAGTTTTCTTTTAGTGCTTTTAGAGAAGAGCAAGAAAGTACAAGTAAATTTGTTCTATCCTTTTGCGATTTATCGCGTTTATCAAATGTACGAGTTCGTGTTTAGTCGGCGACGTGCGAAAATTTCTAACATCTGTTTTGTCCCATATAAATCAAGCAAGAGAAAATATCGGTAAACAGAACCATTCAAGGGAATTCAAGAGAAATGTTATAAAAAAATACCTTACTGTGCTTTATTTACTCAAGAGATTGTTTAGGAAACAAACGAGTAATTTTTATTCAAATAACGAAGATGTAATATCTAATTATTGAATGAATGATTGATGAGTTCTTCGGACGTCTTTCTTTCGCTTCTACTAAAAGGTATTAAACAATGAAAGAAATTTTAGTCGGATTAAAAAAATGCTGGAAAAATGTTTGTATTAAAGTGTTTCCGAAGAATACAATTCAACTGAAGCTTATAAAAAATGGACACCGCCTTGGATTTTGATAAAAATAAACAACCGTAGTATAGAGCGAAGTGGCAACGTTTCTTACAGCATAAATTACAGAAAAAATGTCTCCACAAGACATGAAGGGTTTGGGAAATATTCGATGGATTTCAGGTAAGTATGATGTTAAAATATTGGCATACCGGAGTGTCGCATTACGTATGCATGGAAACATGATTTATGTTGTATAGACAGGATATCGGCATCACCCGAGTCCGTCACACCTCGGGCCGGGCACCCCTCTCAATTAATATACCATTTTATTGATCTCTATACTATCAACATGTTTCTGTCCCGTAGGCGAAATAGGACACGAAAAACGAAAAATATACGGATTGAAGCAAACTTTTATGGATAGTGCTGGTCTAAATATAGATTCGCCTACTAATTGCATTTAGTGTTTGGACACACCTGTAGAGGTATGCTCAAACATTGAGTGAATTTGAGTGGCAATCGTGCGAGGCTTACATTCAGAATACTTTGTCAATAGAGTTTATGTTACGCTCTTAGCTTTGATGAATTCGAGGAACGAGCAATGATCAAAATGTAAAAAACCAATTGTAAACAATTATTACGTTACTATAAGGACTGAATTGTTAGGACATTCAACTCAAGGTAATGCGGTACCTACACGTGTACACATATGTATACACATTGTTGGAGAAAAAATATCCGGTGTAATAGACTTGTACTGCATCGTGTACAAATGTCTTAAGATAGCCACAAAGGTGATTATACCTACAAACTTTACACGAAAGGGTGAGGACACAGCTCGTTTGTCGTTGAATTAGATAGCGGCAATCAAGATTAGTGCGGATGAATCCGGAAATTATTTCCAACGATCTTTCCTAATCGAATGTCGTTATATCCCTACTGATACAATCTCGGGTTGAGACACGGTAGGTACTCATTGCATTTTAATAGATTTATAGGTACAGATGAGTACTCAGCTAGGATATTTTAACGTATGTGCTCTATGAAGCGATGAAAAGGATGTAAGATTTAATGGCGAATGCGGAGAACTAGGCGCTGAAGATCCAGCACAGTCAAGTTAGGAGAAACCAGCTATAGGTCACCAGCGGTTAATTGATAGATATTTCTAAATAAAGCCACAAATCTACAATATCTGGTTCTATTTTCACAATTGCTTAATTTTATTCTATAACTGTACATTTAAACAATGTAGGTACTTACAAGTAATAATAGCTTAGCTCCAATAACCATAGGGATTAGCGTGTGGATATTATTATATTGCCGGTAATTGTCAATACCTGAGTTATGGTATTAGTTCCGGCTAATACGTACGTGTTGGTTTAGTGTTGATGCTATCGAGTAATTGCATTTACCGAGTTTTGTTATTAGAGTACGGACTAATGAACATGATCGTACACACGCAGGCAAGTCAGAGTAAACATTATAATATGATAAAGTTAAGTGAATTATATTACCCGCTCTACTAAGTGAATTAAAAAAGAGAGCTACAGAGATTATTAAACCTTAAGCCAATTGAAATTTGTTCGTAAATCTTGTAAGTCTTCGGTCAATTTGCTAACGTAGATGTAGACTAGTAAAGTTCGTTAAACTTTGTTTGACTTTGGATTATGGAGATCTACCTAACGCATGTACTTTTAGGGCAATATTAACTGCTTACGTTCTACACAGATAATTCTTTGCTAGATGTAATTCAAATAAAGTTCCTACCAGCAATAAGTATTTCCGCCATTGTAAAATTGTTGATAATGTAGCGTGCGGATGGTAGGGCAAGGTAAGTGCTGCGGGATGTTCATAAGAGTTACCACGACCCTAGTACTCAAAGGGCTCAAGGCGGAACATACTGGGTTTTAGTCAGTAAAAGTCTGACACTCCCTCCTGCTTCACACACAGTGGGCGGGGTCATAGGGAAGAAGGTGGTGGGTGAGGGTAGTGGCAGACACGTCCGCAACATGAAGAAGTCATTGAGCTGTCATCTGTCACCCAATGACCACAGCCATTGCAAGACGGCCGAAATATCGGAAACAGGTATTTATTCCTTTTATTATGTACGGGGTTAAAAGCTGTCATACATTATAATGTGTACGAAAACCTATAAGCATTATAAGTACTGCTGAATACGGAAAGGTCAAGAATTTTACTGTCTTTTTAACCTCCGACGCAAAAGGAGGGATGTTAAAAGTTTGACGTGTCTGTCTGACATAATTATCACCTAAAAATCTAGGTCCTTTAGGATTAAGTTTATTTTAATATTTTTAAAGGAAAAATGGAGTTCTTGTGGTTAGGGCTTTTAATTTTTTTTTTTTTTTTTTTATATATGGTGTGTGCTAGCGAAAGACAGACAATTAAGAGCATATTAAAGTGAGGTTGCGTTCCACTATTAAGGGTAAACTAATTGAAATTAAGCTAAAAACAACAATCTTGCTTTACGTTCATTCCCCATACGAAAACACACATACATAATTAGTTTTCATTGTGTGCTCATAACGCATAAATTAGTGGTACTTAATACACTATTAGCATATATTCTAATGTTTTGGTAAAGTCAACCCTTGCTAGTTAGGGCCTGAAATTCCTTAATTTATTTTTGAAATGATCCTACAATTACGTTCTAGGCTAAACTAAATTAGATATCTAATTATGTATTTGTTATGGACCAAGTGATTAATGCGGGCATTATTTATAATGCTTGGGCATTATGAATAATGCCTAACATTATCGGGCTAAGTGATTAATTACTATCTTAACTTCATTATTATCATATCGCTTGGTCATTATTATATTGCTAAATGATAGTTGGGCAATTTGATACTAAAGCTATATTTAACTTATATCAAGCGCTAAATAAACCATGGCTGCAATTGGGGACACCGTAAGAGTTCGAGTTCCGATGTTGATTGCGGTCGTAATGATGGAAGAAATAAAAAAAAACCTAACCTAACCTCACCTAAATTAGCTGAGGTTAGGTTTTTTTTTTTATATTTTCACCTCAATAAATATAGATTTTGACAAATAAAAAAAAAACCTAACCTAACCTAACCTAAATTAGGTGAGGTTAGGTTTTTTTTTTTATTTGTCAAAATCTATATTTATTGAGGTGAAAATATCATCTTATGTTATTTTAATTGTTAAAATAATCTTTATGATAAATTGATCACTTTGGCTGTAACATTTGTATTACTTTGCCCAAAAGGTGATAGGCCATATGTATAGTGCCCGGTCAATTTGATTATTTGAATAATTATTATCAAAGTGCACTCTTATATTGGGCATTTTTCATAGTGCCCGGGCATTATGTATACTGCTCAATTTATCACTTGGTCCATAACATATTCAGTGTATTTTTTTTATAAGCAGTTGTAGTTTAGCCTGTAACGGTAGCGTTTTGATACATACATACATACATAAACGTCACGCCTCTTTCCCTTGGGGGTAGGCAGAGATCACATCTTTCCATTTGCTACGATCCTGGCATACCACTTTAGCTTCATCCACACTCATCAATCGCTTCATACACGCCCGTCGGTTTAGGGTACTCCTGACCTGACCCTTTTTTAGGACTTTCCCTATTTGGTCATGGAACGTCTGTCTTGGTCTTCCCCTCCCAACAACTCCATTCGTTTTGATTCATACTTTTTATTAATGGTGAGGCCACTGTATCATCATGTTTAGAAATTTCTGACATACAAATGCCACTACATATATTTGAATCTAAGCCACTAGAACGTTTGTTTACTCATTGTTTGTGTGCGATAGATACTTCATTTCTGCATGAGTTTACCCTAAATGGATATCTATTGTTTGTTTGTTTTTCTTATGAGATAAGGAAACCGGGCTATCATTCTAAATAGAAGATGTTTATTGTTGTTGTGATATAAACGAATATCAACATATATTTTTATATACTGAGCTAAATATTTTTTTCTGAGGGAATAGTACAAAGATTTGGCCGTACGTGGTTGCCGTGAGGTTGTGAATAGAATCGAATTACGTTATTGTTCGTGAAACACGGAAGCATGTCAATATGTCACTGAGGAGGTGGGCTCAGCGCGCTCTCATTATTTGTTACTCTGTTTTGCTTACGTAGTTCCCGACTGGGCACTCTGAAAGGCCTCTCATTTGCTTACGAAAACAATAGATAGGCTCTCGTGTACCAAGCTTGAGTGAATAGCCCCTTTAGTTATGCTCAGGTTATTTTAGATAAACACCGAACCACCTATTATTGTGTTAAGAACATTTGCCAACTCGGCGTCTTCTAAACGTAATTATTCTGTGAACTGTTAATTGATGTTGCTCAACAACGTACATCGTAAACATTAAATTGCTTTATCTAAAAGCTAAGTTGAGTTTGGTAAGTGTAATAGACATGACACGATTAGCGCATCTACTAAGTGTTGGCCTTACAAGAAAAGGTTGCTTTCGCATAAATTTGTTCCGCACTTAAGTGCTTCTGTAATATTTTTGCAGTGTACTTACGAGGATATAAGAGAATTTAATTCTAGTTTTAAAAAGAATTTTCAGTTTAAAGTGAAAATCCTGAATTGGTTGTTTCGTGTTCTAATTTTCGCAATCCACCTATTGCACTAGACAAGGCCACGCAACCCGTATAACCGTATATGTGTCTCTTTTATTTTGTATAGTAAGTTTTATTTCGCAATGAAATTGTTACGAAAAAAAATCGAATCTATGTACATCAAGGTTAATTGAAAATGGAACAGGAAAATGTTTATATGAAAATAAACGTATTTATCGTATTTTTTTTTCGATAAAGCATACTTAGATTCGATTACCATAATTATTTTGAAGTCGTGATTATATTGCTTGTCACTGCGACTAACAAATAAAGACAATGTGTGGGTGGATACAGTAAATAAAATATTATAGAGATTAATCCCTAACATTTCCATGAAAATAGAGGACAACAAAGCGTAATATGTAAATGATTAGGATTTCGGTACAGAAAGTGCCTAATTGCTAATCTGTTTTACAATTAGTTCTGAAAATCGAGGGTGCCTAGCCGTAAATGTATAAGTTCTAAAGTTAAAGTTTAGGTCAGCCATACGCATCTCATTAAAAGCGTAGCCTCTGCCCTTAAATTATGCGCGGCTTGGGGTAACAGCCTGTTTAGTGCCCTTTAAAGACCGCCGCTAGGACTTTATTACTGCCTGCGGAGATAGGCATAAATAAATCGTTTAGCACCCACTTAATGATGATTAAAGATTAAGTAAAATGTGCACACAATTTTGTATTTGAACAGCCGGAACGGCCGAACGGGAAAAATAAACATATATTATGTTGGAATAATTTATGGTTCTAACACGAATGGACGGTTTTATGTCACACATAAGCTTTTACTATTAGTTCATTTCAAATGATAGTAATCGTAACAAATGCTTGTAAGCGATAACTGTTGACAAGAGCCCCATTTATCGAGGCAGCGATAAATTCCACTTTTAGACCAACAACAATATTTGTTTTTATTTTGGAATTGATGAGTCGTCAAGGGAACTCGGAAACTAAAGCGAAAGTGTGGCCTTGCTTATGATTAAATGGGCTGTGCTATCCGGAAATTACATTAGTTTTGCCACAATACTCCACATATACTATTTGTATATTTTGAATTGTTTTTGTACAAACGTGGTCCGTATAAGCTGTGAGGTGAAAACAATCATTTTTTTATACCCTGATTTTTTTTATTAGGTGTAAGACTGTTAGGAATAGGTAGTACGTAAGTAAATAATCGAGTTCAGTTTTTTCGTAGACTCTCGTCGTTAGGAAAACATGTGCACAAAAAGACTTTAAAATAAAGAAAAGCTGTGAACAAACTTGAAGTCTAGAACTTAGCATGGATCGATAGAACTATACTAACTTCTAGACTTGAAGATTGTTCTAGCTATGAAAAATAGCTTTGTCTGAAGTCTGCACTTGATGTCCTCTAACGCTTTTTGTTTTAGAACAATCGGTAAATTACCTCATGAGAACCGACAATCTGTTAAAGAATATCAAAAGAATTCGAAGAAAAGAATTCAAAAGTTTTCAAATGACTTGTTTAAGAATAAAATATAATAACTGTGAGTGATTATTACTTATTATTAAATTTAAAGTCCTATTGCTGGGCAAAGTTCTCCCTACTCTTCTTCCTGTTTTTTTTATATGTATAACATAATAAAAACGAGATTAACCCTTTCACTTTGTTTCAGTATATTTCTGTCACATAAGCAGACTGTTCTTCTGATAGTCGATAGCAAATAAATTTTGACGGCTCAGAAATTTGCTACAGGAATTGAATTGTCTGCAGAGGTCATGAGATTATCCATTTAACAGGTGATGTCGAAATCTTCAAACATCCAAATTACAGAACAAATTTTCTTTTCATTGCAGTCTGTGAACGTGAGTTTCTTCGATTTTCTGTCAAGATTAGGCTATTTACAAATACCATTGTGTGTAATGGACCAACACAATAATGTAATTAACGTGTTTGAAGATTCGTTCTATTTGTATTAAGCTTTTATTGGCGACCTAATGTGGGTAGACGTCGTAAAATGGTCGATTCTAATGGCTTTGCTTTCAGGCATTTACCGTTTGCCGAACGCACAGAGTGTGAAGCGTCCCTACCGTAAACATAAAATAAAAAAGGTAACACAGCAATTACTTTAAGTGTGACGTATTTGTCGGGAAATCGGGTGAAGTGGGTACGAACACTGCTATACGGTCGTCAAAATGTTCATGGAAGTTACATAGAGTGTTTTACGACATTAAAATGACAACGAGTCCGCATAATCGCGTAATGGTAGTTTTGTGTACATGTTATTACAGCAATAAATACGCAGAGAGAATATTACAAGTAGCTACAGCAGAACTGTAACGGGTTCTAAGCCAACAGAATAAGCAATTTGTTGGTTATAAAATTGCGGAAATATTATAATGACTTGTGCATTAGAATTCTTTCTAAATTAATTTATTCTAACTATACTTATGTCGCTTATTGGCTTGTTATTATATTATCACGTACAGGTCTCCCACTTTGAAATAAAAACAAACAACTACTTAAGCCCCTAAGCAAAAGAATGTTATAATTTAATCTTCTTTTCAGAGGAGCCAGAATAAATTAAGGTGGAACCGTTTCTTTATACAGTATTCTAAGATTTTAATATTGTAGTGCTAATCTGTTTCGGCGTAGGTCTGAGGTAATCGTCCAGTTCCGTAGATCTCTCTCTAAAAGCGATCTAAAGATTAGCTAGACTTCAAGTCCAAATGATAAATACTTCCGAATCTTCAAAAAACTTGGACTCATAAAAACTCTAATTTATAGATTCAATAAAACATATTATTGTGCTGCAAATAAATCTAACTACAGGTACGTGAGAAGCAAATAAGTGCGTCATTGAGTAATAGTTCGCCCATTTTATTAAGCGGGTTATCATCACATAATATATTTTTATTTTATCGGCTTTTGTTCAATTATAATAAAAAGAAAAACGAAATAATGCTATAAAACAGTCAGCATGGGCCTAAAAATGAGACATGTAGGTTATGTATGCGTCCTGACTGTCGGAATAATGAGGTAATAAGATTAAGAACAGCAGAGGTTGGAGCGATGCGGGCGTGATGCCAAGATTCTCTGGAGATAAGCTTACACTAATGTGATTGTGATTACTCGCATTTTGTGCCTTGCCCTATACCTGGTATGAACACCAGCAAGTACTGTACCACCGTAATGTATCATCATTAATACATCTTCTAGAGCCTTCAACATTATCCTAGGCTTAGTTGCCAGGCCGTTTTGTGCTCGCGCCGCCAATTCGAGTAGGCGGGTTGTAATGAGCGCCATAATATTCCACTTTAGCAGCAACAGATATCTAATATTTCATTACGTCGTGGTGAAATTATTTTTGCTAAGGAAATAAATGTTTTACGTCATCACTTTTCCCATTAAAGCTTACGACAAGAAAAATGTAGTACCTATTCGTTCCTTTAAGGCCAATTTATGATGATTTTAACTCCACACGTATTCGGAGTACCATATATTTGACATACGCCACTGAAAGTCTTTCATTAGTTCGCGCTGCAAAGCAAATCTACAGTCATTAGAATGATTAGACATATCAATAATGACCATAATAGCATGACAAGGCTTAATTATTGTATTTGTCGCGTGCATTGTCTTAGTACGATCTATTACGGGACGGTTGGTTGCAGCTAATGGCTGTTAAATACCCTGTACTAAGTACCCTGAACACACTTACACGATAAGCCTAATGTTACTGTATTTGTATCAGGACATTTCAAATCGTGCACTGAGCTTCAGATGCTAATGGAATCTCACAATTGTACATTAAAATTTAATGAACGACAATTGGTGAATGAAACATAGAATATCTGGATTCTGAGCATTGGTGTCTGAGAATACTTACCAGCTATTGAACAAGCCTGTACATCATTACTGATACTTTCCTATATGAGGATGATGATCCTCTTTCCCCTTAGTGATTCGATTTCAGAGCGATTTTGTCTCTAGCATGTTTTGGATAGATCTCGTGTTTTTTGTTAATGAAAGAAAGTATGTTTATTTTTAGATGTTACGGTTCTTAGAAAATGAACACGATTTTGTTTGTTATTCCGAAACAAAGGGGATTTGAAAAGGGTGTCAAGCGAGATTAGGTTTTTAATGAGAGGCTATTATTCTTGCTTCATTGCTCCGTACACACCATTAATTTTAGAGTTCGTCAAATGATGTGTCATGAAACGATTTGGAAACATAATTGTTTGGACAATACTGGTACTTAAGTGAATTACTACAATATGGCAAGTTATTTTAGAAAAGCTCTCGTTCTCAAGATTCTTCTCTAAACCTAAACCAGTCAAGATCCGTATGAGAATTTATTTAGGTACGACAATAAATAAGGGTCTAGCACTAGACCTAAAGTGAATGAAGTTGATTTAGGACGATCCTGCTATTCAGCCGGGCCACATTATGTTGGTAGCTTTTTGCATATCAAATCCAGAGAATAGTTTGATTTATTTTGCCAGACTCCTGAGGGATGATTTTATGTCACCTCAGAGAAAATTTAAAGATTTCATTATATGGCAATTTGTATTTTATCCTTACGTTAGCCTTCTACGTGCTCCTAAACATACATCCGATTGCGACGAATGCTTGGTAAGCATGCCTCTGAAGGTTTCTGTTACGTAAATATGTAGGCAGACAAGATAGTCAGGCACTTTGTAAGCATTACTGCTACGATGCCGGGCAAGTCAAAGCTAGTGTGTAAATAAAAACAAAAATCCTTCTCAATATAATAAAATTTAAAGCTCTAGCTTAAGCAAGCCAGCTTTTAATCTTGTGTAGCGCATGGGTAGCATTAATGTTAATTCCGAGAAAGTTGATTTTGTAACGTTTCAATGAACCGTAAAACCATGTCCTATTCGAATGTTTTGGCGAGTGTATGTTTGAAAAGGTTTCAAGGATAGCTTGTAAGGGATGTAAAGTACAAAGTCAGCTAATCAAATTGGGAGCTTTGGTGCGGAGTCGTTCAGTCGAGTCACGTCCGTTTTTGTCAGCCTCCGTCGACGGCAGTAAATTATTATTATGACGTCAAATAATTTGACTATCCCGAGGATTTATTATCCGTTGAACAATTTGTTCTATGTTTAGATGACGAGAAGTGTTTAGTCATTTCGTTGAAAATTTACGTCAGTTGATCTTGAAGTGTTGTTTTGACGGCGGATATAGCTTTCGTTCCACTTTACTTTTGACTTTTTCACAGAAAGATTTTTTCGAAATTTTTAGATATTTTAACTATGTTGAAAGATTTAGTGATAGCTAAGAAAATATGTAAATAAAACTGTATCTGACGCTGAATTTTTTTTTAGCATGTCAGACGATAGTTACACAAAAAGTCGCTTTGTGTAATCCCTAGCCGCCAATACACATCGTATAAGTTTACGTACAATCGATTCAGACATAAAGGAGGAATGAACAGCCAATACATTGCTATCGGATTCCTATCAAACTTCCATAAGGTATACAACGCAACATATGTTTATATACTAATCTACTATCAATGGTAAAGAAAATAAATCGTACATCGTAATAAACTGCTACACTCTACATTCAACAGCATTCCCCTGACAGAATAAGATAGAGCAATATAATATAGATATTGCCGTCTCTTTTTAATATAAAAACAATGATAGAAAATATGAATTCATAATACGTTGTTCTTTTGTCGAGTTATATTGTCGCAGTTCAACTGTTTTATTTGCATTTATATTTTTTCTGGCTCACGGAAAGGATGAATAGGGGTTGCTCATAATATTCTGCGTTATGAACTTATGAAATAATAAAATGCTGCTAGTTTTTAGTTGGTTTGTATTGTGAGGTGTATTAAATAGAGGCCAGGGCTTCAAGCAACTAACTGCGTAGCTATTCAACGAAAATAAGTCCATGAAAAGAGGACTTTTTTGTGAATAAGTACTTAAGAAAGAATTTTAAAAAGATTTCCCATTTAAATGAAATGTTTACATTAATAAATTGTATAATCTCACATTAACTTACTAACTGAATTAGTTACTGCAAAGAAACTAAGAATATAAAATCTAGGGCAAGGTTTTTTCATCAGTAATGCTAGAATTAATCTCAAGATTTAAATGTAATTGTGAATAACGAAAACCGCCCGTGGGTGATTAAATCGCCTACGCAAATACTTGGTATTCACTATATTCCACGATATTTTCAAAACAAAATCTGTTTTGTATACACTGAAACGTATACCTCTACAATAGATTGAAGTTGAAGGTTGTGTTTGTAACATAACACCTCTCGGGGGTTTACTTCAGTAGATAAAAAATAGCCTTTACACGTTTTTTATAGCTGCCGAGGTCTATTTATATATGTAGGATATTTTATGACGAAAGTCATGCATATAAATGCTGCCATTCACATAGTTACAGTCAGTATTCACTCTTTTTTAAGCGTGATTTATTATTGGCGTACCTACTACGATGGAGAGATTCATAACCATTGCTGAAAAAGCAGTTCAAATGAACATCAACCGTATTTCTAGACTTATATTGTTTAAATTGTTATAATTACTCGCATTTTAAACTAATGTGATCTTTATGACTATTAAAATAATGCTCATATTTAGAGAAGACGCTGACTACGAACGATAAAGTCATAAGTGTTTGTAACATTTACAAAACTGAATGTACAGCTTAAGAGCGGCACGACTCGTGTCCTTCGCTCGAGGATAATACAGATCTACACAACAATTACTTGCTACGACTCTTACTTACTCCTTTTGTTACTGCCGCAAACATTCTAATAAGGGACGGGTCACACAGCCACTACATACGAGAACACCGAAATACTGACTGCACTGTCCGTAAATATTGCAGTTGTGGCATATCAAGCAGGCCTCGGTGGAGCCGTAAAAGTATATGGCATTAAAACAAATAAAACAATTCATGCCAACATGCACGTCGCACTGAAAAATACAATTAGGGGTTTGTCGATCTATGTTGGTTGCAAAAATAGCACACATTTATGATGCAACCACAGACCTCATATTTACGTTGCGCTGTGTGTGACATACGGCACGTGAAATAAAACAGAAGTTTCAATCAATTTCAATATTAGCCGTGTGTGGTTGTGTCATCTTGTGTGCAGCAGCCCTAAGTATTGGGACCTCTGCCCGACCTTTTCGAAGGACAACACTAATAAGGTCAGTAAGACCTTCTATAGTTCTACTTACATCCGTGCTATAAATCCGATAAATAGCTTCGCTTAACTGCCTTTATTTCTTCCTGGTGAACCTACCGGAGTAGTTTACTGAAACGATGTAAGTAGCTTTACCACTGATTCGAGGAAATTCAAAGGGAAATTAGAAGAATTCAGTGCTGTTGGGTGAAAGTCAAGTGGCTGAGAAAAACTATATCGAATAGTTTGTTTAACGTGCGCATTCGTACGACACGTGTCATTGTGCGTATACTTTTTCTATCCTATATTATTATAATGTTTTATTCCCAATTACCGATAAAATTTATGCGCGCCTTTGAAAAGTCGGCAAAGCAAAAATCTTTATAGTTTTTACTTTGCCTTGCTTTGGGTTAAAAGTGTTCAAATCACCAGAAAATCTAAAACTTTGCTTATTAACAGCTACCACCCGCCACTAGCAAACTGTCATTCCAAAAAGGTTAAGGTTGCTAGAAAACCCTCGAAGCATCTTTAAAGTTAGTTAGAAATGAAAATTACAAGCATTTTTACGTTTTTTTTCAACGTTATCGGTTAGAGGAATGTTACTTCTGCTTATTTTTTTCTACTTGTTATATTCGGCATCAACCTTTTTGGTACCTTTAAGGAACACAGGCTACCAGTTCAAAGTTGCAGGAAACTATCAGTAGCCAACCTTCCTCATTCTTCCGATAGAATAAATTTATCAGAGAATCCGATAGGTCGAAAGACAGAACCGCAGTGGCGTACAAAAGGAACAGATATAAGGAAACCCATGAAACTCTGCTTATAACTTGTTAAACAACTACGCAGTTGCGTGGTTTTCCATCCCCGTGATCCATACAAATCGATACTTCAAAAGATTCTCATGTCATAAAACTTTACGGCGGTAATTCGAGCATAGCTTATCGAGAAGTTTCATTCCTTTATTTATACTGTTCCACTGGCAACAAATAGAAATAAAAAGCAATTTCAGAAGCAGGAAACAGTTGCTAAAACATAAAGTTGGTCGTGGAATTAATTTTGATTATGATATTTTCGTTATGGACTTATCCTGGCAGACATTTAATGAAAAAATAAATTAGAATCTGAGACTTGTATAAACTGGTCCTCCAATATTCAAGTTTATTTCAATGTTAAGTTACAATGTGAATTATACTAAGAACGAGTACTGGTCAAATAAATTTCTAAAAAGAAGTGCTAAATTCTAAATAAAAGGAATTTTTAACAAAAAAACTTGGTAATTTTATTTTCTTATAAAGTCTAATCAAATGTCGTAACACTGTTTAGAAGTATCAACTGTTTACTGTTGTCATGGGGACTGCAGCCAAGTTTATCCACTAACGAAATTAACTCAACTCCGGTACCGTACTAAAGTAAATAGTTCAACCACTGTGCGACAGATAATAAGCTTACCTGATTTCCTGATCCCTCTCGAAAGTTTATCACTTGATTATACTTTCCAACTATTCGACACAACCGCCAGAATTGCTACTATTACGCGTAATTTAATTTAAGCTTCTGAAATGAGGAATGTCTGGACAAAACAACCATATATACTCGTATATAAATCCTAGTGGATATTTGTGCATACTTGTATTCAGTACGTGGTCCGTATTTATTTGCTAGTAAATTTCTGTGTGGTCTTGTTGACATTTATGAAGGTTATAATTTTAAATTTTCAGTCACATTTTAGGGACACAAGAGCTTTTCGATACATTGACCCCAACTACAATATGTTGGAACGTCTGAGAAAAACCAAAAGACAGCACAACATTGCCAATAAACGTGCAATCTACTGCACGCCACTGATGCAGGGAAGTACTAGACCTTCGCCTTTACAATGTAGGTAGGAACTTCTAGTTTGGGTGTAAGGTAATTTAGTTTCTAGGTATCATAGGATCTGAAATTGGCTTTCAGTGATCGTTTCTAACATTAAACTTAGCAGTTTCCATCTATCTTTTCACAGATAAGATTGTTATCACGTCAATTAGGAACATGATCCTTCTCTATCCCAATTTAGGATCAAATATTTAATGCTTGAGGGATTGAGGAATGACAGAAATTAAGATTGATGGCTAACGACAACTTCAATTAGGCATTCAGGCCATCATAATTAATATAAAGGAGTTTCGTCGACATTACGCTCGCATTCCTGCTTGCTTATATATCTACCTAAGCAAAATGAAGTCAAAAATTTTATTGGTACCTACATACCTACCCATCGTATGTTGTTCTTTGTAATACCCATTAACTTCCAAGCGTAAAATTACAGTGATAAGATTATAACAGCCTTAACGGATAAATAAAACAGTCACTGTTTGGTGATACGTTTTACAAAAAAAATGATTAACCGAAACATTAATCTAATCTCTTCAAAGGCGCTAAGGATAAATTCAGTTGATACACTGAACATTTTACTTTCACATTTCCGTACTGGATATAGATTTATGTTACACGATATCCAAGTTGTGGCTACCGCAGTAAGGCATTTTTTTCTTTTTAACGAGGTCAGTATTGTCCGACAGCGCAAAGTCACTAAAGGGCACTAGAACGTGTGTAAAAATAAATAACGAGCAGTTGTTATAATACCATCTGCGATATATCAACGCCGCCGCTAAGGTCAGCTCGTGACCTTGATGAGGAATTAAACTAAAGCGCTGCTGAAGTTCAACAAAAGTTGAATTCAGTGATTAATGATTGTGTTTCAGTTCCGTATTTTGGACACCGGTTGAATATTGTAATGCTATTGAAATTAATACTAACAGACGTATTCATAAGCAACAGTTTACTGAGATCAGCTTCTCTCTCGTCCACTTGACACTGATAAAGAGTAAACGATATTTAAAGGTGACTAAACTAGTTGTTGTTTGAGATTAGGTTGCCTTTTGAGATATTTGAAACTTCGTTCAGTGGACACGTAAATAATTTCTAGATTTGGTAATTGTTTTGGAACAAAGAAGACTTATTTTTAAATCATTTTCTAAAATTGAATTGTGGAATATAATACCATACAATACTAAAAACAGGTGAAGTGGGAATAATTATCACGAAATTTAAACCTTTTAAATTAAATTGAGTGACCAGAGTAAAGAGTGATTTGTTTAACCAAGTTCATTAAACTAATTGTTTAATGAACTTGGTTAAACAAATCTAAGGTTTTTCATGTGAACAAGGTAACGCAAGTATCTAAAGAGTTTGTAGATCGAAAGTCACATGAAGACCAGAATTCGGTTAGGGTTTCTACGAGTAATCGGGGATCATATCTGCCATAAAAAAAGATTCCAAAAAATCGAGGACTTTCTCTCCTTTTGTGAAGTAGGTTATAAATAGGTTACATGACTCGTATTATTCCTATACCTTCCCTGGTTGTGTTTTCAGGTTCCTGCAAGGTTTATCCCGAGTAGACTGTATTTTGATAGGACGTTGCTCAGGAGCCGAGTTTCGTATTATGGGAAATTGATTTCGAAATATAGTCACGCACTTTACGAAATGCGCGATCTAAAGGTATATATTGTGAAGCACATTCTTATGGAAAAGTCTTTTACTGGTGCATTTATCATTGAGATTAGAATAGAAATAAATATTTATATGTAACTTTATACATATCACGCTTCATTTTTGTACATTGAATTTGAGAATAAGAAACCTAACATAGACGATTGTAAATGTGTAGCAGAAAACTGCTTATTATTTAATCAAATTGTAATAATTATAGGTATTATTTCTATTAGTGATCCTTATATCATGCTACATCACTAAAAGCCTGTTAACCTATAATAACTATCCTATAATAACAAGCTGATTGTGTGTTTCGGATATTCGAAAGGCAAATATATATTAAACGTTCATATTACGTCGTTAAATTCATTTAGTTTTAGTATCAGCTTTATTTCATTTTCTATGTGGTGGGAACAATAGTGATAACAGTATCACTTTAATACATAAATGGGCGCTTGTTTCTTCAAGTAACATGTTCACTTACGCTGTGCGGCGTAATTGTCACGCGACATCAGGAAATTTAATTACGACCGCTGTTATTGTTGCTTGTAAGTGTGATCCTATGTCACGTTACGGTAGGCCAAAGTTTCACCTTTCGAAACAGAAGTAGAGAAAGTAACTTTCTCTACTTTAGTTGATCTATCCTTTTTTTTACGTATCTTCTCTATATTGATACTGGGAACTTCCAAACTGATACTGGGACACCGGTACAATCTTATTTCTTCTTTTTCTGTGGGCCGGTATCGGTGTATGCTTTCTATTTTCTCTATTTTCATTGCACTAATCAACCGACAGAATGCGTTTTTTATTTGATCCATTCTTCTAACCTTTGTTACAAGTTCTGTCTGGCTTCTTTCCTCGATTGGCCAATTGCGAAGAGCCGTTATAACTTCGACATGTTCTTTGCATACTCTCAATTTGTTGGGCGTTGTAGAGGCATCTTTTTTAATGGCAGTCTGCGAACCCGTTCCGCGGTCTGTACGATGTAATCGGGGTACACTCGTAGACTTGTTCAACGTCTCATGTCTAGATCTCCGGCATTGGATGGACACCTGCCGATTGTGTGGACCATTCCCAACTTGTACGTATTGACTACTTGGTTCCTTTTCCTCTTGTAAAATTTTCCGGGACGTCGAAGTTATGTTTCCATCAAGCAATTGTAGGACTTCTAAATTGTTGTCAAACGATGCCGATAAATTCGGGCTTTCTCCATCAATATGAGTGTCGTTTTGACTAAATAGGCGGTGTCGTATTTCATTATAAAGAGCAGTGGATGGGTTCATTAACTAATTTACCCTACACTCCACAAAAGCCGCGACATATGTTGGGTTGTATATTACATTGGTACACAGGTTGACATTTGAAGTTAATGAAGTAACTTCAAATGTTACCCGTGCAAAATATGATTTGGTCGACGTAGTCTGGTAGAGGTTTCATTTCTTTTTTGTAATCATAATAAATTCGAATGAATATTTTTTCAAGTAAAAGACGCGGTTAAGTATATTAATATACTAAATACATTCTAAGAAGACGAATGTTGTTGAAAAACGTTCTAATAGAGTTTGTCAGTGATTTATCCAAGTGGTGAGGAAAATATTGGAATTATTGCAGTCCACTGATTTGGAATACCCAATTTATTACTTTATATCGAGCGTCTCTACACACGTAAGAAAGTCGAATTTTGAATAAAAAAACTCAATTAACTATTTTTCAGTACACCATATAGATCATTTATTTATTAAAATCATAATAACAACCTTTATTATATGTTTTAAACTAAATCAGACTTATTTTTACTAAACTTAATATCTGACTACAAATATCTATCTTTTACAAATCAAGGAATTGTTTTTAAAACAGCTTTGAAATTAGGTAGGCGACATAATTCAAGCTCATCAAGTAAGACAGTTTTCGTTGTGGAAGAGAGACACCGCTCTACGCCGTATAGTGCACCATCTCGCTCACCCAACGGCAATAGTTTTACGTTATCAGGCAGCAGTAGGCCCCTTGATTGTCGCCGGATATTGTTCAAAGGACAAAAAGTCAAACGACAGCTTTAGGCAGTTGTCTTTGTAAATGTGGTTCTCCGAAATGTCAGTACCAAATACATACTTCCTTTCTAAATATTCACGTTTTTAGGAATCAGGTGCCAATTTCCTGTGACATTTACTGTTTTTGTTTTGTTAGGACAGGTATCTACATAAAATATAGAAACTGGAGGGCGTAGATATAGTCCAGTCATTTGGTAGAAAATAAGGGGGTTACCTAGAAAGTTTTCCGGGAGTTTTGAAAATTGGGTATTTTATAGATTTGAATATGCTCTTTTCGAATTTTGACTTTGCCACCTCGTACCACCGCCGCTCGCGCCGCCATTTTGAAAAAAATGGCGCCCAAAAACGGTTTTTAGGAATATCTCCTTTCTGAGGCATTTTACGACAAAAATAAGTTCTACAAAATTAAACTAGAAAAAATTTCTTACACTTTATGTCTTATTCACTTTTTCATTAAATCGATAGTTTTGGATGTACGAGCGCCGCAAAGTATTACTTATTCATCTGCACCACCACGTGTTTTTCGTATATTTTTCTAAAATGTTCTATTATTGCCGCTGGTTTTCAAGTGAATTGTCACAAATTAAACAATTTGCCGTATAAGAAGCCATAGCTCTAAGAAAATAAACAATACTGTACGACAATAAACGTACACTGATGATTCAGTCTAAACTAAATAATTTCTCTTAATATAGCTTCTACCGACAAATATTTCGTTTAAGTTTCGTTCAAATTCGAGAGAAAGGGCCCGATTCAAAGGTGACATATTACCCTGATACCTACTTCTTGAAAACCGGCGACAGTAATAGAACAGTTTAGAAAAATATACAAAACACTCGTAGTGGTGCAAATGAATAATACTTTGCAGCGCTCGTACGTCCAAAACTATTGATTTTATGAAAAAGTGAATAAGACATAAAGTGTAGGAAATTTTTTCTAGTTTAATATTGTAGAAAATATTTTTTTCAAAAAATGCGTCGGAAAGGAGTTATTCCCAAAAAACCGTTTTTGGGCGCCATTTTTTCAAAATGGCGGCGCGAGCGGCGGTGGTACGAGGTGGCAAAGTCAAAATTCGAAAAGAGCATATCCAAATCTATAAAATACCCAATTTTCAAAACTCCCGGAAAACTTTCCAGGTAAAACTACCAAATGACTGGACTAATAAAGTAACATTAAATTAGCGTAGTTATGAATACGGAACTTTATAATGTATGGGAATGACATTCTTTTTGGACAAATGACGCGACTATGACTTACCAGTTCAATACATTAAAGCTATTCGTTAGCGTTGGCACTCAGAGATGTAACTTTTCTTCTGACCAAGTATTATAGGCATCCGTTACCGTTATATTTGTTGTTCATTTCAGATTTGATGTCCAAATATCGTTCTTGTCATCTAAATATAGTCGTAATTAAAACGCAAGTTTTCTCGCTTATTATGCCACATTTTCATAACAGGGATACTTTTGCATTGAATATGTGCTTACTCTTCATATCAACAGAGCAAAAATATGAAAAAAAAAAATCCGAAATGGAAAATCTGCGTTTTATTCCAGCTACAATATAGCGTTAGATATTCCACAGGTTTTCTTATTTCAGTTCGTTCCAATATTCAAAATGAAAACTACAATTTCTATGTCCTTGAGGCTATTCAGTCCGAAAATATTCGCTTAGATACACATACTGAGAGTTTTTTATTTGGATCTACGCACTCTATTTAATGTACTGTTACGCTTTGTGTAAATCTATAAATTCCGGACGTAATCTATGAGTTTTGTGTTCAAGAATATACCAGATTTTTGACGATAGTCACTGTGGGAGAATTCTGTAATACAAACCGATCGAAATTGTGTTCAATTGTGATCTGATATGATATACCTACTTTAGATGATCACTTCGTGAATGGTAAGCACTACTCGGAAAAAGAAAAAAAATCTTGAGAGATAATGTTTGCTCTATTTATTTTAGTACTGTTGCTATTTTGACGCAAATCTCGTATAAATGAACACTCGGGACTCAGAATGGAGGGGAATGGAATTATAAAACATTCGTAGAATATTTTAAAATACGTTATACGGGAGACGAAGCCTTCAAAATTAATAACGGTATAATTAAGAATGTATATTATATACGAAAATTATGGTATCAAAGATTACTTAAAATAACATTCTGCCTTTTAATTCTTATTACGCTTTGGGACGTTATTTTGAACGTCCACGTTATGAAATTATGAAAGTCAAAAGTCCATTAGTGAATAGGTACGTAGGTACTCATGTTTCATTACGTCCCGATACATTGGAAGGTTTGAAATTAAATATTTTGTGCTAAAAATAACTTTTCTATATTTAAAATTCGAAAAAATAAAGTACCCGTATAAAAATAAATTTACGTGTAAATATATTTTTATTATCGCTGCGATCTATTCTATCAACGAAATAAAAAGGAGAAATCTCTTTGTGCTTATTTTATTACAAGGGTTCTGATGGTTGGTGCGACCGCAACCTCTGTTTCTGACACAAGCCTTAATTAAAGGACTCAATACGGCGTGTGGCAGTTTTATGGAGGCAAGGCACAATCTGGAATAGCGAATTCATAATGCCGGAATAAATTACCTCATGGCCTATAATATCCTATATTATGACTGGCTTGTTGGTCTAGTTGATAGTGGCCCTGACTGCTATACCAGAGGTCGTGGGTTCGATTGCCACCCAGAACAAATGTTTGTGTGATGAGCCCGACCATTTGTTCTGTGTCTGGGTGTAATTTATCTATGATATGTATGTATTTAGAAGTATATAAGTATATTTATTGGTTGTCTAGTACTCATAATGCAAGCTCTGCTTACTGAGACTAGATGGCGTTGTATGATAGTCAGGAAATATTTATTTATTTATTATCGCTTTGGGGGTTAAGTGCCTATCTGTCGTTTTAGGAAGACAAGCTTGTTTCGCCTGCTATGCCGCAGGGAGCTAGATACTACTAGAAAGCTGTTCAATACTAAGATGTAGAACAAAGCCGTATGTAAGCAGGACGAATACTTGACAGATAAAACCTTTTAGACTACAATATGATGTATTAGGCTAAATTAATATAGGTTCTGTATTATATCATAAATATGATTTTATTTATCATGGAATTTGTATAACCTATACATAAACCAATGTATTGCGTAATAACATAGTCACAAATAAATATTTGCTTTAATATCGAGTACTTAAATATTTATATAGAACCCAAAGTTTTCTTTTAAACATAGTAGGTATTCTCGTTATATTTGAACTAAAAAGTAAGGAATACGTACAAAATTTCAAACAGTAACTGTAAGTTATATGGTAACAGCCGCGGCAGGCTTGCGATGTTAAGACAAACTTGGAAGAACAAGTCAGTTTCCACTTTATAAGTGAAGAATTGTTTTCTAACTAACCTTAAAATATCTCTTATTTACAGTATAAAGTTACAGGTTATCGAAGCTTTTGAAATATCGCTTCTATTTCAAACCGTAGCTGTGTATTTACTACACTAACTGTTGTTGTATTTACAGAAATAGTCAACGTTGAGTGATAATTTATGTTTACAGTAAATTAATACTTTAAAGTTTAATTTGAATTCCAAATATAGTTGTGCCTAACTAATATAACGAATCTATTACATACGATATTGAAATCTTCAAACGATGCAATAGATAGTTATACCAAACACACGCTTCAACAGTTATAATTAATTGCAAATATTATTGTTTACACAATAAACTCAAACTAGAGCGAGTTTGTGACTCCCTCACAAATGTTTGCACATTCATTAGGTAAAGAAAGTAGTTCGCTAATTTGATTTGTTTACGTAAAGCTGGGTATCTTATTACAAGAAATATTGCTAAGTAAGAAAAAGATAGCGGATTATTAAGGTCAAATTATATTTTTATTAATAAAGCGGCACTTAGTTCCAAAACTACCCAATTAGTGTTTAAGAATAAATATTTAATGTTGAATCTTTGGGAGTGGCGATGTGGTCCTAAGTTTTAACACAAACAACTTTCGAATCAAGTTACGCTCACGGCTAGTTGCTGAATAATTGTTCGAGTTGACATTGTTTTCAGGACAACAATAGTTTCTCGAGAATAGACCAATTTTAATAATGAACGAACCATTCAAACTACAAGTTTTGTCCCCTCAAAGTTCAATGCAAGTACTAAAGTATTAACTTAGGGTTAAAACTCGGGAGAGTAAGTAAAGTAGGTAGCTACTTTACTTACTCTCCCGAGTTTTAACTGAGATGTTGAATAAATGGTTTAATTTAATAGAAACTTGGCATTCAAACGTCGTAAACATCCCCGTGATGAACTTTCAAACGATGTTGCGAGTCGTCGGAAATCTGAAAACAATAATAAATTTATATTATGCAAAGTTTTGTGATTGCATTAAAAATCAAGTCCATTTATCGAAAGTGCTAGATTTTATTCTAAACTATCTTTTGTGTTAGCATTTTTGCAAGTCGCATTGGCACTGTAAATTTAATCGATAATATTAAAGTAGCATAAAGCTGAATGAGTGGATCATAGATCGGACAATGTAGTTATATCGATACATATCAGATTTTGGTTTCACAATTAAATATATCATTGTTTAACGCAAAATACATGATTATTTTGATAATTTTACGTAATAGTTATGTTGTTTATTATTTAGTTATGATATATTAGCTGGTAATAGATAGTCCTCCGTGGAATGAAAACAAAAAACAATCTAATTAGCGAAGGTAAAAACAAAGGTAATGAGAGTCTATTATAATATTTGTTCGATAATTAATCTTTGAGATAAAGTTACTCCAAATATTATGACAAGCTACCACACAGATACGGCGTTGGAGGCAAAAGTCGTCGGGTTTCAAAATCTTGCTTCGTCTCCTTGTGTCTGAAGGGCAGTATTCACGAGAAGTAAGTGAACAAAAAAGAATCGTTAAAAAAAATCCTTGTCCCGTAAGCGATTTTTCATTTAACTTTACACGAGTTTGCTTCACTTCGTGTGAACAATATGGAAATAGAGCGTCAAATAATTAAGTACGTCCTTTAGACAAAGGCCACGGAGTACGCCAAGTCAGCTCCACCCACAACCTACACCTTTATAATACGTCGTAAGTCCACGTATAGATTATTAAAATAGTTTTCCAGTTTCAGGTTTCGGGGCATTAATTTGTTTGAGCAAAATAGATTTATGTCAAGCGTATTCGATCATATTGGCCAAAATTTTACGTCAGCAAAATTATACTTTGGGAAAAGCTGTAGTAATTTATGGGTTCAAAAGCCTGTAATAATAAAACCTATCTGTTACCAACCTGCCCCCGTACTATGAGATTTTAAAGTAAGCCTATTATCGCTGTGGAAGCGAGATGACCATTTATATTGAGCGTAGCTGCGTCTAGCTTTGACATGGCACTAGTCCTGTTTTCAGAGCCTATAGTAAGGGTGCAGAGTTCTAAATTAATAATATTGTAAAAAGGTCACGTTTCTTTCCAGGTTCGGATTTCGCTCATCATAGGAATTGAAGCAATACAAATAAATTAAATTCGAGTGGTCCTTGTAATCTTCACAAACGGATAGAATTTAGCAAGATTTTATTGATAAGTAGGTGACTAAGCAATAAAGAGTAGTTAGCTTCGGTTTTCTGGCCAAAAAGGTTTGATTTGGCTAGAAATCGGTCTCGAAAGAAATCGGTCGAGAAAAACTTGAGGTAATCGGGAACATAATCCAATTTTGATGAAAATGAAAATCTTACGGAAATGAGACGAACAGGGGTGAATCTAAGTTCAACTAGTGATAAATATAACTTAGTGTTTCATGTGGTTGACGTTTAATCGGGCTTAATTGAGACTAATGGGACATTATTTTAAGTTCAACCTGGTTCAGTTGTACGAAATATGTGACGTGTTTCCGTCGACTTAAGATGGATTACATGGCTAAATATACACACAGGTATTTTCAAATTAACATGAGGTGTACGAGTATAGGCCCTAATTCCTATAAGTAGTTGACTAGTTTTGTTTTGTGTCATAAATTTTTTGTAGAAGCGATAGTAAGTAGTTGAAGCGTATGATAAATATGTGAGTAACAGAAGCTGTAGTCATGTTTGAAAAAAAGTGAATAAAAAAGAAAAAACATTGCTCATTTTTTTACGACTATGTATAAAACTAGGCTAAGACTTAAATTCAATGATAAGGTACACAGCTGTTATCGTAAAACATCTGCCTGTCTCAGATACAATACAATTTTACTTGAGAAATATGCCGAGGTATAAAATACTTGTTGTACTTGAATAACAAACGAGGCATAAAAATAAAAGCAAATGTGAATTGGGCGGTTTCGGGGCGTCGAAGTGCTGTCATAAAGAAGGTTTTACTCAACTCAGTGTTATTAGGACTTACTGACAAGGCAAAACGATTAGCGAACGAGCGCGGATTTTGGCAAATAGTCTAAGTAATTGAGACATAAATTATAGACCGTTTAGTACTTTGATTATGAGTCTAATAAACCTAACTAGCTAAGTAAAACGTAATCTAAAGTATATCGAATCATTTGAGAATAGTAGATCACAGTTAACAACGACAGCAGAACAAAAGTCTATTCCCAGTGGCGACAGTTTAGTGCCCTTCTGGGTAACGATTTATGCCGGGATAAATAAAGTTCCAACAGAGCATTGCCTAGCAAGCGCTGAAAACCTAAAACTGAATTTTTAAGAGTAAAGTAACTAAATTATTAGTAAATTTAGATTGAAAGGTGAAATTACAAAATTCTGTTTGAATACTGAGACGACAATCTCGTGTTTTAAATCAGTGCTAAGTATTATGCTGTCTTTGTCAATTCAAGGTATAAAATAGAGGAAATCGACAATCAGACATTTAAGTTATGACGTATTTGTTATATCAGAGTTGGTGGAGTAGTGTGTTTATTATTGTACATGTGTATGTATTGTTCAGGGGTTAGAAAGTGGAGCGTAAATAATTATGGAAGGTTTCGTCACTTGTCATGTCAAACATAACAAGCAAAGCTCGTAACAATTCATGTCAGCGTACTTACGAGCCATAGTGAGCTGTTCCAAGAATCACTCCCTATTTACTCTCGCCCCAAATCCTGAGTGTATAAATACGACGTTTAGTTTATAAAGCATGTGATTTGGGTCGTATTCTATTTAACGTCGCCTTGTCGGTCCTTTGTCGATGCCCCTGGGCGCACTTCCCAGCAGTCAACGTGTGTAACCTTTATTGTACTGTAGAGACATCATGTTAATAAATTACGCTGAGCTACACCCTTATTTTATTTGACTTTTACTGGTCGTAAAATTTTTACTACAATGGAAGGAATTATTTGGCAACCTAGAAACAGGTTTTCTAATTACGTTGGTGTGGTCTCTTTGTTTTATTCTTGTGTGCAAGGAAAAATAGAGTTAATTAACTTTTACACCATATATTTTTGAATATGAAACACAAACATGGAGAGTTTGTTGTTTGGAAATGCATAGTCGCCGTGCTTCTAGCTCAAAGCTTCGTTACCGAACATAAACACGTTTGTTTTTATTTTGTTGATTGTACTGCCCACGTATATTGCGGACCAAATTGTCCCTTTTTGTTAATGTTATTAAAAAAGAGAGTCAATTTAAGATTATATCGTATTCTACTTCCTTCGCACTTTGAAATTGGTATTCCACCTTACAATTGCCGAGGTAACTTGTAAAAGAAAATTGCTGCTGCATGTTACCTGTGATTTTAGATTAGCACGCGCCAGTGGCTGTATACCCCTTTAATATTTCCTATGCAAATACTATTTACTTAGTAGAAATATTCAAAAAGAAAATCGTTATTAGCTTTCCAATGTAGAATCTTATTTAGTCGCATGACTTTTTATAGCTCACCCACAGGTGTGTTACCAATATTGCAGAGTATTGAAATTACAGTTCTTTGTTTATGAATATTCTTTGTATTTGAAAACAAATAAGGTTCTAAATTCTAAGATAATGTTATAGATCGCGGCTATCGCTGAAAATCAGCGCTGTGACTCTCTTTCTCAGGGTTGCAGCATTAAGCTGAGAGACGGCCGTATTGCGTGTTAGCGACGCATATTTTACCCTTAATGTCTCTATTTTGTACAGCTTGTCCTTTATGTATATACAACGTTGATAAAAGCGAGAGGCATTAAATGAAACCACATATTCTGTATATCATTATAAGGCTACACAACAAAAATCAAATCAATGTAAGCAATATTTTTTAATAACTTTCGTGAGGATGATTCATACTTAAAACGTTATAACGGTTTACTCACGCGTATTTATCGGGATAGCCCGACTAGTTTCGGACCCAACCGGAGCCAACTAGATAACTATGCCTATAAAACTTAGTCACCTAATCAGGAAGATACAGCATGTTCAAACTAAAAAAAAAGTAAAAAAATATCCTGTGACTAAACTATTGCTTACATTGATTTGATTTTTGTTGTGTAGCCTTATAATGATATACAGAATATGTGGTTTCATTTAATGCCTCTCGCTTTTATCAACGTTGTATGTAGCACGTAATAAAAATTATTTTCTTTCTTTCTTTTCTTTATTTAGTGGTTTACTTTTCAATCAGTTGAAAATGGGGGCTTTTACTCACCACTGGGGGCCTACTCTCACCTCTTAAAGCTATACTGTTGCAGTTGTAGAGAGAGTCAGCGCTCTACGCCGTGTGGTTTGCTGTCTTGCTTTCACATACTGCAACGGTCTTACTATAAGAAAGAGGATGGTGGTAAACCCCTAGGTGGTAAATGTGAAATTTGCCGAAAAACTGAGATCATTTGGAATGTGGCTCACGAACTCGACCCAAATCCGATTGCTTCCAATCTATGGAATGCGTACGTCGCGCGCAACCGATCACTGATGATTGCACATACTCTAGGAACCGAGTCTAAAAAGTTACTGTATCCTTTTACTTGGGAACATTTGGTGACTTTAAAGTAACTATGTAAAAATAATACCAAATTTTAACCGTCAAGAGACCTGTCCGATATATAGCAGATTTAAGGTGTGTGGTCAACATAGTGTTCTTAAAATTGCAAATGTCTAGTATATATTATCTAGTACGTACATATATTGTGGCGCGTTGAATAGCTAGTGGAAGCCCGATAGACGGTCGTTTCATATGAAATATTAGTATCCTGCGTCTTCGTGAGACCGAAAGCCGACCTCAATACCTATCTTGAGAAAAGTCTAGGCAGACGGGTTTTGTGCTACCTAGCTATTCTCAGTTATAAGTTTACAATGGATATTTAATGCTCATCCATGCTAACATTATTAATGTGTAAGTAAGCCTGTTTACCAGTTGAGCTTTAATAAGTAAATCGCTCAAACAAGTTTTAGAAAATTTTGCCACAATAACCTTAAAGAAAATTGTAAAACTCAATATTACTAATTGAAAAAGTCCGTATATGCAATAATACATAGTACACATACCTAATTATATTGAAGTAGAGAGATTAGTACAATAATTTAAGATTTATTTTACCGCTAAAATAAGGAAAGTACACACAAATGAAAACAAAGAGTATACAATATTAACACAACCAGACACCCACACGCTTGCGGGCGAAAGCTTTTATATGTTAATTTTGCCTATCGTATTTTACGAAATAACAGTATTATTGTGTTCACTACTTCGATTTTACCTGGCTATTAATAATTGTGGGTGTTTGCTATAATGGGGTCTTCATCAGTGGTGTGATCTCATTTAAATACATCATACATGCATTACGCGGACAGTGTCCGTGTGTGAGTAGGGCTTTAATTGCCACACACATACATTAACAGATTTAATGAAACCGTCAAGCTCATCAATGGTATTTTAAGCTACTTTAGTTTCGCTAAAACCTCTGTTGGTTGAAAATGTTCAATTGAATATATTCTCGATTAACTTATTGTGATGAGCAGAATCATAACAATTAATGATAGTGCTTGATATGCACTTTAACTGGTAACGAGCCTTCCATCGCCAGGTGTAAGGTTAGCGACATTATTTTTTGCAGTAGTCAATAGGGAACAGAGAAACATTCTAGTGGTTTTCACCGGTATGGTCGTAAGATTTCCAAGGGGTAACAAAAAAGAAAAAAGGTCATCATAACAACGATTAACAGAAAGGTTATCAAAGAAGAAGTTTAGTGGCAGCAAGTACAATACCACAGTGCGTTTGTTGATAGTCATGATTCTCTGATACCTATGTATTACATTATACAATTCGCACTACACCGAAGTATTAAGTAGATTAATACCTAGAAATAAGAATAATGTTATTAGATCGGTGACAGTATCAGAAATGTCCACAACACACCCATTTTACCGGTATGTGGCACAATATCGTATATCTTACAAGTACATAACGCGAAATGACAATTAATTGGAGCTACTAGTATTACTAGAATTTAGCCTTACGTACATAAAGTAAATATTACATACCTTGTTGCCCGCAACTTTGTACGCACGTAATAGTATAGCTAAAATGTCAGGTAAAACATCACTCTCTTCTGACGCAGGCGGTTAAAAAGTAGCCTGAGTCCAATGTCAGCTAAACCAAATGTATTCATAATGAATCTTGCCACTGGAGCGTAAAAGAGAAACAAACATCACATCCACGCATCTTCACAAACCCTTGCGTCAATATTTGTATGTGAGTTTTTACTTTCTTTGCAAGGAGGTTATCTACTTATTAGGTAGACGACTGGCCAAAAAATAGCATTTAATGTCTTCAGAGTTCCGTTATGTAAATGTGAACTTCTTTATTCCACTGCCTGCATGCCTTTTTTCATTTTGATATATGGGGTATTGTTACTCGTTGTGCAAGTATTCAGACACTGACTATTTTTGCACCATTTTATATGTCTGCGAGAGGAGTCGCGTTTTTAACTTTTTTATAACCATTTTGTTGCGTAATGCGTTAGCGGCAGCAATGCGCTAGGGTAAATTATTACCACTTTAATCACAATGAGTATATAATTATTTTAACTGTCTCTAAATATGTAAATCAGCGTAGTCGTGGAGGTGTACAAACACACACAAAAATCACTCTATAAACCTAACACTGAAATAGAAAAAAATATCCTTAAGGTTTTAGTGGCACACCAATATTCATGAGAGATACGTGAAAACTGTGCCCTAAAACGTAAATTCGCGGACGGACTCATATAAAACATCGTAGTAACAATACATTTACACACATAACCTAAGGATTACCGTGGCACGAATACAATTCATAATTTAAAACGTCAGACGCAAAAGCCTCGTGCAAAAATTTGTAAAACACCAAAAAAGCCTTTAATCCTCCATTATTATCGTTTTATCATTTCAACAATATGTGAATTGTGAAATGTTATCATTTGTTTGTAATAAAGACTTATTTACAGTATAAAGTCCCGATATTGTATTGGAGAAGTTGAATATCTATCGGGGAGAATATTCATAAAGTTGCTGTCTGGCGATTTGAATACGAATGCTCCTGATATGCAGTAATATTTTGAATCTAGTAAGTATTTCTTGCTTGGAAATTATTTTGTGAAACAATATTTACATTGCATATTGAAAATATTTATGTACTTGTAGTATTTAATTAATGAAGAATACCTAAATTTTTAAGACATAATCTGGAGCATTTTAAATATTTCGTGACCTAAAACTTCTTTCTTCTTACTAAAACCTCTTAACCACGAAAACCAAAAAAAATCTTTGAACTAAGAAGTTTAAGCATCTTTTTGTAGGCGAGTAATCCAGAGTAATTTCCAGCTTCTGTATTATATAAATCTTGAACCGCGAGAGTTTGAACTATAAGCCGCGAATAAATAACTCTTAGTTTTGTGGTCGGGTAAGCCGACTAAATCTGCTTCAATTTAAAGGTCGCTTAAGCCATGGGGAGGCACGAGGCTTTGAGAACATTTTCTTCCTAAAATGAAGGTTTCTGTCAAAGTGTAGCGGAAACCATGGAGATCGAATCACTACGTGAATAATACTAGGTATATCAGTATTAATCAGAAACGATGGATGGATGGTGTGAAAGATATGGCTGCAAAGAGTGTGACTTGCGAGATGACGTTAAATAGGAACGTGTGGAAGAAGAGGACATGCTGCGCCGACCCCAAATAATAATAATTGGGATAAGGGCAGGGGAATGGTGATGATGATGATGATCAGTATTAATCAGGTCTTAAAATTTGAATTGTGTATACTTAAATGCTAATTTGAGGTGCATGCATCAGTTTCTTCCCTTTTGCTCTGCCTTTTGTTATTGTGTGTAAGGAAAAAACAGTCCTTACATAACACAATGATTCACGATGTGGTTAATAAAAAGTTTTGACAGTCGTAATAAAAGAAGCGTCACAACCCTGTTTTCTGGCTTGTTGAAGTTTGATCACCGAACAAAAAGTTTGGTTGGTAAACTTATTTATTATCCTCACATGAACTAGTGAAAATGAGACTCGGTTGATCACTGAAACTGAGTGAATAATAGATAGTAGTATACATTCGATATTATTTTTACACATTCTTGTACAACACTGCATGAGGATGAACAACTTTATTGAGATGATTATATTAAGGAAGCAATAGATTACTGTTCAAATATGTATCGAGCGCCGATTTCTTTTATATGTTGAGGAAAGTTTTTCTGTACAGATTAGAAGTAGTGTTTTATTATAGGACTACAGTCTGCACATACAGTATTTTTTAAAGTTTCCATTTCCTTGGATAGTATGAGCAAACTAAAAACAAAATATGTTAGATTCCACGGTTTTCCTTGATTCCTTACGAATACTACAAAATGTTGTTATAAACCAGTATAATAGCTTATTAAATATTCGTTGTAGTTACTTTACTATTCTGTATGTTAATCAAATACAGTCTGTATAAATAGGAGATAGGTATATAACAATAAAGTAGACATTAGTATTTGTCAATTTGGAGTTTGGATAGTATGTAAATCATTTGTTTGATGTTTCTAATTTGTGTTTCGGTACGCAATTTAATAAAGTAACAACGTTTTGAAATTGCAATTCTCTTGTAACAAAATTAAAACATTTTAATTCATAAAATTGTAGATTGTTTTCAAATTATATTTAAACATGTCGTTAATTGTTTGAGAAAGGAATATAAATAAAATAATTATGGAGAACACAAAACATGAATATAAAATAGATAGCCGTAGATCGAGTTCGAAACAGATCCAAGAAGGATTTAATTCAATAAATATGGATGTGTAATCGCATAAGCGTTCATCTAAGAGTGTTGATCCAATAATACCTAATGCCATTTACTCTTAAAGTAAGACTTTTGCAACTCTGTTGCTTTACACTGCCACAACTATTAGAGAAAGGACTTTAATTCTACGATACATAATAAATGTAATTTCTAAGAAAAGAGTCCGATTTTCCATCGGGTGAAGTAAAAACTGGATTCATATATTTATTGACTACCGAGTAGATACTTCGCGATTATCTAATACCGAGGACTTTGTAGTCATCGTGACGAAGGTACAAAATTGACTGAAAGGCAATAGTGAAGACTAAGGAATTCTTCCATAAATCCGCGAAGAAACTACATCAATATGATTCGCAGTCATTTGTTTCTTTGATGCCACGTCGGACCTAGCTCTAGACATAAAAGATCTGGAATTTCTTTTGAAGACTCCCTTTTATTATGCCTATAATAGTAACAATCATTTGTGGAGCAGATTTTTCTTAGCAATGACACTTTTGTAGAGCACGAGTTAAGTGAAAGTATGGAATAAAAACTTTTGATGTGGAACATAAGTAAGGGATTTCGAGTATAGTTTTTTCTTATTTCATGTAGTTGTTTGTTCTGTATTAAATAAAGTAGTGTACCAAGTTTTTTTCTATATAAGCATTCGGATTTTGCAAGTTTATTTTCCGAATCTTTAGGAGCAAAATCTACTTTGAGTATGTTTTTTATAGGATTCGACATCTGTGCTTCATATCGTATATCCGACGTATATGTTATGGACCAAGTGATTAATACGGGCATTATTTATAATGCTTGGGCATTATGAATAATGCCTAGCATTATCGGGCTAAGTGATTAATTACTATCTTAACTTCATTATTATCATATCGCTAGGTCATTATTATATTGCTAAATGATAGTTGGGCAATTTGATACTAATGCTATATTTAAGTTTTATCAAGCAACTGCAATTGGGGACACCGTAAGAGTTCGAGTTCCGATGTTGATTGTGGTCGTAATGATGGAAGAAATAAAAAAAAAACCTAACCTAACCTAAATTAGGTGAGGTTAGGTTTTTTTTTATTTGTCAAAATCTATATTTATTGAGGTAAAAATATCATCTTATGTAATTTTAATTGTTAAAATAATCTTTATGATATGTACGCTTAAGGCAAATTATAATACAAATTTATTCTGAAACGAATATTTACTTGTTTTATTACTTTATCTAATCCTTCGAAGATATTATATATAATAGCTAATCAGTATCTATAATATCCAGATTGATCACTTCACTGTAACATTTGTATTACTTTGCCCAAAAGGTGATAGGCCAATATGTATAGTGCCCGGTCAATTTGATTATTTGAATAATTATTATCAAAGTGCACTCTCATATTGGGCATTTTTCATAGTGCCCGGGCATTATATACACTGCCTAATTTATCACTTGGTCCATAACATATATACTTGTTACCCACTTTTGTGATATAATAACTGATTTAAGAATAAGCTGCGAAATAATCACCAGTTGTTGACAAAATAACATTTTATCGTACAAAGTAAGGATAAAATTACGACGTTTATACAACCTCAGATAATACAATAATTGGTTGGCGTATTTAATTAACTGGTTAGTGTTGATAACAAAGTTTATGTTACACGGCCGCTTTAATATTAAACTACTGTTTATTTGTCTGTGAATTGGGCCCTAAGTAATTTCCAATATTCCAGGGGAGTTCCAACGAGATGAAAAATAATGAATTTTCGCCAAGTACTGTTTGATTCAATAAATTATATTGTGTGTTTTTCTTTTGGCGTCTAATGTCCCGTGAATTTCTTAGGAAAAATTTAACGATTCTGAAGGAATATTTAACTGAGTTTCTTCTGACTTATTACGAATATGAAATTAGGAGGGCCGTGTTTGACTTGCTATTGTGTAACGAATGTAGTCATTAGTTTATTTCAAATACCAAATGGTATTTAAATTGCTATTATTTGACTACAGATTTTAACTAATTGCAACAAAAGAAGTTTTAGTTAACTAGGTACAGGGTTAGTTCACCAATGATCTGGTATGTGAATTATCAGTATTAGCGAACTAGGCTTTAGCCAAACTATGCAAATCAGTATTTTTGTGAAAAAATGTAGAGCTGGGAATGTTTATATTCAATTTACATAGTTCCGTACGAAGCTAAGCGTGGGAAGAAGCTAATTATAATCATTGATCTGTTTATTATCTTTCCGTTTAGCAGCCGTGAAACTGTAACTACGAACAAAATTGCAAAAAAATCTGTTAAAATTAAAGTGTTATAAATTGTAATAATAATTTCAGGGGATAAAAGGTGTGGTAATATTTATCTAGCCTTAATGAAGTGCTGCGGGGCTACAAGCATCCTGATGCGATGTAATTTGAAACTGCATTAAATTTACTACCGCTTTATTAAAGTACAAAGCAAACATTTCGCAGAATTCATCCCGCATAGGTTCTTACCACAGTTTATCTCTCTTTTAAATTAAAATATGTTATTACACTCGTTTCACAGCTTAACTGACTTTCATTTATACTATACCGGTATATTTCAACTACTACACAAGTGAAATCCCGATGAGCATACCGTTATATAAAACAATAATAATATATATTAAGTCGAAGTATCGAAACCTAATCATTGTAAAAAGGAACCTCGTTATCGAACCGTTATATTGGTAATCGCAAGCTGTCAAGCGTTGATGAAATCGGAGTTGATACGTAGCAGTCAGACAAAAAATGTTGTGTTCGTCGAAAAAGTTGACAATCGCCAAAAAGCTAGAATGAAATGCAGTGAAACTTAGAATGTAGAGAATGGTTTGTATCTGATAATAGAATGGCACGCCTGCGACTCTGAGATTGTCGCGGTTACCGATATGTTGGTGATAAGTGTGGTTTAGTGCATACGCTTATTGGTTGTATCACATCAAGGCGATGGACAGAGGTATGCGAGGTATGGAGAGTTTGTTGCAACGTTTGTTCTCTCCGGCAATAACATTAGCTAGCGGTGAGGGGTATCTTAAGAATTATCGTATGTGACGAAGTGATGATAATAGTAAGTGATATTAAATATGATCTCGCGTTTCATTGAATCTTTCACTGTTATGTGGCAATCCTGACAATTCTCCATCTCTGGCATATACATAAGGATATAAATTCTTTACGTTTATTTACAGCAGTAGAAAGAACAAGAACTAAAAATCGAGTTCAGCTAAGACCATAAATAGAACGGCGGCACTTCTGCTCGAATAAATAGTAATCTACTTTCCCGAATCATATTTATGCCCGTGAGCGTAAAAACGTGGTTTATTCCCTCACTAACAAATGAAAGAATAGTGAATTTGTATTTTTCCGTGACACGTGATCACTGCTCAAATTAATCTACCATCAGATTGTGGAGGAGACAGGTATATTGAAGGGAAATAAGAGGGGGTAGAAAAGGGATTGGACAATGTTAGAGATCCCACAATGTATCTTTTCTAAATAATTGAGTACAATATGGGTGACATTGATTATATAGATTTTTATTAAAAAAAAAAACTTGCTGCTGAAAATGGTACTGACGTACAGTTATCAACTTTAGTTTTACTCAATACGTTCAACAAAAGTCTCATAGTATTGGTACGTAATAAAATGCCTCAAAAATCTACTTACATATTTTTTATTAAATAGTGTGCCATTTCTAAAATGCTACTTATTCGAATTTAACATTTTGAACTGATTGTGACTAAAGGATGAAGATTGATATTGGCGAAGACATGATAATTGTTGGTTCAAAGCTATTCTGCCTACTTAAATCAATGAAATTATGAATTTGAATATCGCCTACTTGGAAACGTTGCGTGGGTTTCACCTAATTTAGACAAGCGAGACAGTTTATACCTTGTAAAATATAGCTTGATACCTGTGACATTACCGAACGTTTTATGAAGACAGCTACAACCCAAATTTTATTTTTAAAAGTCCAAATTTTTTAACATAAAAACGACGTTTGTGTATAAAAATAAAACACATTTTTAAAAACAATCATGTAATTATAAAGATACCAGTAAAAATATGAGTAATTTAAATAATATTTAATATTTCTTAAATAATTTTTGGTTCTTATAGTCCAACAAATCTAAGAAGTACCGTTTGACAGTTATGACAAATAGGATAATAGGGTTGGGAGTAAAAAAATCGATTACTATAATATCCGATTTTTATGAGATCGATTACTATAATATCCAAATTTTAAGAGATCAATTGTCATTATGAAATAAAAGTTATGTTTAGGATATTTTATTTATACACTACTAGTACTAGAATCGTCATCGTCATCGTCATTTAAATTAATGACTAGTTGATTATCTATGAAATTATCAAAGTGTACGTCTCTGTCGAAGTCGTAATTTATTTTAGGGTACCTATGTATTAAGTGCATAATGCGGTCGCGCAGTAACGTGTCGTCAATTGATAATTTGAAAGTAATACATTCGATTTTTCGTATATGTAATCGATTATTTTGCATACAAGTGTATCTGAAGAGTCACAACACTACAAGCAGTGACCTAACTACGTGACTTTGCAATGAGGTCAAAAATAGAACTATTAGAAATTATTTACTATGTTAATATGTGTTATTTTGCTTTGTTTGAAAGTTTTCAATTAAATTAGGATATTAAAAATTGTAAATTTTTAGATACAATAATAAAATCTTTCTAAATTCATGGTTTTATGATAAAGGTTGTCGAAACTGAGTATTGTACGCATGAACAAAGTTGTTTCGGTTTGAAAATGATGAAACGTCAAACGGTACTTCTTAGATTTGTTGGACTATAGCTTACTTTATAAATGCATTTTGAAGAGCTCTAGGGACGTGCAAGTGACTGACAGATGATTATCGATAAAATAATACTATGAAAATTTCACTAGTATAAAATGTAGTTATTTAGTTTGGAAATAATGGTTTCGCGTGCTGGAAACAAGCGGGCGCCATCGTTTTTGAGTCAGTACGAGTGCTGACGCGAAGCAGACGCCTTGTATACGCTACCATTGTTTTGTTGATATTTGTGTTACTATGGTGTTATTTGTGTTACTTTGTTTGGTGTTATCTTTTTTTGGTTTGCCAAAATGCCGAAAAGACAAAAAATACTGTTTTGAATAGTGAGTGTCGCGAATTTGTGATCCATTTGCGCGATTACTTTGAATTATTTTTGTTTTATTTCATTTAAATCAACTACACTCATGGGCACATTTAACCGTCCACCCATCTAAAGTTCGATATCGTTTGTTTATGTCAACTTACGATTTGATTGCTAGGCGTAATTTCATAAGTGGGTAACTCTGCAATAATCAAACCAATCTTACCCGCATTTTGTTTACTGTCCTGGTTTTTATTCAACAATAATGAGTTTAGTCGAAATTTGACTTTCTAGCCGTACGTTCTGTGTGAAGGGTACATTCGTTTTAAACTTTATGATACCATTTCTTCGATTATACCTGAGGTGTTGGGGTGCCGGGGTTTTATTTACACCAAATAAAATGCCACTAGACGCAGCTGGAGCAGCCAGGGCTGTGGCACTTGCAGACGCTGGGTTTAGCCAGCGTCGCATTGGCCGAATGCTTGGATATCCACGAACCACTATACAAGATGCTATCCGGCGTTACAGAGAGACCGGTTCCTACACTAGAAGGCCGGGGCAAGGTCGTAGAAGGTGTACATCGGAGAGAGATGATCGTTACATTATCTCAAACGTTCTTCGAAATCGGTTTACAACGGCTTCTGAGGCTCGTAACCGCTTGTTTGAGGTACGAAATGTAAGTGTGAGTCTAAGAACAATAAGAAGAAGGTTAGCAGAGAGGGAGCTGAGAGCATTTCGACCAGTTCGAGTCCCAGAACTGACCGCAGCTCACAGAAGAGCGAGACTTAGATTTGCTCGTGAATATTCAATTTGGACTTTGGAACAATGGAAGGCAGTTCTCTTCTCTGATGAATCAAGAATTGCTTTACGAGGTCCTGATGGTCGTCAACGCGTGTATAGACGCCGCGGTGAAAGGTTTGCTGAATGTGCTATGGTTGAAACAGTGGGCTACGAGGGAGGCTCAATAATGGTGTGGGGTGGAATTTGTTACGACGCCCGTACAGAGTTGGTCGTCTTCGATAGAGGCGGCGTTAATGCTCATAGGTATGTGACAGAAGTACTAGAACCACATGTGATTCCGTTTGCGCCATTCATCGGCGATAATTTTGTTTTAATGCACGACAACGCTCGTGCACACACTGCGAGAGTTGTCTCCGATTACTTGGATGAAGTCAATATTCAACGATTACCGTGGCCAGCTCGAAGTCCTGACCTGAATCCTATCGAGCACGTATGGGACAACCTTAAAAGACGAATTCGGGCTCGTACACCAGCTCCTACGACCATAAGTGAGCTAAAAATCGCTGCTGTTGAAGAGTGGCAGAACATTCCACAAAGTGACATCCAAGACATAATGGACGGACTTTCAAACCGGTTGCAGGAGGTCATTAGGGCCAGAGGAGGAAATACACGTTATTAATTCGGAAATTTAGAGCACACATTTCTTTTAATATCATTTGGAAAAAAAATCTTTTATGTAAGAAAACTCCATATTCTCATTTTTTCAATTTTTTTTTCTTAATTATACCATTTCAAAACTTACACATCTTTTATTTATTTTGTAAAGGTTCACCCAATGTTATATTATTACAAAATTAATTAAATTATGATCGAATTTTGAAGAAATTGACAAAATGTAGGTGGCCGGTTAAATGTGCCCCTGAGTGTACAAATACATTTATTTTTAATTTACATCTTTACAATGACAATGACTACAATGTCACTTTTAATAAAACTCATGACGTCACAGACATCGATAAGCTACGAAACACGCCTCCATCCCTAGTAATGTCATTCCGACAAACGTCACAGGTATCAAGCTATATTTTACAAGGTATAAGTTGTATTTCATTCAGACAGTCAAAAGAGAATTCTGTGAAACAGTTCATTCAAGTTAGTATTGCGTTGCTACCAAGCAGTCTAGTATAAACGTTCACAAACTTATGGCTGGATGTTTTTCTTACATAAAACTTAGTTTTTAATAGTGCATTGTAAGTATGGGCTTCAGTATTATTATATTGGAAAAACTTTGCAGAAAATGGTGCTTTGCTGAGGTCCGTAAAGCAAGTGTTCCTTATGAGAAGGCAATGATCCCATGACCAAGGATTAGTAAGGACGGGACCGGCAGGGATAAGCAGTACATACATGTATATTTTACTCTTACAATACCATTAATCATTACCAGTTTATTTCAGGTTACATTATTATAAAGTTTGGAAGTGAAAGGTACAAAAAGTGTAGCCTGAAGCTAAAATTAAGTAGGTATAACAAGTGTAAGTAAGAAATAAACTTTCCATAACGTTTAATCAAAAGACTAAGTTAGGATCAAGCAAAGTTGTACTTTAAGAAATATTAGACGAATAATAAATTCGAAGAAATTAAAAATTAGGGACTCACTTAACTTATATTACTTTTTTTAGATACGGTATATTTGAGATTAATTTCAGCTAGATGGTATTGAGGAACGAAAAAGTAGGTTTCCTTAGTGAGGGTATAGCAATTTCATCGCTCTAAAGCGAAACCTTTATAAAACGGTATTCTCGGAAGCCTCGGAAACTCAGAAGCCATATAAAGCCAGTCTCGAACACCTTGAAGATTGCAATTAAGCTCCTAATGGTAACGACAATCTAGATCTCTGTTTAACTCAGTAATAGACCATAGTGTTTAAGGCTGTAGTGCAATCATCCCCGCTCTTAATACTGATGCAGCGTTCCTTAATTTCTGGAGATTCTAAGCTTGATGTAATGTGTGTGGAGGACTTAACCTTGCTAAAGGTGCTGCAATTGGTGTAGGAAGATACTGGGTGTATCAAATCTCATAAAACCTTTTGTATCATCGAGTCGAGAAGAAGAAAAGTAAGTTAACGTAATACTTTTCTAGGAGGCGTTTGGATATGTACCGCTAGCCTTGCTGTCGGCAATATTATAAAAAAAATCTAATGAATATGTCCAAAAACGCTGAAGCGAACATTTTATTATAACGTCATGAAATGTTTATATTTTTTGCGCTTGTTTATTTTCATGAGCAACATAATGAAGGTCGGATGTTAAACTGTTTTGAACGGAGCAAACATGTCCACGTGTATCAGGGATATGTTAATTTCTGGCGTCATTTTAAACTTGCCTTGTTTTTCTGCGATGGCAAAAAAGTTTGTCGTTTACATCTAAAGTTTAATAAAAACGCGGAAGAAACAACAATGAATTGTGAAACTTTGGTAACTGTGGTAATATGCAGATCACAATGCAAAGTTTGAATGAAGAACTTCGAGCTGGTGTTAAATGTTTGTTCAATAAAAAGTCTATTCTTCTTATTAAAGTTGTAAATACCGTTGAAGATTAATTTTGAAATGTTGTTGAAGCGTAAATTGTCGTCATCTGCCAACCATGTTTTGCTAGTTCTTAGTTTGTTTGTCTAACATTTGTTATTAAATCTTTGACGAATTTATTAGGCTCAGTTTAGACTAAGTTGTTCTGCTTTTGTTTTAAGTCGCGCACATAACTTTATTTTTTTTTTTAAATTAGCAGTATTTATGCGCGTGTCTCTCCACGTCTAAACGGCTAGAATTTTTTTTTTTGATATTTGAAATGACGGTAGCTGGTGCTCTGGATTAACACATAGGCAAACATAGATTTGGATACATTTCCCAAAGGGGATGATGAAATGGGGAGACAGATGTATGGACATGCGTCACTTTTAGTGTGAATAGCTGCGCCCCGTGATGCTAGTTGCAAATACGAAGTGTTTTTGTGCTTATCTAGAATATTTTGCTACAGAATCTATCATGGGTGAATCCCACTAGCACTGGGCTGGTTTTGTTAGTTCATCCGATAAATTGCGGGTAACACCGCATGAACAGTTAGTTGTTTATATAGGTTTCGGCTATTTTATGTCTCTATACGCAACAGCGTTTAACTAGTCTGAGATCACATTCAAACTTAACTGTACGTTAATTTTGTATGTGTAAATTTAATTAAGCTTAAATATTTTACATAAGGCTTACCTACCTGGTCAAAAATCCAATGATACTTTGAGACGATAAGGAAATAAGAAAATGAAACTTTTAAAATGCATTAAATAAGGGATCTCTTAAGAGCTTTGTTTTTTGTTTCAGATTTTCCTGTTTGAAAAAGCTGTCATCAAAACATCGTTGCGACGATCACAAAAAACACTTCTTTTTGCAGATGGCTCAAGTGCAAAATTTTTATCCCTAAAATAAAGGCTTGGATCAAATCAATCTAGTTTTAAATATAAATGTGCTAATGTCGATAGCATCGTTAGGTTTATCTTATAGGCATACAATATAATAACGACATTGCCCTAATTTCCATACATGGGCCGCGGAGGGCAGCCGGCTACTAAACACTAACAAGCTGATCAATCACCTAGCCCTATTCAGCCGTAATTGGACAATTCAGACTAATAGGATACCTTAGCTTTAAGCCACGCAATACAAAACGATTTTTATTTAACTTTCGGGCAATTAAACGAAGATTTTGTAAACATTTAGAGTTTTTGAGGCTCAGTTTCAAATTGAATCTACAGTTACGAAGGAACTAAAAGCTTACGGTAATGGAAGTAAACTCAACGAAGAAGTATTTATTTATAGAATGAAATCACGTAATTATTTGGAAAATGTCACTACGAAACCTTAGCTTCCACAGCTATTTTTAGCATGTATAATGAAAATAGCTACTGATGCTGAAGCTGTTTTTAACGCAACTATATTCAAAGTACACTATAAGCAATTTTATTTTCTCAGAACTTAAACTGTCGTGAAATTATATACTGTTACTACCCACTAAAGGGTGCGTCTGTACGTCCGGCGCTCCCTGCCAACGCTACCTGTTGACACAACCAACCTTACCAAGGTATATCTATTTGCACAATTAGCTAATGCCGTCAAAGAAAGATAAAAAACAGGCTAAATTTAAGTCCGATTCGTGTACGAAAAATTCCGTATCTATGAAAAAAGAAAAAGTCTTGTTTGTTGTTTGAAAACTCCTTTAAACATTTATGTTATTCTAATTTCATCATGTATTTGTTATTATAGTCCAACAAATCTAAGAAGTACCGTTTGACGTTTCATCATTTTCAAACCGAAACAACTTTGTTCATGCGTACAATACTCAGTTTCGACAACCTTTGTCATAAAACCATGAATTTAGAAAGATTTTATTATTGTATCTAAAAATTTACAATTTTTAATATCCTAATTTAATTGAAAACTTTCAAACAAAGCAAAATAACACATATTTACATAGTAAATAATTTCTAATAGTTCTATTTTTGACCTCATTGCAAAGTCACGTAGTTAGGTCACTGCTTGTAGTGTTGTGACTCTTCAGATACACTTGTATGCGAAAAAATCGATTACATATACGAAAAATCGAATGTATTAGGTACTTTCAAATTATCAATTGACGACACGTTACTGCGCGACCGCATTATGCACTTAATACATAGGTACCCTAAAATAAATTACGACTTTGACAGAGACGTACACTTTGATAATTTCATAGATAATCAACTAGTCATTAATTTAAATGACGATGATGACGAAGACGATGACGATTCTAGTACTAGTAGTGTATAAATAAAATATCCTAAACATAAATTTTATTTCATTATGACAATTGATCTCTTAAAATTCTGATATTATAGTAATCAATCTCATAAAAATCGGATATTATAGTAATCGATTTTTTTACTCCCAACCCTATTATCCTATTTGTCATAACTGTCAAACGGTACTTCTTAGATTTGTTGGACTATAAAGTGTCAACAGCAATACCTCATCTTTGAAATTTTTGACTATCTATCACGGTCCATGACATACAATCTCTTTACAGACACTCATTAGTCTTAGAAATAGGTCTTATTTTACCCATTACGGAACCTTCAAACATTTTGACAAATACCAGGTGATATTAAAGCTACTCTTTTCAGATAAAATTTTGTATTTTACAAGAGTCCTTTGCAGACGGCGTCAAAGTTAGTCATTAGAATCTGTTTTTACGTGGGTTGAGGTTTTAATTGCCCGCTTGTAAATACTTTTTCGTATCTCGGTACCTTTATTTTGTATTCATGTTGATGAAGTGTTCAAATAACTTTTAACTTGTTCGTTATTTTTCTTATTGTTTGGTGAAGCAAGCAAAGCCTACACTTCTCATAATAGCGTATTTCTTTAAAAGCTTTTAGGTATTCAATGGCAAAGACTTTAGTTGTAAAATACTTGTTTTAAAGAATGAAATTTAACTTCCAAAGGACGTGACTTCTCGGTTTACAACGGCATAATATAAACTTATAACCTATAAAACTGCGTAAATAAGGATAGCAGGATAAATACGAATGTACAGTTTCATTTAATGTCCTTTCACTTCAGTAGTTTTAAAACAGTATCCTCCTGAGTCGCATACAACTGTCTTTGCTGACATAAATTTCACAAGGACGGCTGTCCAGGCACGGGATAGGTATTTGTTGTAGATAGCCCACTAGGGACTGACACCGAATTTACTGCGGAAAGCTTAATGATCCTTTAAAACAAAATATATTATGGAACTATTAAATAATACCGCTGGACATGAATGTACCCGTGGATATGAGGGAAGAGAACGACCAAAGAAACGATGGATGGATTATGTGAAAGATGATGTGTCTTGCGAGATAGGAACGTGTGGAAGAAGAAGACATCAGCGTCGACCCCAAATAATAATTGGGATAAGGGGAGGGGCGTGATGATATTAAATAATACCGTAGCGACACCACTCGTATTAAAATTGTATTATAGGCCATTAGGCTACTGTGACCTAAGTTCTTCCGACGTTGGTCAACATAAACCTTAGTGAGTGGATCCATTACATTCAATCAATCAATTCAACCTGTCACGGTCCTCACCTGGACATAGGTTAAGTCCTAAAGTTTGTGCCATTTTTACATCTGGCAACGATGATGGTAACTTTTTTTAAATGTGCCCCATGTAGTTTAATGAATAATATTGGACTCGTGTTTTTTGACTAAAGTACAGTTAATGAAATTTATCAGTATGCGTCCTAAACTTTAAAGCAGCTTTTTTGACATTTCTTATGTTCAGATAACGCAAACGCAAAAATACATATAAAAATGTTTTTGAATATCTATCTGACTAATTCGATTTTAACTTTGCATACCTTGTCAGTATCCTTTTTCAAAAACCTCTACATTTAGTTGTGAACTAAATATTATGAACACAAATACGACTAAAACCGTGACCCTTCTATGTCAAACAAATCGCTTACGCAGACGTTTTGACTTGCTTATTACGTGGGCTGTAAGTAAATTTGATTTGCGGTCGTTTTGTTGATTCAATACTTGATAAGGACACGCTTGCCGCCCATTCCTATAAACAACCACCAAATGACTGCTGCCGGCTACAAATGGCTTTGTTACAGTAATTACATTTTTTTTTGTATTTACATAGAATCCCAGTTTACAAGCAAAATGAAGATTTATTTCCACTAATTTGGGAAAACAATCTCAACTGCGATCAAATTTGTTTTAGATTTGAGTTTAATATTGTTACGTAATAATCTAGATTACCTAAGAACTAAGAATTATTGTAGTAAGTTAGATAATTAACATTGAAATTTTCAAGAAAACAGTACTCTTTTCGTAACTTAAATCGTAAAAGCTGTCAACTAGGTTTCCGTAGTTTTCCAGATTGATATTTCACTACATACTATAAAATTCATAAGAATTACCCGGGCGACATTATAGCTTTTCAATGGTGGGCGTTAAAGTTATTTATAAATAAGTTTCTAAAGACCCGTAGGTATTGCTTATCAGTGTGCTTAGTGGGTGGCAAGAGGACAGCTACGCAACACAAACATGGTTCACAACTACACTTCATATCTTATCCTACTTCGACTTGCAACAGTGTCAACTAAACTACTTAGATGCTTGTCACCAAGTTATAACGGCCTTCATCGGAATGAACCTCAGAATTCTTGGACAGGTTTTGTGCAGGAAGTGAGTGGAAAAGATAGATTTATCTTCGGTATTTTTTCCTTTTCTATGTGCTTTCCTCAATTATATCGGGGTTGACGGCTATTTATGGAGGTGCGACATACGGTCTGATAATAATTTTCCGGTCTTATAGTGTAAGTAAATAAAAACAGTTGTTTATTATACAAAACGTTTGTTGGCCACATATGTAGTTATACATAGGATATTATAAAAATAGGGGTCGCACTCGTTCCTAGGTGAATTAAATGTATTAAAAAATTAAAAAAATAGTTTTTAATAATTAAAAAGACGTAGTGCAAGCTGGCTGTCAAATGCGCCGCAAATCAAACGATACAGCAATACACTCGAAGCTGTCGAAAATGATATTTTCACAAAGACAAATGACGCCATTAACGATGTCCTGTTTGTTTTGCATGTTACAAAATATTCCTGCCGGTAACGCCAAAAGTGAAACTAGTAAATACAAACTTTAAAAATACATTACGTAAACTCTACATCAAATAGAGATTCTCTATTGACATTTAAACCGCGGACTAGTTTGAAACTAACGCCCGTTCAATGTTTCAAGCAATAAATTTTCAGTTAACGTCGCTGTGACTAGTCAAAGTATTAACGTGTACTTACTTTTCTCAAACTTGTGCTAAAGTTCCGATAACGACTGATAGAAGTGGGGCAGGGAAATGTTTTGAATAGAATTTTGTACAACCCTAGCCTTGGGACCGAGGAACTAGAGTTATCTTACGTATAACAGGCGTCTGTAGGTCGGCAGATCATTTAAAGTTTCGATCTAAGTCATACAACATTAGGGCTAGTTAATGGCACTTGGTGTTATGTAGGTATGTAGTATTTGAAAATCTAAAAACTGAATAGGAATGAATGTTTTTTAAACTTTACCGACTTGTACACATATTGAAAAAAACAAACGTGTCTTATTTGGGTAGATACTTTGGAGAAAAGAAATATCTAATTATATCACGAATAAGACCCTTTTGTTGTCTAAAATATAAATACGAATGATTTCCTAATTACTAAGGACAGTACGGTTGTCCCTCTAATTGGGAGTGGCATAGGTGCGGACGATAAGCGAACAAGTAATTTTGTTTAGTGGTTGCATTCTCCGAAACTTGTAATGTCATAGATATGAAAAAAACATATTTATGGGTTGGTTTCTTCAATTCTTTAATTAAATATAAGCAGAAAACAACTTGTTTACTGTATTTCTACGTCTTTTTACTTTAGTAAAAGAAAACTACAGGAAAACATACCTGTTCAGGATTTCCACATGAAGAATTATTACGTATTTCCTGCAATCTCGTAGTACATTATTTACGTTAGGTCTCGTCTCTTGTGCTAGACACGTGACCAGAACTGCAACTATATTCTGAAGCTTTTAAATTGCTTCCGTCCTCTTATGTAAAATAAACGCGCAGTATGACTGCTGAAAAGGAATGAATAAATTCTGAAACGGAATAGTTTATTTAGAAGCAAGATGTGGAAGGAAGGATAAGCAGTAAGAAATATAGTGTTATACAATTGATTGTTATTTTGTATCTCATTCTGAGAGCTATTCACCTTAAACTAATCTTAACACTGTTGAGGAAGAGAGATGCCAGTCTACCTCGCGGCGCCGTCTTACGCGGTGTCACTCTTCAGCACCTGAAATAATATTATTTTGAGAGTTAGTGTAAGGTTCTCAGATGACCCCCATTAAGTATTCCCAGAAATGGACAGCGGTCAAGTATTTTTATCCTCGTAGATTGTTAGGTTCTTGGAAAAGTACGCTAACATTTTGCAGTCTTCCGACAACATTTTTATATACAATATGGTCGCCTAGAAATATATTGCTGAATACGAGTATTTATATAAGAAGGACCTCTCTGACCTTCACAACCGATTTTATGTTACTATCCACACTTACTCAAGTTACTGATTTGATTGACGCGACGGTCCGTCACTCCGTTTGTTAGACAAGTTGCGCGACAAAATCCAATCATTATTTACAAGAAAGTTGTATTCTCCTCTTGCATTTCAGTATATTATTATGCAACTTTAGTATAGTTTCTTTGGTAACTTAAGCGCAATTATAACTCATGTTCAATTAAGACAAAAGTTTTGAAGAAAAATATCTTTTTATTTCCTGAGGACGGTAATTTACAGTTTTAAGATAAAATAAACTTAGTTCAGTGATTATTTAACATTCTAATGTGATTTAAATGTTAGGTAGGTAACACCTACTTTGGTTAAATCAATCAAATCAATTAATGATCAGTTTTAAACACGAATTTGCATCTTACGAATAAAGTGATTGTCATAAATTACGAAATACTAATTTTCGATCGGAACTTGGTTTTGAAAAAGGTATCAAGCTGAGGAAAGGAGGGTATCAAATCATAATATTTTTGTTTTCATTAGACCTTTTTCAGAATCATCGTATTACAATATCCAATATTGTTTATTATCTTATTTCGTAAATTCTGTAATGGAATATTTAATTATTGTCCCTCCTTTCCTTTACTTATCGATTTTAATTAAATTCCCAATTTAATTTGCTACCGGAATATTATGAATTCCGCAGATTCGGGTTACCTACTCTGGTGGGGTATAAAAATAATTTATCATTTTTCATCAGTCTTTGTAGCAGTATTAATTTATAGGCAGTGTGTACCGTGAGCACAACAACTTATTTAGCTTTGTATAGTTAGATGAAGTAGGTATATAAAACCTTATGGAGTCAGAAAACTCCACCAAACTTTTAATCTTAAATATCCTAAATCCATTTTAATCTACTTATATGTACAGAATTGTATTTATACCGTTCAAAGTGTTGCAAAATAGCCTGTAATGGGCCATCAGTAACCCGATAGAATATAATTATGTGTGAAACGTTTTGTTGGTAATACGAGAACTCAAATTAATTGGTATCCGTTAGCCCGAGATTTATTTTGATGCTCAATTTATAATAGGGCAATGAACTAACGTTTGTCTGTTCAAATTGAAAAGTAATTCAATTATTTATACAGTTGAGTCAATTGCTAAGTGTTTCAGCATTTGTTGTTTTGAAACACTTACCAATTTCTAGTTTTGGATACTTAATACGAAGTCGTTAATGAAAAAAAATATTGCAAAAAATACACAGATTGTGGTTTCACAAAATAGCGCTTAATGCAGCTTCCTACTTTTTTACTTCCATACTTTTAAGTGTAATGTTTACTGCGTTCGTTCTTGCTTTTATTTCTTTTACTCTAAATCCTAAAAACCTTTGTAAACCAAAATAAACAAGGATTTTGCTTTATTAGACTTTACAAACACTGAGAAGTTACTTTTATACATTAACCTTAACCAGTTTTTACATATCAGCAAGAAGACTAAGGAAGGACTATTAAGTTATGAGTACATTCCCGTTGAAGTACCAACGTTTGTTATCTCGGTCAAACAATTTTCCTTTATCTATACGTCTTGGGAACCATAACTTCTTCCAGGTCGCCGTAAAGTAAGCAAGAAATTAAAAAAAATGAATTACGATTGCAATAAACGTTGCTTTATTTGCAATAACTTACAGTTACGAGCTCAGTTTATTAGAGGTTTTATTGGATGATTTGACTAGTGCGGTATTCATAGACTTTTTTTTAAACTAGGTACGTTGAATTCCCCTGGCTTTAAGACCCTTTTTTCTGTGGTGAAATGCTTCAACCCACGCCGAGGGCACGGCGTGAGGATATGTCGGACTCCCACCGACTAAAAACACCCCGGGCCCCTTCTACTACCTAAGCCAGCGTCACGGGATCGCTTGCGCATGCACTCCGTGACCCTGGCTGTAGGTTTAAGACCCTGTAACATTTTCCACTTCAAATTTTGTAAAACGAAGGTACAGGAAAACGTCTTGTAGCAGTTATTCAAGATTAATCGGCATTAGCTTGTACTGACAGTTTAATTGCTCAAGTGTTATGTATTTGAAAGTCGAGAAACTCATTTTTACAGTGACAAGTGAAAAGGTTCCGCCGACTCCGTTAATCAAAGTCATTAGCAAAACAAGTGTCTGGAGAGTTGAACGTGGGAGAACTTCACCCAGCAATAAATACGTTACATTAAATACATTTTTATTAAATTATTACACATAAAAGAACCACTCAAAACTCTTAACGAATTCCACATTTATAATGCGTACGGACCCTTTTCTAGTTGATCAGGGCTGTCTGAATCAGGTCCATTATAAAAGGGTAAAAGAGTTAAGGTTTTTCTAAATTATTTTATTTGAAACTGACGTCAACGTTATGGGTCATAATTGAATTAATAAAAGGTCTCATAACTTTTTCCTAACTTTGGTAAATAGTGAAGTAGGTACTATAATTAAAACTATTACGAAAGTTTAAGATTAATTGGACTAGAGTTCTTTGGATTTCATCTTGAAAAAAAATTTTGGCTGATTTTGCATTTTGCGAATAGCAATAACATAAATACATATATTATATTAATTCATACAAGTAAGTATTTTTTATTTGATATTTTTTTTGTTATTCGTCTAGAAATGTAATTGTTGTCACCCATTGATATTGGTTTAGTAAAACAGTGATTCATGAGGCAAATAAATTGTTGTTAAACCAAAAATAGCTTTACGTTGAAACATATTAAACTGAGGTTTAATTTATGGATTCTGCTTAATAAAATGTTATTATAGCCAATCTGATACTTTTTAATTAATTGCACGTTTCAAACTTAACACCGCCTGACGTAGAGAACAAAAGAATTACTTTTTTAACACAGTCTAGAGTAATTGTAATTTGAATAACTATAAATTAATTGCTTGAAATTTTGCAATGTCTTGCAAAGAAAAATGAATAATATAGAACTCTTGTCGTGTTGGCCATGCGGTTCTATGTAAGTATTTGTATGCACGAGGTGCAGGTTCAATCCCAAGCGCAGGCAAGTACCAATGTGATTTTTTCAAAGTTATATGTACTTTCCTATCATTCTAAGACACTACTGACTAACGGTGAAAGAAAAACATCGTGAGGAAACCTGGATTTCAATTATTGGAATCTGAAATTGCCAATCCGCAGTGAGCTAGCGTGGTGATCAATGCTCAAACCTTCCCTATATGGGGAGAGGCCTGTGCCCAGCAGTGGGACGTATATAGGCTGGTTTATATTATTATTATATAGAATTCTTAACAAATTATCCTGTCCTTTCGGTCTTTAATAAGACTTTTACTATCATAATTCCATTGAGTATAACATGTTCCTTGCAATAAACTTATGCTATAACTATTAGAGTAAGTACGCGCCACGTCGACCTAGAATAAAAACCCTAAAATTGATATTATAGCAGCTAACATACGAACATTATATTATTATAGGGGTCTAGTTTATGAGAGTCGAGCAATGTTCCGTACGTGGATGATGACTTGCCGCTTTCAACACGAAATTGGTCCTCTAAAAGTTAGGGTTGATTTATTGTAAGATAGTTTTTGTTGTGTCACTATAATTCAATCAGGTTTAAGTGTTTTTACAAGTTTCAAGTGTTTAGGGGACGGTGGCCGAATCCTAAGATCTTGAGTCAGAATCTTGTAAGACGAAAGGAAAAATGGTCTTTATTCCAACGCAGTAAAGTCTATTATAATAAATCGTTTGCTGGCGTCTGGTCCGTACGTTTTACGATATGACTTACACCTTACATTTGTTCAGATTCACATATTGGAAAATGATATCTTCTTATTTTACGACTTAAAGCCTGGATGCTCAGCTTTTGTGAACGTTAACTTTTACATTTGAATAGAGATCATTTCTCAAACATAAATTTTCGATTAGACTAGCTTAATTGCAATTTTAGTTGAGATATTAAATTCAGAGCTTCAGAAAACATAATAAAAATATCAAACAACACTAAATTCAATGTCGTTATTCAAAATAACTTATTATAATAGTACATACAATTTAATAGCGCTGCAATAATTATTTACGATGTACAAAAAATCTTGTCTCTATAACTAAAGTTTATTCCATTTTTTGTTCCCTCTGGCTAGCCTTATTTATTACCTATAAAGATTATGAGATGAGATTTTACTACCAATCGAATTTCGAGCACAAAAGGTTCGGAATCACATTTCAGGCATGACTTGCTGTTTATACACGTAACAAAAATGTATAATAGGAAACGGTAAAATAATACGCACCAAATAGAAAAGTTGCATCACCAGGCTTAAGGGGAAGCAAATTTGTATATAAATAGCAATTAGGATCCTATAGGTATTTGTTTATTTATTTTGATGTTTCGTTCCCGGAATTCCGACCCCTTTGCAAGTGTAAGTCACGTGTAAGGGAACATGATTTAACAGTCATAATAAGTTACAATGATTAAGATTGAAAAATAATATTTCGATTGAAATTTGTAAGTATGTATGTATTATTTTGAGCATAGACTATTGCAGTTACTGTTATAAAATTCTTTATTTCGACGTAAGTTGAGAAGCAGTGTTAAAAATATGACCGGGATCTGTTACTCATATTAGGTAATAAATAGGTCAGGTTAAACAAAGTGCATTAAATATGAAGAGATAATGTGTTGAGCAATCAACTTAAAGGTTCGATTCACGTGTTATCGACCCATGTTTCTTAGTAGAACACAAATAGAAATAACGAAGCGCTCCCTTCCCATGAAATATAGTCTCAATCCGTCATAGCGGTACCTACTAGCTTATAAATCAGGGCACTTTCTATTAAACTGATTTATCCATAAATTTGATCCTTCGGACATGAATAGAACGGCTATTGCTTTGTTAGGAAAATGTCTTACATTCCGACCTGGTGGCACAGGTGACATGACATTCTGCCTACTACGAGTATAATACTACATCAAATAGGTTTGTTTGCGTGTATTTCGACAATTTTTACTAGTCCATTTGGCGATCTAATTGATTTGATGTTATTTTACCTTCCATTTAAGAGAATATAGGGTACTTAAATGGAAGCAAGGTACTAGCACATCTACCTACATAAAATTTCCTTTAGTTATTTTTGTATTTTAAAAACTTCCTGGGTATTATGCAAATCCATTATATTCGATTCCCAAAACACATTTTTGCCTTTAGACTTCAAAAAAAGTTAATTGAAAAATACAAAGAATCTAATAAAAAAGAAAAGAATATCTTAATTTTTGGGAATATGATTGTATGTAAATGGGAGAGGAAATGAATCGGTCCCGTGTGGCCGACTCAAATGAATGAGGAAGCTTGAATTAATACCGCGACGTTTGGAACGGAGCCCAAAGGCTTTTTACTTATAAATCTTTATTTTATATTCTACAAAAAATATGAATTTTATTGTATTCTTCTGTAGCGTTTATGAGTGATGGATACCTTATGTAAATATTAGTACCAACTTCAGCTAACGTATAAAAGAAATCTTTATTATAACTTCTAAGACGGAATGTTGGACCAGTTGGAAGTTGTTAGGTTCGTATAATAAAATAATTCTCATAAAATGTACCCGCATTTGTTTGTTTCTAGGTCCGAATTATACACACCGGCAGGGACTAAATTACGAAGGGACCTTATGTACTTACAGGTCGCTTACTTTATTGTGTATGTTTTGGACACCACGCTATAATATCACACATTATATGAGGACAACTCTTAAACATTTACACAAGAAATCTCACTTTTAGATCAATCTGTTACAGACCTTTTTCAGTAAATAAAATAGTTCAAAAGCTGAGTAAAATATACATTACGTATAGTTTTACGCTTTTAGGCTCCACAGGGGATTGAACTGCTCTATCTGGCGGTTCAATCGTGTAAGAGCTACCCTTATTAATAATCCGCGGCTAACCGCCTGTACCGGATACACGAATTCGTTACGTATGTAGATAATACATTTGTCTTTTACCTGTTACGTTGCCCCATTTATTATGGAAATCGATGTTGAATTACACTTTTGTGGCGTTTTCTTTTGTATACCATTTTTGTGTGGAATTAATTTTTCAGCGGTGCTCCAATTAATCGTGGTAATAAATTATTTTTGAACAATAACATCGACATTGTATTCACATAAAAGTTGATTTATGAAAAAATAATATCGTAAAAGGTATTCAATCCTCACTGGGGCTTAGACGTGAACTGGTGTCCATGTAAGGTCAAAGCCATAAAAGTTTATAAGGTACTAAATTTATGCAGTCTAGCAAAAACTCATTCAAATCTATGCTCACTAACAAAAATATCATAAAAAAGCTTAAGTTAAAGGGTCTTTATGAAACAAGCGCGATCTCAATTCAGTTACACACAAGAGTTAACAAGGCACGTTGCTAGATTACACTGATCCCTAGTACAGAAATAAAGTAGTACTTTATGTTTCATGGTCTTATTTTTATTTGAATCCAGGCGCCGGTGAATTGACTACAATATATATTATATGAAGATGCGCTCCTCTACGCATTCGTTGGTTGGGGTTACAGGCTAGTGTTTAGTACATAACATTATTCTGCATTGTGAGCTGTTGTGAAAGTGAGAGGTCGTAACATGCCATGTAGTTTTTTGTCTCGTTTCCACAATAGCAACAGCCACGGTTTAAGGGCTTATAATATAGGTGCAGAACTACGGTAACCACTTACAGAATACTGTGAAAACGGTACCGGATTAAAGCTGTTACGCCACTATCATAATCCATGTAACAGACTGTTGCTTCATATATCCGTAGCGTGTGGTTGTGAGAGAGTTGGTCTAACCGCTATACTCGTATATGCGAAATAATTGAATTGTATATAACAAAAAAGGAGAGTTTGGGCTTTTGTATCTCTTTAATAATCTCTTTGTGCATCAAAGGGATAAAAAAGTACGTTAAGTATGGTAAGCTAATGTTCCATATTTTGGTGGCTAATCAATATTATTGTAACCAGTTATTTTTTTCAGGATATTTAACATGGTACGACCATTGTAATGTTAAAACAATTAACCAAAGCAGCAATGAAAGTAGTACAAAGTAAAGTGATCGATTTTTTACGACCTCATTCTATCGATATTGGCGCTCATTTAAACAAAGCTTTAAGAAAATTTGCTGTCATTTTGACAATGATATTGTTGGCTAGACGTATTTTTTGTTTGCAAAGGAAATTAGAAACTTGAATTGAAAGTCTAATGGAGTTCCCACAATTATTGATTCGCATTGCCTTATTACTAATGTAGAAAGCGTTGTTTGGCGTTATTTAAATTTTTCTAAGATTGTGAATAGCGATAAAACTTGAAAGGCATTCAATAAATGTGTTCTAGACGAAACATATTTACCTTTGAGCACAGATTTTTATGCTAATGATTATTAACTGTAGCCAGTAACTACATAACTACAGCTCGCAAATGAGCTTCATTGGCATAGTGCGTATTATACCTGAAATATAGCCATAAAGGAAAGTATCCGAATTGTTCAATTACGAGCAATCTAATACCTGTATTCGCAATTTATTTCTATTTACGTGGCAGTTACCGTTAGTACGAAATGGCCAAGTGTAATATGGGGTTCGAAAGGGTTAGTCTAGTACAAAAATCTTATTAGACGTAAGTACTTCTCGACACTTATACGTGTAACACAACTTACTTTCAGATTGTAATCTTTATTCCGATTCATTCGCAGTCAACTTGTAATTTTATTTCTATTGCTTCTATTACTTACACTAACTTGTATATCTACGGCTTACGAGTTTTAGAATGTGTATGTTATAAGAAATGGTATTCGCATTCAGTAAAGTTTGATTACAAAAGGTAAAATCGATACGATATTTAATTAAACCTGTTCAATCATCAGTGTGATTGAGTGTCGAAAATCTTCATATTGAAATATGGGAATATAAGGCATATACGGGAATATATGGCAATGTAGACTGTGTGGATTACATCCATGGGATTCTGATGTGTCGTCACGAGGTAATTTATTAATGATTGATTCGTCGGGTGCGTTCCACTGACATGTTCAATTGCGTTGTAATGTCGCCCTGGTAACAGTGTCTTCAATAGGTAATGAGCATACAATTCAATACTCGACTAACTGAAGCATATTGCTCATTGTATTTACTACTTGCAAGTGCTTCTCATTGCTTGTGATTGACCTATTGTCATATACAGAATGTACTTTTTGTCGTTAGCGTGGCTTTACGAGAGACAACATCCCCAAAGTCACCAAAAACGTATTTGATCAGTTAAGATAAAGTGAAAAAATGAAGGTAGAAAACGAATTGTGGTTCTACACCATACTCTCACAGTAAAGATAATTCGGGTTTTATTGATGTGACGTGTGATAAGACTGGGAAACTCCATTTATCATTCCGTTTTTGCACAGGTGGTGGGTGTGAGATATCAATAAAAACAAATGACTGTGGATTTAAAAATCGGAAATGGCGATTCGCAAAAATCATTAGTAGCTAAGTGTTGAATACCTAGATATTACGACCAACTAGAAATACCTAAGTCAAATTTGTTGTATTGTATGTCGAAGACTGCGACTTTTGACTGGTTGAAATGACGAAAAAGCTTCACGTAAGACGTGGTTTTCAACTATTCTTTTTTCACTTTCACAAAATCCATCTTCAGTCCGAACTGCCATTCAAGTGTCGTTACAGGTGTCCGTAATAAAGTGATGAACCGAGCGTTTGTCTGGTCATCTGCAAAATGTCGAGCTAGACGCAGACATACAAGCTTAAGACACTGCAAACGAACAGACAACTGATTGACTGTTCAGTCAAAATCTGAAAGCTGAAGAGGACCACAAATATTTTTTCGTTAATATTATATTAATGCGGCATTATATAAGGTTATTAAAGACGCTATGACGGCACCCCGTGACGGTTATCGCCGCGTTAACAGGCAGGGGGCATTTTAATAGTAAGCTGTGAGTTGTGATGACACAATTGACCCAGAATTTATGACTTACTAAAACCTTAGACCGTTTTGAAAGAATACTTTTTTAGTTCGACTGACAAATAAAAACCCAAGTTCTCAAAACAAGAAAAATACCCGAGCTATCATGTTCCATATATAAATGTTTGGGTAACTTTTTTATGATTTTTAATAAAAACAATTTAAAAACACATTTGTAAAGTTGGAAACAGATGTTAAAGATAAACCCTTGCGGCATAAAGATGAAATGTTATTTTAATACAACGGTTGAATGTGTCCATCGAACAAAGGATTTCGAATTGAATCATGCGAGTTTTTACGTGAAATTCATTTTAAAATAACAACGTTACAGGTTTTGCATTCATAATACATAGTTTATTTCAAGTTTCCGAAAAACAGCCGATTCGATACGATTCATAAATAATTATTCAATACTCTAATGGGGTCGGCTCTATCTTTTTATACAATTTTTTAACTTAAATGCTATTTCTATAAACAAAGCTACCATTTTTTTTTGTATATAGACTGAATTGAATGTAAGCGGACAATACCAAACGATATTTAGACAGAAAACAAGCGAAAACCCTCATACATTTATGAAGTGTGATTATTTAAATGTTCCCACGGAACTATCGTTAGAACTACCGTAAAATAAACATTAGATCCATAAACGAATGGCTAACGGGGAAAGTTATGCATTATCTCTATGGTAATGGCCGAACACGGACGACAAAGGCGAAAACTGCGACCGATTCATTCGATATTGTTCAAAACTCTGCTAACACCTTTCAAATTTAGTTTGAAAACGAAATTTTGATTTTGTTTACAACCCGATCTCGGAATTTCTGTAACATTTTTGTTTGTAACTGTGTACAGGTTAGAATACAAGCTGTGTTTAAAAGTTGAATATTGCGTCACTTAATACTTCTTTAGAATATTAATAAAATATTCCAAGACTTTCACACGGCGCCATCTGGTCTCAAACTAAGCAGAGCTTGTGTTATGAGTTCTAGATGACTGATAAACATACTTATATACTTCTAAATACATACATACCTATTATAGATAAATTACACCCAGACACAGAACAAATGATCGTGCTCATCACACAAACATTTGTCCTGGGTGGGAATTGAAATCACGACTTCTGGTATAGCATTCAGGGCCACAGTCAGGGGCCATTCAAAGTTAGTGCTCCTTTATTCTCTGAATACTGCAAGCATTTTATAGTAACGTGGTCCGGTGTCTATCTGTCGCTACTTTGTGACTTTACGTCACTTACTTAGTCATTTATTCAAATTAGGCTACAATGAAGCACTTTTTGAACATCAAAATTGTAATAGATAGCAACCCATTGCCCACCCTTCACCGCTTCCTGTGCTTTCGCTACGGGAGAAGAAACAGCGCAACAAACTCCCCAGCAGCACGCTGTCGTACGTCTCACGCTTTATATAATAAAAATATTAATTAATAAAAGACTTATCAGAGGTTTAAAACTGATGGAAGTTCCAATATTTGACTGTTTATGCGTCAATTGTTTTTAATAAACGTTAACGAGAGCCAGACTTTATTTACAATACGACGTGATAAATATCGTGCGAGTTGTGTTGGGTTTGTGAGACTTCGCGATTGTATGTGATTAGCATAAGTGATCTATCATCCTCAACCAAAATTAGCTTTGTCATCCATGCCATAGAAATGTATAATATTTACATATGTGCTGTATTGTGCAGTGAGTCAGTATCCCATGTTTCCGCCGGTACAGTATGTAGAAGAGTATGATATTTTATTTGCCTTCAAAATTAAATATTATTATGTCGGTCTCTCGTCAAACTCATATAATGTTCAAAACCAAGTTAACCTAACTCCATTATATTGTAGTAAGCTGATTAATATACGATGGACGTCCTACCATGGTCTGTGTCAAGGTCGCGAAGTTCATATCGTATGGGCATATTAATCTACATTCTAGTACACATGCCTTAGTTTCAATTAACTTCGTGTTAGAGCATTACCCTTCTGGCGTAACACGTACTAACTACACACAAACAGACAGCGCCAACTTAGGTGTTGATTACACGTCTAATATCCACACAGACGTAGATATTAAATACACTTAGACACATTCGAATCATTTAATGATGTATGTCTACTTGCAACTGAGAGCGTGAAACGTTATCTTAAATGTCTGAAATAACTTTATTAAGGCGACAAAGTATAAGCAATAGACGTAATTAAAAAAGAACTAGTTCTAACGTAGATGTTTGCATGAGTAATGTAACTTTTGTTTAAGGAACAATAAGCTAGAAATAAAGTAATAGAGCTAAGTTGGAAAATTTCAGATATATCGGTCATAAACAGTATGAAAAGTTATGCAAACCCAGCCTGAATAGGCCAGCAATTCCCAAATTCTCATATTCACTTTGTTGACAAGCTCAGACACTGATGACATTGTCAATATTGTGTTGGAATAGGAAAATCAAAATACAGTACCTATATGAGATGTCTCCTGCTCTCGCAATACCCTGGGGAAATACGAGCAAGTTAATAATATAGCCTATCTAATATTGAAGTACCTAATATGTTGATGAACGAAAACGTAATTTTGATAGTGCAGACGAATTTGATTTGGTTCCACATGGTATATCTCGGTAGGTATAATTTATGTACACTTTATGAAATTGGCCAGACTCATAATGTCAACTTTTATGAATCAAATTAACCTTGATGTTAACTTTGTAACAAGACTACTTATACATTGTGTTTCAACAGAATTCAGTCGCAATATGAACTCCTAATATAAACTTTGAATAGAAATAGATATTTTTTAACAAACTCCTTACTTAATTACCTTCAAACAATTAGACTTACCATATAAAGTCAGCAAATCTAATTTTGCGTGGAAGGCCAAATTTTTTTGGCACATATTATTGCTTTCATTGAGTTACAATTGTTCGAAATTTTTCATTTCTATCGCGTTTTAATTTGACCGAGCTGTTTAAATATATTGTATGAAAGTGCTTTGTTTATAATCTTAAAAACAGAGCTTTACCAGCAAGAAATTCGGTAGAATGCAAATGTACATAGGTATGCCACATTTTAGTTTCGCTCCGTGAGAATCCTATGAGGACTATGTGGATTATTCCTGGGTTAAAAAGTAAAAATGTCTGATGCAAAAACATTCCTGAGGAGGAGCTATTCCCGTACCGGGAATCGAACCCGAGCCTCCTGGGTGAAAGCCAGGTATCCTAGCCACTAGACCATACGGGATGTGTTAGTTTAGTCACTAATTTAGGTTCTGTAGCATTTACTCAAAAATGATGAAAACGCAAATTTTAGATATTAAAAATTATTTATAAACCCGGTCAAGTACGGGTTTGAATCACAAATGATTGTTCCGAATAAGCTGAAGAAAAAAAAGTGTTACCTACGGAGTTTATGACCGTACAAGCTGTGTCAACTATTATTATTTGTTGTAGAATTTTCGAACTAGCTTAATTTTGAAAATTTTGACTATTTAGTTAACACGGTCCCTGAGGTACAGCCTTACAGCCTCGTGACAGACGGACGGACAAGCAAAACGGACCAAATCAGAGCCAATGAAGACCAAACAGATAAAAATTTAATGCTTTGAGAAGTAATAATATTGTGAAAATATGCGATATACCTACACTAGAAAGATATATTAATATGGAGTAGAAGCCAAGTACTAGTAAAAACTGAGTTATTTATCTTTTTATTTGGCACGATAACAAATAAATATTTTTATTCGTTTCGAAGATAGGCACTTGGGATTTGCTCTACATTTTTTTATTTATTGTGTATGAATATCAAATATCTAGGTTGTATTATTATGATACCCAAACATTACATTTTCTATGATTTGTCTATTATATTACTAAACACATTGAATATCAAGATGATGTATTAACATTATAAGCTGACGGGACTTTCAATTTCTAGTAAAGGTACTAGTGGTGCCCTTATGTTGTATATAAACAATTTAAATACGAACCTAGTTATGGAGACATTACTTTAGTTCCACCTGCATGTACTAGATGGCGCGATTTCAACCTTTTAGAATTCATATTCAGTTACTAGATGGCGCTCATGGTCTGTTCTCGGGCAATCTGGTTTTTGTTCCATGTGGGTAACATTGAAGATTTATGGGTACTCTAATAATTTATAATTGAATAAACATAATTTGCTAAGAAATGGTATCCGTCAAACTGTTAATTATAACATAATTACGTATTAAGTTCTTGAATACATAGCCTTTGTATCAGATTTATCAGTTTTTAAGAAAGTTAATTTGTTGTGTAAGTATATTTAAATATACCTTATATACCTACATAAAATATATTTTATTTAAAATAAAATATTAATACGATTATTAATAAAGTTTTATTCATAAATTTGCCAGAAAATCTGAAAAATTCAAGCTTCTTCGTAATTATTAACATGTCAAAAAAGGCCAAAGTGATGAATTAGAAACAAATTTTCAGATTAGTATTATTTTAAACCATTAGACCATACACATAAAATACCTACCACCTACACAAGATACGTACTGGCAATATTCAATAAGTTTTCATATTCACGTCGTGTTTGTACATACATTGTGATCTTTTTGGTAGGTATATTCAAAAAATAAAACTTGAAATCCCAGCATGTTTTTATTTGAACATCTCATCTAAATATGATACAAAAGCACTCGTCCATAAAAGCGAAAGAGAATAAAAAAGGCGTATTTTCATTACAATTTCATTTATTCTGCGTTCAAAACAAAAAGAAATAAGAAGCTTAAAAGACATTTTAATCGCCGCTTCCTGCACTGTTCTTTCAGCTTCCAAGGTACATGAATTACTCCAGCATTTCTCATTTCAATTTTATAAAACGATGTCAACCCTTTTTTTATTTTGCCAGCAAATCCTATTGTCTGAAATGGTTTGCGACTATTACGCCTGGAGCCGCGTCTATATCTAAAAGGTTTGTCAAATGACTCAAGAACTGGCTAACTAAACTGTTGATATGGAGCGCACAGTTCATAGATGATTTTACATATTAAGTACAGGGGTAATAAGCTGTTTAAAAAGGTTAAACTTTTTTGTTACAGCCAAAAATACCGAATTTAAAAAGTATCCATGCATTCGCAAATAACGTCATCTGTGTCAGAAAACACAAAAGGAATTCCACCACTCAAATGTTCGAACTTGAACAAACGTTGCGTAACTTCTCGCAGAGGTTATTCATGTTACTGATGAAAAATGCATGCTGTGATGCCCGACCATGCAAATTGAACGACTGAGGGAAATTTGACGGAATAACACGATCTATCCCGAAGTCAGGTCGTACTCAGTTTTCACAGAATTCGTCAATTTGCGAAGTGCTTTTCTTACTTCGTATTCATAAGCTCTTTATTATAATTTAAGTAGGTTGTAATCTTTTAGAGGCTGTAAAAAGACCGCTGTAATGATGTGATTATTTCTTGGAATTTCGGTAATGGCGCTCATCAATCGATTACCTTCATTTTTGCCACCTATAAGGGTATTGATGTATAAGATAGAAAAAAGTGGCTAGAAAATAGCGTTTATGAGTTAGGTAATATGACATCGTTAAAGAAGCAGTTGGTAAAAAAATATTTCGCGGGTATTAACCAGCTTAAATAGTACCTTATTTTTTTCTGATAAGGATTTTTATAAACGACACCATTACATAAGATAAAATAGGTGTTCATAATTGTATCCTTAGCGTGCAAACAACGTTGGTAAACCTCTAAATCAACCTAGATCAATGAATAGATGTTATATCGCGAGAATTGAACTATAAAGGGTAAATTAAATCAGATATTGACCCGTAAACAGACAAAGGTACTATTGGAAAATGAGTTTGTCAGCTGTTTAATGGTTTGAAACTGTTGCGAGGCTTTAGTTCATTCAATACCAGGCTAAGAAATGTTCTAGTCGGAGAATAAAGGGGTTTTAGGTCAGTCAGGAAAAGTTTGCAGTTGTTTACAGACCGAGCGAGCCCAGTGATTGAGCTTGCTTAACAATAGCCCATAGATAGATGTTTTGCCCATTGACCGAAAATGATTTTCTTCGACTTTCCCTTTTGTGTATTTTTAGTTAAAAAGAAAAAAATGTTTGGTCTTGTTTATTTGTGTGGAAATTTATTTAAAAAGGTTTTAACGGATTACCGATGCACATGTGTATTGTTGTGTAAAAAATAATACGCCTATCATTCATAACCGTATCATCGTAAAGGCATTTAACATTCTGTCAATTTCTCAATATTTACCTAAGTTAAAGGTGTTTAATTTAAAAAACCGCAAGGTGCACAGGAATGCTAAATAGCCAAAAAATATAGTTAAATAATAAATTTTGTGAACACCTAATCAAAATTTGTAAGAAAGATCGACATTTATTACCAAATACACTTACTTTCTTAGAAAAACTTGTTAATTTTCATGTTCCATCACTACAATATCAAGTCGGTTCCACTGTCAGTCTGACCCTATTTAGATCATAAATAGTTTCAGACAGACATTTATACTACGCAACGGATTTTGTTGCGTTTCTTTTTCATAGATAGAACGTTTCAAGAAAATGTTTTATATGTAGGTATAATAGATCAGTATTACACCCGTGCCGACCTAGGGCGAGTGCTGGGATAATAACTTGAATGCCCAACGTGCATTCTATATATATCTACTCGTAATAGTGTGGTATTCTCATAAAATCTAGTTAAACTACTTACCGCCGTTAAATACTAACACCCACGTTAGCAGTACGTAAGCAAGGTTGTATTTTATTGTATCATATTATTTCTAGGTTGTTATTAACCCTAGAGCTAACCCTAACATAACCCACACAGAATCTATTTCTTATCAAGTTTGCTCCTGAAATTGACAGGTAATGTTGGCTTTTTTATCGGAAAATTACTTATTACATTCAATTGTATAAAAACTCAATTTACTGATACTTGAAACATTTGAATATGATTTGTTATAACCTAGCTTTCCTCTAAAAATGTGCTACTTACAGCAGATGTGCGACTTCGCATTAGTAGAACTAATTTGAACATAAGCCTAGACTTAATAGAAACGTTAATTAAATGAGTTTCACGAGTAGTTTCTCGCAGAAGAAAGGTCGTAACGTTATTTAACTTTTTGTAAGACACCTATTAAAGTTATTAAATAAGCACAATAACTCAGTCGTGAGATGGCAAAGTAACGAGTGTTAATTCATAATTAAAAGCTGTACTTTGTTAAGACAAATGTATGACGATACTTTTGCGTCTCTCGGTACTTAGTATTTTAGTCTTTGTTTTCAGAGATTACAAGCACTTAATGTATTGCTAAGTGCCTGTAGAGACATTTCCAATTACATAGTGTTTGCATATCTTGGGGAACGAGTATTTCTAGATACGTAATGTAATACATTTACGAGCTTTAATCAACGAGTTTGAACCCACGCACTGCACTGTTTATAGATACTGGCATTTTAAAAGCAGTATATACGCGTTGTAAAGCTTTATTGTGTGATTTTATAGGTATTTATTTTTGAATATCTAGACATTACTTGTTTTATTTTTGAGCAAAATATTTATTTTGTATATTTATGTGTATTATACAAGTAGGTATACATATTGTTCCTGGAATGTAGAGGGTATAAGGATTTACAGCTATGACCTAATTCATGTGCATATACCTAATATTAGATTTATACCGGTAACAAAAGTTGTCAGACAACTGAATTTATGGATAAAGGTATATTTTTGTTGTAATGTTTATTCTCTCCATTAAACTGTATTAGTTTTATGACGTCGTAATACAACAAACGCACTAATGTAACTTATGTTCTATATCTAGCTTGACTATAACGTAAAATCACAATATTTGTTGTAACAATCGAAGTGACGAAACAAAGAATTAGGTACGTGTATTTCACAGACGTTTGTTATTCAAAAGAGTTCTGTTGATTGATCTTAAAAATACAAACGATTTTTCTTTCGTCTGGCAAAATCAATGTTTACGGATATTTGGATTTCGGCAATCGAGCGATATGATTCGAGGTTTTTATTGTTTAAGAGTACTTCAAACCGTTAGGTACATAGGTACTTATTCTGAGAAATACTTTTACTTTATTCTTCGGCTTTTATACGATAAGAACTAGTCAGTAAAGATGTGCTGTGTGTGTCTTATCTTCGTAAGTAAGTGCACTTAACTGCGCTTTAAAACACAATTGATGGTCTAGTTTAAAACGACTGCTCATCCTGAATTACCTAAGCCTGGGCTGAAATGGAAAATGGGGTCATGAAGCCAGGGGCACGGTGAATGCGAGAGCGGACCCCTTGTCCCTGGCCATAGGCAGGTGAGGATACTCCAGAGGTTATAGCCGGTAAGACGCCAATACCCCACCTGACTGTTGATAATCTATGAGGATCTCTACTGGGGCGCCAAAAACTGCAGGAGTAACGTCCTACACGACCATGAAAGAGGCGGCAGGACGATCTTTGAAAGCATTTCTTGAAAATCGAAGCTTGTCTGTCCAGGGACCAGGCTAGATATTGTATGATAGGTATTCGCTATGGGCCCTAGCTGCCTGAAATAAAGGAAGGAATAACTGTGGGTGTATTAGACATAATATATGGTAAAATACTCTAAGTGAGGTCTGGATAAACTATGTGAGTTAATAACAGAATGTAATTAGACTAAAGGATCTCGATTAAACCCAGACCCATGTTGGATCTGGTCAGGCGATATTGAAATAAGGCGTCTTGAGACAAATGCCAGACATTTTGATTGAGGTACATTTGGGTTAATTTCTAAAGTAACGCATAATTGTACCTACCTCTATTCTATTTACGTTAATCAAATATTTATGTTATTAAAACACTTTTAATCGAAGGTTTTAAAGTTAATATTTCATACTTAATAACAGTGCCTATTTATATCATAACGAAATTGTATTCTGGGAGTAATATTACCTAACAATAGTACCTAATACTCGTTGAATGGTTTTTATACAATAACGGTCTTAAAGTATGAATGGATTTTATAGTTTCCACGAAATAATATCGTAGCCAATGCAATGAATCATTCATCATTCATCAAATCATTTTGTTAACTATTGTAAACTTATTCTTCATTAATAAACTTCATTAACATAGTACAGTAAAAGGTATTGAATATATTAATAACATTATCATGTAACATTAGTACCATTCATAAAATTAGGTTGTAATTTTCACTACAAAGTCGGTGGAATCAGGTAGGGCTGAAATGACGCTCTTTGAACAAACCTTAAAGATAACAGTGAAGTTAATTACTTTAGGCAATATTACGAAGATATTTACCTACAGCCACTATTAATGGAATAAATTATAGAATCTCTTTGGTCCCGTGACGACGAATTTGAATTTTGCGTCATCAGCTAGACCTACCCTAAGTGTCGCATAATCTACTGAATACGTATAGGTAGTGCTGCAAGGATCTTTTGGCACGTGCCGAAATCGGAAGTTATGCCGTCATATGTGTAAACCATCACTTTTGACAGACAGTTGAAATAATTGTCGTTGGGAATATGCACTCCAACGTCCTCATGTTAAAACCATGTTAAAATCCTCATAGCACTTGTAGTTTTTCGAACAAGATTGTACCTATTTCGCGTTTGTTTTATTCTTTATTTTATGACTAGCAAAAAAGCTTTAATTAAACAGGGTAACACATAAATAATGTGGTTGTCACAAAGAATTGCTACAGAAACGGGCAAATGGAATAACAAGCCATATACCTAATCTGTATTCACACCTAAACTAGCGTGTTTTTAACGCGTAAACTTAATGACTAAATATTTGTCGCGACTAAACGCTGTTTACAGGCGTTGTTTACAAATGACTTGGTTTGTAGACCGTGTGTGCCGCCCGCTAATCTGCGGCGTTGTACCTTGCCATTCATCTGTTAATAGCTTTATTTTACGGCCCATTACCGTTTATTAGCGCCAAGCATGTGTCGTTTCCATTACACTTATAGGAGTTGCGAATCCACTATGTAACATTTGTTAGTAATTACGGAAGATTTTTCGGCTTTTCTTTTCGCTTACGATCTAAGATACTTGCTTACGTGTGGTGTGACCTGACGTGCAAAACAACGCAAAGTGTAGCTAGTAGCATTATAGTGTAATAAGTTTGTAGTAGGTTGCGCGCATACGAGGATCCATGGGGATGTTATAGCCGGAAGCAGTACTCGGGTAGGTACATTTGTGTCAGGGGACCTTTCAATAAGTCGTAACGCCAACACCCACAACCCTTTTATGTAATTGGAAAAAATGACGAATGGTTTAATACCATTTCATTTGTGCGAGTAATTTATGAGATTGTTGCGGTGTTTTTTAAATTAAGGTAGACTGCGGAATATGAGCAACGGAGCAGGAGTAGGTACGGAAACGAAATTTTAATATTCATTGTTTTAATATTGTTTGCTTCGTTAACTTGTATGCTCTAAAAATTGTGAATAGACTTTTGACATGCCTTTTTGGTATGTAATCAGTTAATGGACTACGAAACTTTTTCTTGACGAACATGTGTTGTACGTTAATCCGATTATGGTGTTATTCCCTAAAGATATTTCTAGCTGCCGGTACCACGTAAAGCCAGTACATTGTAATCAAGATACGGAATGTAGTTTAATGTAGTCAAGTACTAAATACCACCAGCAACAACTAAAATGTGTAAGTTCAACGGAAAATTACCAGAAAATAACAGAGCTACGAGAATTTTACGTTTAAATTTAATAGAGCTGTTAATTTCAGATCCTTATTAAAGAGAACTATATTAATCCAATTACAGTTAACCTGTCCACTTGTCCATATTAGGTCAAAGTGCAGCGTAGTGGGACTAGATCTAATATATTTTTAAAATAATGTTGAATAACGTCAAGGTATTGCATCTGGAAAGAAACTTAGACAAGCGTATTAATTAAAATTAAATAATAAATCACAAGTGTTACATTTTTAGGATCATGGACCAGATCATAAAGACACTCACTTCTAAACTAGGAAAAAACCTGTTTCTAATTATCTATTACGTGACGTCTATGTACATTAAATTGTAAGTAGTAAGCACATTAGCAATACATTGTTCATACAGTCTCGTGGTCATTGTTGGTACATTCCATTGACAGTCAAAGAGCCCATCCATGTGTGCTCATGTATGAATGGTTTTAGTCAGAGAGAGGCCGCCAAAACCCTTTGTGTGGTAAGATACGATAATCTTATTAGCATTGTATTATTGTTGAAAAATCCACGCTAACCTTTTATCTGTAGGTATACGGGGGATGACTCAGATATCCTTGTTTTTTAAACACGATTCTCGAATCCAGGTATATACCTGGATACCACTATGTTCAAATCTCCACATTGCTCTCGTACTTACAAAACAAGCAAAACCAAATATGTATCTAAATAACAAAATCTATAAGTAACCTATATTCTGCCTAACCAAAACAAACCCATTAAATACGTACGGAAGTTACACAACATCACATTCAGACCCTTTTAAAACTGTCTCACAATGCTAATGAATGGCTCCTCGGTACACATTACTCACATTGTATAGATAGGACATTCTATCTGAATTGTTCGTTTAAACAAAGACCGCTATCCTTCTGTACTCCCGTAGTCTCCCGTTCTTTAAATTCAAGTCGTTTACTTGACAAAATTAATGAGTTGCCGTGACCAGCAGTTCTGTTAGAGCTAGCAACCTGGTAATTATTAAGGTTCTACGTGACTGGTGACTTTTTAACTCTGTTTGGCATTGTCAAGGCTACCAATGATATTTTTTATTACAGTATATTTAGAGTATGTTTCCGTGTGGTGATATAAAGAATAGCGCCACCCCATATCCTCCACTGGGTGTCGTAAAAGGCGACTAATGGACCTTAAGACCTAGTGCACTGTACCAAGCACCTTGGGTCACCCGAATGGTGGCGGGTAAACCACCAACAATCGCATTCCCAAAGAGGGTTAGTGTCAGGCAGGCGGCCGACTATAAAACCATAGCCAAATCCATTAGCAACATGTTTATAAAAAAACATGTTGCGCCGACCCCAAGTAAAATGGGATAAGGGCAGGAAGATGAGATGATGATTTAGAGTATGTTTACGTAAATAGATCGATAGTTAGATGAATGTAAGTGAATATATTACAAAATAAGTTCTCCTTTTTGTGAAAAAAAGACTGGGATAGCCGGCGCTGTTTATGAAACGCCTAAGTTCAGCTGTGATAGCAAAAAGCTAATATGATGGCAATGTCTAAGAAAGAAATCGATTAAAGCAAATTTATCCACACATAATCTGAAATCCAAGAAACAAGTGTGTAACTAGTATTTTACGAAAACATTAATGAACTTATTCAGTGTTTAAAAATTTGGCAATGCAAAACCTTGTCCACTAAAAACCGGATTTGGCGACCGTTTCGAACGTAAATCTTATTAAAGTCTTTGATTTGTGAAAAAAAAAATGGAAAATTCATGAAAATCTGAGATGTCATCTCGTTCAATAATATTTTTGATCTAAACGGTGACTTATTTTCTTCTTTCAACCTGTCAAATACCTTTTATTAATGAGCGAATATCGAAACTCTTAAGTACCTAAGTAATAATATTCTTAGAAAATATTTTGTCATTAAATGTATACAAAAACTTAGGTATCGAAACCTTTCTAATATAAAAGTCAATGGCCAACCGGTGAAACGACCCTGAGAAAAGTATTCTTTTCAATTGTAATCTTCAAGTAATGAGAGTTCATCACTCGCAGGTCTTATTGATTTTGTCACAGAAATGTAAAGGGAATCGTTTATTAATGAAATACATTTAAGAAACTGAACAAGTTGTTACTAAGACTTGTAGGTAGAAGACCTCAGACAGCGTGGGACAACATGCTGTAAATCCCCTCATACTAACGTAAACCTAATTTAACTTTAAGGTTTTCTTCTTATTTGATTTTGCTTATATTTAAGACATAAGCAAAATAGTAAGAAACTGCATGAGACATAACGGAAACATAACATTCAATTGCTAATAAGTATTTATTCATTTGTTACGAGCACAGTTAAGAAAAAAAAATTGCAAAGCGTAAACATTTGAGAAAGTCTTACAGTTATGTTGCATTTTCGCATAATAATATGGGATCATCCATTACGAAGGCACGTAACTAGCTGTTCCTTACATTTATTTGAATAGCTTCCGTTTGCGTCAATATGCGTGCGACGCGACGTTTCCTTTCGGAAAGTCGGAAAATGAGACGTAAATTTCCTTCCTCAATGTCGAATGCGGTAAATCTATACCGAATTCTGTAAATTCATCTCTTTGGTTTTTTTCTTGAAGAGCTAGTCAGGAGCTTAGTTAGCTATTTAATATGATAAAAGTATTGACTAAATCAAGATCTTAAAACAACTGTTTTCATGATATTTGAGATGGGTAGATAACAAAAGATAGTAGAAGAATGGATGTGTCTGACAAGTGACAGAGGTGAACGCCTTGAACAAAAGAATACAGCCACTGGAACTTCCAGGAGCCTGTAAGAGTCCTAGAACTTGCAGTGGAAGTAACCTGTCGCTATGGTGGTAATAAAAATGACATTTTTAAAGCTACGGAGAAACCAATCTTCTTTAGAACCAATTGTTCTATACCTCTGATATTATGGCAAGCTGTTGAATCTAATACTCTATTAAGATCGTATTTTCTAGTAAATGATTCTGCAGATTGGAATAAGCTTCATTTAGAATAGTTATATCCAATAATGTACGAAACTAAAACCAACGCCATTGAAAAAAGCTTAGACAAAGAAAGAGCACGAAATTACACAAAAGTAACTTTTCTGCCATTTGTTAAAACATTAGAACTGATACTAGTTTCATTAAAAGTTGATTTAAAATAGCCAACTATTTTTTCTTACCTGCAGTATTTCGAAAGTGTTCAGCAAAAATACTCAGACATTTACTTTGAGAAAAAAACAACTTTGGGGCACGTTTCACTCAGAAATCATTAAAAACTTTTCGACTTATCTTCTTTAAATTAATATTATTAGGTTCAATAACTTAATGGCTAATAAACTATACATAGTTTTATTAAACTGTAAGGCTATACGCAAAGCACGGAAGAAACAAGTTCGAAAATAAATTTGAGTGCAAAAATGCAGCTATTCATTTTATTTTAAGAAGCTTGATAAGTTTTTGTATTTGATGAAAGATGTTAAGTAAAATATACAAACAAATCAATCACATGTCGAGGATATTCTTGTGTGGAATAAATATTTTGCAATAATAATAAAACACCAGTCACGTCTGTAAATATTTAGAGGATTTTTTATTTGAAGAGCACTTTGTTTGATACTTATTCATATGAATTATACCATGGACGATTCTTGTTGTAGATGACAATATATAGGCTTTTTATAAAATAACGTTGATTTACTAACCTATTATGAATGAAATTATCGATTTTTATTTCACGATTTTCACATAGTAGTTATTCTTAAATAGAAAAACAATAAGATGCCAAAAAAATGTCACAAACCCTACTGATGTAACTGCATCGTTTCTAAGATACTGTGTGCTCTCATGCAGTTTAGGGTTTTGTGACATAAAGAATTTAGAGTCAGGTTAGGTTCAGGTATGTTATGTATTCGATAACCAATTTAATAAATTTCTGTTATATGCTTAAGATTAAGTATTATACTTATCGTCAAACTTTCTCTATTTTCGCGATGGGCTGAACATAATTCATTTCGTCTCAAACAATAATTTTTATAAAGTTTTGAGATAAGTTCGTCCTAACCATATAAGGATATATCCTAAAAGGAAAGTATAATACAATGCCAAATCTTTAGAATTCGGAGCGCGTATGAAAATAATCATAAATCCGCCTCATACTATGCCCTGTTTTAATGGGAGTAATTTAACAGATCTTGTAATACATTCCGCGCATGTAACCAATTTGTAACAGGAACATATTCATTCAGCAGGTATTTTTAAATCTGTGATACATTTTTTTTCATTCATTCAAAGTATTTACGTTCACAATAATTTGTGTTTTTATTTCTATCAGCTTTTTTATTTTTGCGAGATTTAATGAGGTGTAGATGCCAAAATTCGCGGCTCATCGCATTATATCACCGGTAATGCTCTTTTAATTACAGAGAGATAATCAAGGAAATGCCATAATAACTCTTGACTAATTGGAATTAAATATGTCTAAAAAGCTTTTTGTTGTTAGGATTATGTTTATGGATAGAATATTGCAAGTTATAGCAGAAACCTGGGTTTTGGGAAGCGTTTATTAGGAAAAGATGTATCTACTTAAAATTTATGCAGAATGGTGCTTGAATAGTAAGAGTAATGAAATACTAAACGAAAATGAATTAAACTGCTCCGAGAAAAAGATGTCGCGGTCGTGTCATTTTATTGCCTGACTTGGCAGAGCACTACCGTACCCCAGGATACTTACTGCAGAAATCTATTGTATTGGTTTTATTAGTCCAATTAAAAACATAAGAGACTTTTCAATATTTACTTATCTAACAATACCCATATTTATAAAAAAAATGTTTATTAAAGAAGTTCTAACAACAATGTGCTCAAGGTTTCAGCTTACGAAGTACGAAACAAAGTATGGCGCAATTACTAAGTGATTAAGAGGAATTCTTTACTGCTCAGTCGAGCAGATTGAAAACTGTTGGTACCGACCCACCGACTTTGGAATTCCGAAGAAAGCCTTGCTCGTGGCACTCGAACAAAACGATTCCCGGACGGATTCACCAGTATTTAAATGCCTTCACTGGAAACAGTATTGCAGGGGACGCAAACATTTTTGTTTTTGTTTACTTTTGTTTTGTATCTTGGCCTCATAGGTAGAAAGTTGACAGTTCATTTGTTTTATGATATCTGACTAGGTGAATGACTACATTAGAGTACTCTTTATTATTTACTACGTTATGCATGACTAATTTTTGACACGAAAATGATTTGGAATTTTCATTAATAAATATCTCGTGTGTACAATTTTGAATGGAAACTATTTCAGTAGCAGTTACCAAGAATTCGTATATTTTTGATTCAGTTTGATGATTGATTCAGCTATTAAAAATGTTGAAAGGGGCGATAACTCTTTCAACATTTTTGAGCTGAATATATTAGGTATAAGAAATACTATTTTTTTTATCATCTTTTAAATATTTAAATAATTGCAGTGTCAAGCAGTAAGGGGAAAAAGCCTGTTTTGTGTTGTAATTGCAATCAGAGCCCAAGTGGTTGATGTTGGGGCAACTTGGATGCGTCTTCCCATCCTTAGACTCCTATATTGCCCGAGAACTCTACAATTAGTTTAACTTGAGACTAATTTCGTATGCGTCCTGCGTCGCTTGGCCTTGTGCATGTCACGAACTTCTTAGAACTGCCCCAATTAGTTAGGCATAAGATACTGACAATTCAACATGATATAATTACTTCTCTTGTCACCACAACTACTAAAACAATATATATTCCACTCATTACGAGTATCATGACTTTATTCAGGAGTTTTCATAACACAAATAATTATACTCTCCCACGTAAAAGCTATTATAAAGTGTTGATAAAAGTTCTCTATTGATACGAGTATAACTAACCGCGTAATCCTTTTTGACTATTAATAGGCTGCTAATGATCCTGACATTGGGTTAAAAATAGATACGTTTGCTTGTAAATGGATGTTTGTTTACACGATATAAATTTTTACGTCTGATTAGAATTGCAAATGAATGATTTTGTAGGTTCCTATTTGTGTCAATGGCTACGGGACTGAAAGGGTAAGGTACAATTGTTGTTTGACGTCATTTCTGATTTTTAGGATGGGTATACTTCGTCGTATTGTAGATAGACGTTTCAGGTTTACAACTCAGGTACAACACTTAAATATTATCGTACACTACATTGTTAATCAAATATCGTCTTGTTTCGATGGTGATCTACACCAAACTACTTTGATGGCCTACCAAAACCTCTTAAAGTAAGTTAATTGCCGTTGTGAGAGTAAGATAACGCGCTACACACTGTATAGCGACATCTCTTTTCTACATCAGCAACAGTCATACTTTCAGTGTTGGTAGCAGACCCTCCGATATCCCCATCTCACGTCTATACCAGCTGCGACAGTTGACATTTTTGGGCGATCGTGAGAGATTGCAAAACACGGTGACAGTTTTACGAATCGACCTATGTAAATGTTGCGTATAAAATATTTTCTCGCATAGATATTTGAAAACGGGTTTCTCGCCTTTTTCAGTTGACTTCTAATCTCGTTTACTCAGAAGTGTCATTCCTATCCAAAGCTTTTCATATGATGAAAATCTACTCGAGGTATGAACCATTTGTGCATATAGCGTTTGCTAGTACTATCTATATTCGAATCAAGTTCAAATTTACTAAATTGCTGAAAATGAAAATATATCATGAAGTATTTAGAATTTTAGAAAGAAATAAAACAGCAACAAATCTATTTACATTATCATGATTGTTTAGAGTGAACATAATACGTTTTATTTACATTCAAAAATAATTATGAACTAGGCTTGTTTACGTGTGCATTTTTTAATTAACATTTTCAGTACGGATGCACTGGAAACTAAAAACATATTTTAAAATTTTGTAATCAAATTAACACAGACAAATAACTGTATCAGCAATTTTTTTTATTTATTTTTCAGTTAAATTCGGATAAATGACTACATAGCATAAAACAAATTCGATTCCCGCTGTCTATTTGCTTGCCCCTATGTTTGCTTAGATCTTTCAAATTACGCAATGGATTTTTATGCGGTTTCTTTAATAGAAAAATATATCAACAGGAAGGTTTATTACGTATAATACACCAGCCTTGCACTCGGGAAGGGGCTGGTACTTGATGATCTGCAACGCATTGACCAAATGCGGCAGACATTGTATGGCGGTTCAGGTTTAGTCAGTAAGAGACTGACACTACTCACTTTCTCCCCCGAAGGAGTGTACATGGGAATTTCCCCGCCTTACCTAAAAAAAGGGGGTCGCTAGTAACAAATAAATAAACAAGTGAAACTTAAGTGCATAATATCATTCTAGATGCTACAGATTATTTCAAACAAATTATAATATCCGTGGAAATCCTTCATTGAAGTTCACTCAAATACCGGCCTGAACAGCTCTCATTGAATTTGAAACACAAACAATACACAACAAAACTTAGTATTTTGTTGAATAATAATGTTAAACAAGTTCGTGGTATAAGTAAGAAAATATTATTTTTTCATAGGTCAGATTCTTAGTACAAAGCTAAATAAACAAGGGCAGTATAAAAGCAAGAATATCAACAAAAAGGCTAACAATTAATAAAAATAAAGACTTTTGCAAATGATTTATCATCATCATCATCGTTCCCCTGCCCTTATCCCAATTATGGGGTTAATTAATTGTATGTTAATAAATATGTGATAATTTCATAAGAATATTTACAGATGTAAATATACATTTCAAAAGTAATTGATCGTCTCCATTTTTTGCATTAAATTTTAAATGACTACGATTCGATTTAGATGAGACATGTGGAAACCATGCGCTACGGTGCCACAGATTGATAGAAAATATAACAAACACTTTTTTTGTTAAATCACACGGTCGTCTGGATTTCATAATTACTAATCTGACGGGCCTGTTGGTCTAGTGGTTAGTGACCCTGACTGCTAAGCCAGAGGTCGTGGGTTCGATTCCCACCCAGGACAAATGTTTGTGTGATAAGCACAATCATATTTTGTTCTGTGTCTGGGTGTGATTTATCTATAATATGTATACATTTAGAAATATATAAGTATGTTTATCAGCTCTCTGATTAACATAACACAAGCTCTGCTTAGCTTGGGATCAGATGGCCGTGTGTGGATACTGTCCTAAGATATTTATTTATATTTATTAATCTAAAACACTGTATCGCCAGTTCCATCTGTTCCATAGGTAAAACAATATTATCATTGCGTAGTCCTTTACCGCGGCCAGAGCAATTTCATGACCAAACATTTATCAAATACTGGCCTCGGCAAATACCTGTGTTATCAGAATTATACACTGGAATATATTTAACTAAGTCTGGCTGTAAATTTTGAACACGCAGTTTTTATTGTCTTTTGTTATCTAATTTGTAATGTAGGTAATATATTGTTGGCTATCGTTGGCGTATCAAATTATAATAATATGTAATTATTCGGTTTTAGATTGGTGTTGTTTGATGTTATGTTTATGATAAAGAGTATAATGTATTTTTAGACTGTTTAGACAAAATACAATAATGAATTTGATAAGATTCAAAAAAATGTCTCAAAACTTACGAAAAACGATCGAAAGAGATGTAACTATGTTGATGTTGTCAAGTCAATATGTCATTGTTATAGCAAAAGTAGCTAAAGAATATTTATTATACTTAGATAGCTACTTTCTCCTATTTAGTGTTCTTTACTTTAATGATAACTTTCCTGAGTATAATAACGATAGAAAATTATTTCTATTACTAAAACAAAACCTTAGCGACCAAAGCTTTTATATTTTCTATTAACATTGAAATGCACCGCCATTTGTTTCGAGAATATCCCACTTTTACAAAACCAATTCACTCGTGGCTAGCTACAAGCATTCTTTAAGAGTTCACCGTACCTGTAAGTAGAAATTGATTTAAATTCTTTTAAGGTATTTGAACTTGATTAATTATTTTTCGATTACCAAACGTTCATTAAACCGCTATGAACTCAGTAGAATCTGAAGGGTTACATTAAATTAGAAAAATATTTGTTGCCTTTAAAAACATTTGAGCTATTTTAAAAATTTCATTAGAAACTAAATTTAACAATCAGCAAAATAAAATGTTGAATCTTAGAATGAAGAAGCTGAAAATAATAGAAAGTCGAGACAAAATATCAGTAAAGTATTATATTGGAACCTCATCTGAACTTTATTTGGCTCTATTACTGGTCTTACAAACATTTCACTTGAAATTGCCGTTTATTGTAGTCTAGTAGTGTCGTAAAATTGCAGAATAGATTGCTTCTTGAAGTTTTATAATAGCCTCATTAACCTCTCAAATATCGTACGGATGCTGATAAAGATATCATTTCAGTTAATTTTACTCCTAAAACATAGGCTAAGTAGGAACGAGTACATTGTAAATACCAAACTATATCTAGAACAAATAAATAGTCTACAATTGCTAAATATATCGCAATACCAATATCGTTTCTACTACAATTTTGATAGTTATATTTTTGTTACCACCAAACTGCAGACTTAAATTGGAATTATTTAGTAACTTATTTTTAATTAATTTTGACGAAGAATAGTTTAGAATTGATTGAAAAAGAAGGTCAACGCACTTTTCAGTAATATAGAAAATAATGAACGAATTTAATACTTGTAATGTTGTCTGGTTTCTATACAACTTTAGCGCTTTGCCCTGAAGCGTTTCAGTAGAAATTTGAATAAGTTACAGGAAGTGAAAGCAGCCTTACTAAGTAACTTACATAAGTTTCTTTAACTTTAGCCGACATTGTATCAAATAGTTACGCCCCTATCAGCAAGTTTAACTAAACGCGTTATTTCACGGAACTGCCTATGCGAGCTCCTTTATAAGGCTTTTATTTGCTCTTCTGAAAAACTATACATTAACAAAATAGGTACATGTAATTTTAACAGATATCGAAAAATAAACTTTGAACTGCGTTTGGTATGTAAATCTCAATTTTTTTGTATTTTAGAAAATATTAACACATTCAGCAGTATATTTTTTGCCTGTTAGAGAATTGGGTTGAAACCAAAACGATCCGATAGTTATAAAAACATGTACTTGTACGAACAACGAATTTGTAAAGGATCAAAAAGGTTGTTGAATAAACTAATCAGAAAAAGCGGCCTAAAGTAATTGATTGATGGATCGTAGTTTTTCACGGTTCGTTGACTTAGCCTTTAGTTGAACTAAAGGGCTGTCGCAAAAATTAGCCGTCATACTCTGCGTAAAGCTTAAAAACTATTTTGGAAGGCAACCCTTAATCTCCTTTGCGAAAACTTACAAGTACTTCAATCTTATATGGGTTTAAAAGGGTAATTTCATGACCTTGACAAGAGAGTTGCGAAACTATCGATTCCACGCACAGACAAATTATATTCCACGTAGACTATAGACACAATTGACACTGAAATCAAAAAGTCCATTCCTACACCTAATGTCGCAAGCCCCACCTATTGTTTACAATAACCTCATAAAAATAAACTGGATGGAATAAAATTTCACGGCCTCCGTGTCGCTTGAACGCGCACTTGACCAATATTTTATCGATCTATTTGTATGAATACGGGCGGGAGAGGACAGAACCGAAATAGACCAGCATTAGGTATGGGGGCCCGAACTAAATTGTTCATACCTCCACGAACAATTCAATTGGCATGCTGGACTAATGGTCCGTAGCAAGCTTACGATTAGGTTCCCATATTAAATTATTACGAGGCGGTTGTTGGCGGATGTTTCTGAATTGTAATCAGCTAGAATTCTGTGGCAATTTTCTTTGTTATCAAAGATTTCCTTTTATTGGACGTTACTGTGACCTACATTAAAAGTAACGTTCCTAAAGGATATTTGATTTGACAACACATGAAGTCTGCTGCTAAGAACAAGGATTGACAAACAACAAAAAATTCTAAGAGATTGTATTTATTTCTTTGATATTTATGACAGTTGGGAAATGAGATCCATTGTTTATATTTTTCATCGTTTCTTACAGCTGAAGTAGGTAATAACGTAAGCAAACTACCCATTACTATAAATGTTCTATGCTGCAGCGTTATTCAGATTTCAGGCAAACCGTACAAAAGATTTTAATTTTCAAAACCTATGCTATTTGCTTAACAAATCACTTTTTTAATTGCTATAAAAAAGCAAAAGCAATCAACTTTGAGTACGTGGCACAGTTCCAAAAATTGCATTACGAGTAGGTTCTTTAAATAATTGGCTTTGTTTCTAGTCATGATTTTGTAAATCTACATATCTAGAATTATCTTAACATTTTTTTCAAATTTTTATAGTCCAACAACTCTTCTATACGCAGTTCATGTACTGTTCATTGGCTAACCCTTTACATGCTGCAAGGGCTGAACAAAGGACCAATAACGGAACAGCATTTTAAGTAATAATGAAAGTAATAATAGGTTCGACGTCGTAGTTACATAAAACATAGAATTTAAGTTCAATCCTTTTTCGTTTCCAAATAAATCAAATTTGCAGTCAAAAATAAGAATTTCTTCCACTGGTGGTTAATCCAATATTTCTCGATACCTGTCATATTTTCCGAATAATATTCTCGATATTTTCTTATTTGAAACTTGTATCAAACTACTTAATTATTATAATTGGCCGAAGGGAGAATACCTAAATCCTATGAAAAAAAAAAGGATTTTTGTGTAAAAAGTTGCGAGCAAGTGGACGTCTTTTGTGTAATGCACATTAGAAATATAAGAAAACTTCTATTTCCGACATCGTCACGCCCAAAACATACGTGTGTGAATAGGGGTCTACCGAATCAACGACACCCGTCACTCTTTCTCGGTACAATATCGAGGCGAAGTTATTCTGCGGTCTCCAAACATGTGTTGTCTGGAGGTTGACAACTACAGGCTTATTGAAAAAAAGAAAAAAATACAATTGTTTGCTTCATAAATGAAAAAGGTGCCGAGGAAGCGAGAGATATTTGTACATTCGGTAAAAAACCAGATTTTTATCAAAATTTGTTTATGTAGGACTTAATTTTAGTACTTACAAAAAATATGACTGGAACCTTATAATACCTAAAGATAATAATATAGAAAATCGAAACAAGAAATTTGGCCATTTACCAATAGTCATTATGATCGAGAAAAATAATGAGATTTTCCTATCCAGAGAAATGTTTCCATACCATTGCCGTGTCTGAAAAGCGCTTAAATAGATTTTTACAGCGTTACATTTGTAATAATCCAAGTCATTACCCAGTAACGACGTAGCTGACTTGTAAGCGCGTGCCTTGGTAGGTAATAGCTACACGCATACTTGTGCCTAATACAACGGGCGGTTTCCCCGACCGATGGGGCGCATTCACGCTTAACGTCTAACACGATAGAACAAGCATTAAGGTCTGTTAGCTACCAGACTAGGTAACATTATTTGTGTTTGTGTAATGAGTTTTTTTATCAACGAAATGTCTGTTTATCAATAATTATAGACTTACATATTATCCTTTGGAAATATTTTGTTCAAATTTTATTGAAATTGATTTGATTATATGTATCACATGTGATGAAATCAATTTCAATAAAATTTTACCAAAATATATTAACTAGAATGTTGTGGCTGTTCGATATAACGTATTTAGTATGTGTACCGCCTAAATAATGTATGAATTCTGTGTTAGTGTTTGAGCATGTAAAATTCATGCCTGGAGGTGACTAAACCTGGAAAATACGTTTACATTTTAGCTTAAAATTGAAACTATAATTATTTTTAACTTCAATGCTTGCAATTATATAGAGTGCAGGAACAAAATATTTAACAAGAACAATCTCGTCTTAGAATTCACTTGTGAACGTTATAACTATAGAAAGATAAGAGACTCCTTAAGGTTATTTTTTGCTAAACCTGATTTTATTTAGGCAATAACAATGAGATAAAAGTTAACGTTCCTACTTTCACTTTTATCTTAATAAGCGTTAGCAAAAATATCTTTCAGAAAACCGTAATACAAAAAAGAACAAACGAGAGCCAAAAAAGTCAGTATTTAAATATTTACGGAACACGGGCGAAAAAAGCTTGATGAGCTACTTAAGCCAATCATATAAGCGGCCACACAACTCTTCAAAAAATCTCCCGAGGAGTTTTTTTCTATCTACACCACCATTTTACACTCTAAACGACTACCGTATAAAGATGTCCACTGCGTGTTTGCATGTATACGCACGTGATTTTAGGGACTAACCACAGGGAAACCTGCGTGACAGCGCACTACAGGGTGTAAAGAGGGGTCTCCTCTAACACAACTGCAGACATAATATATTACTTCAAAAGGTGATGGTATGCCCAATATTACTTTAAAACGTCATGGTATACCTACTTGTATGTGAGATTGTGAAATTTTTAATTTTTCCATGATGAAACGCTAATGACTTCAACCCACGCCGAGGGCACGGCGTGGGGATATGTCGGACTCCCACCGACTAAAAACATCCCGGGCCCCTTCTACTACCTAAGCCAGCGTCACGGGATCGCTTGCGCTTGCACTGCGTGACCCTGGCTGAAGATTGTGAGACTTGCGTTGCCTCGTTCACAAAAAGCCTTAGAGCTTCCAACATAAATACTGCGTATGTTCTAGGTTAGTACAACAAAAACTGTTTCATACGTTGAGTGATTTATTATGTATGAAATTAAATTTCGCTGTTATGTAACCTACTTCATGATGGAATTTATAGCAGAAGTTTTTACACGGCTTACATTGAATAAATTATTTTTAACTTAGTAAATGGAATGTGATGAACGATCCGCGTGCTTGCCTATTTATCATTGTAATTTTATTGCCAGTGGATTTAATTGAGAGATATTCGTCTTACGAGTTATTGTAGATTCTTTATTTCTAGAAATAATGGAGTTTCTGTTCGGGGCCTTAAATTTAAGGTAAGACATTGTTATTTGGGTATTAGATATGTCTACAAATCAACTTATCCATTTATATTTTGGTGTTTTTTAATTTTGAGTGGAATAAGTTCTGGGCTGATTTTTTCTTAAGGCAAAAATAGCTTGCCGTTTTTCTTAATTGCTTATTTTTGGGCATCTTACCTTTATATGATTTTACTAATTACAGCAAAATTTATATAACAAATCCCACATTTGTAAACAGAATATTTATATCTCCCTTACACGTGCGCCACGTAGGCGATCAAGATCAAATCGTTTATAAATATATTTCTAGCGAATTTTTGCTTTCATTCAAACTTCACAGCCTCACGTGATTAGTCATATTGTCAAGATACATAAATAATTACGTACAATTTACAAACATTTATTTATTCCTGTATTCCATTGTACTCGTATTATTATTAAATTACGTTGCGTATTTTTTTTTTAGAAGAATGAGATCATCGCCCAGCCATGGGACATTTGAGAGACATTATTTTATTGTATTTTGCCTGCATCAAAATTATCATGAATCAGATAAAAGTATCATAACGTAAGAAACATACCATCATTCATGCCATACCTATGATATGTGCTGGGCTTTCTACTGTTCATATTTTTGCTCTAAGATTTATTAATCATCCCAAAAAAATTTCAAGAAGCTAGTATATTTTGTGATAAACATAAATACAAAAAGTATCTCTGTCCATATCGACATCATCTATTACATATGCGCTATAAATGTGTAAAAATATTCCGATTGGATTTTCGCCGAGTTTAACGGTTTGGTATTTGGTTTTCCGCCGATATTGTGGGAATAATCTGTCAGGTGCCCGTTTTCTCACGTCAGCTGCTAGATTCAGCGGATTGATGTGTGGATGTGGAATTTATGGCACTGAAATTCTGATGAAAATCTCAGCTAAGGCACGTAACTAAACCCGTTATCTAGAATTTTGTGTTTCTTAGAGTAAGCTAGACTTTTTGACTACATTTGCGTGAAAGTAAAATGGGATTATCTTCTTTTCGTATATAGGGCTGATAAATCTGATAGTAGATGTTCTCATACGTAAAAATAAACTCCATTTACTTAAATACTGATTAGTACCGACACGATACAAATTGTCAAGTTGTCTTAGAAAAAACAAGAATGTACTTTGGCGTAACATTGAAAATACATAATATCGTTTACAAGGTCTAATAGCCTTGTAAAGACATGTTACGTGTTACCGGGTTTAACAATTCCATGGTCACAGCGTATTTGGTTCACAAATAAAAAAAAACCTCTTTTTTTAAATATTATTTGTCCAACAATAGCTTTCATCAAACTTGTGCCCGACCAATAAACCCATCGGTTATCGTTTAAGCCGATATGCAATTATACGGCGCTCACAGCTGTTGTTCATGAGCATTCAATTAAACTTTGTAATCTATGCATTTATCTTAAATTGTCGCTAGAATATTAAGCCATACGGTGCATGAGTACATGCTTTGATATAGTTACACACATTTACCGTTTTTTTCTTTACTTATACAATAAAAGTGTTGATGTTCTTCTTCATACTATACATACTGTTGCTATCGGCTTCCACTTTTACTTAATTCAGCGAGATCCCTAATTATACACTGAGTTACTACCAAACAACCAACTAACTCTATACAATACAATGGGTAATACAATATCCGTACAGTTTGGCATTCTGTCCGAGGTAAGGATAATTGTTGTTTAGTATGTTACCTAATGGTCACACATCTACATAGCAATTGTGATTGTAGAATAGATCTATGAACGCTGTTCTTTACTACTACTCAGCGGTATGGTATCAACTAAATTACTAGTGTAGTACGTACAAACACCACTTAGGGTTTGTTCTAGTGTCTGGACTCTCTATAAAGTTTGTACGCTGGTGCACGCTGCACCAGACGGTCTTTATCTACATTATATACAAGATACCTATGAATTTTACCTGCCTTGTACCTAAGAAGGTACTTGCAGTTATTCCGAGCTTACCTCGCTTTTTGAAAAACTATTCAAGTATTCGCGGTATTCGAGTGACTAGAGATAGAACATTCATCTTGCGTCTGTCTGTCTGTTCCAACCATTTTTCCTGGAGCCGTGACGGATAAGCCACAAATTTGCATAGTATTGGATCTCTGTCTCACGGAATATTCCGATAGTTTTGACATTTATTGAATTTTTAGAAAACAGAAATAAAAAGTTGATTGGCTTTTAAATTAAGGATTCTTTTGTTCATTGTGAGGTCGCTCAACTTTAATAACAATGAGGATTGCTTAAAAAACTTAAGTTGTCTTGTTTTTATTCGTTGTTTTAACTTATTCACCATCAAATCAATAACAGCCTGTTTTCGTACTTATTATCAATTTATCAGTTACACTTAAGATATTGCTCGCAGTAAATTACTATAATTGCATTTCAGAAAAATAAATAAAATTCCGTATCAGTTTTAGAACAGTTTAAAAAATAAGTAGGTTCCTACACATTAGGGCATAATTGGATAATAAAATATATTATGAGCTGAAAACATGCAAATCTTACGTTACTTTATTAAATTAAACCAGCACTTAGTTTATTAAACATTAAATATTAGACATGTTAATCTCGGAGGACTTTAAAAGTAGGAATTTGTGACTATAATAATATTTGAGTGGCACTATCGTTCTTTTTATTTTTTACTTGGTAAACACATGCAAACAATTTGGCACCTTTTTGCATTAAGGTTCCAAGCTAAGGTGCCAGCTATGTTTTCGTTCAATATGTAGGTAACTAGTTAGTTTTTTTTTAATCTAGGTAAAAGGCGACCGTTCCTGATATTATTAGCTCTGTGTAGTTATTATATGAGCTTTAAACCGTTTAAAATTTACGTTTCAACAAATTACTCTCGACTGGTTTTTAGGTTCGTCTTATGCTTTTAAATTTCATGATTTGATGCACGAAGTCAGGACAACCGCGGTAAGTATACAATTAATTGAATTAACGATATTTTTCTTCTTTAATTAAACTAATGCTGTCTTCAATCTGATGGTCACCCTATCACTTAATGTTTAGGCTAAAGTAACAGGTCGGTTTTAATGTAAATTGTTGATATAATATCAATGTTTTTGTTACCTATTGATATGACATTCTATCATAATATTATCATAGACAAAAGGATTGTTATGATTATATTCGGAACGTGCAATAAACATGTACTTTGAACTATCCTAACAGCGGTGGGGTTTTAGCATATTACAGTGGATATTGGCATTTTTAAGATCCTCTGGTAAATTAATAAAAATAGAAAAAAATATATATTTAGATAAAGCAAATTACAGCTAAGAGGTGCGGGCTCATGATTTCACTATGCGTCGATGACATGAACCGATTAAAAAAATGTTTAATTATTGTCAGATATCAACCCAACCATAAAGATCGTAAATTAAATTTCCTAATATTTTGAAATTTACTTATTAGATGTACAGAAACAGTTCCTAGTTATTTGTCTTAAGTCATATTGTCTTAAGTCATATTCAGCCAGGTTTAATTTCTGTACAAGACAAATATTTGAGATACCAGGAATCGTTCCCGGTCTAGTATTTGTGAATTCATATGAATGTACACAGTTACAGTAATCCTACGGCTAGTGAAAATTCTTGTTTAGCAATCAACAGTCAACATTTACAAAACTGGCCGTGGCGCGATTGGAAAAAACATCCCGTAGGTAACGAAAGCGTTGTTCAAAAGGAGGTTTATCTTTGCCTAAAATTGAAAAATAAAATTCATGATAAGATAAAGGGCTATGAATATTTTACTACAAGGAAATAAAACACTCTTCATTCGAATCGGTACCTTATTTATCTACGGCAAGAGCAAAATAAGCCGGAGGTTCTTTAGTTAGCTGCAAGTGACTTGCGGGGTACCTATATTTTGGTAAAAAAACTAATACCAGTACAAACATAAATGTAAAAAATAATGAAACATTTTTAAACAATATAGTTTTCAGTTCGACTCGCTCGCCCGCCGCCGCGTCAGCTCATGATTAAGGACTCCGGTTGGGTCCGAAACTAGTCGGGCTATCCCGATAAATACGCGTGAGTAAACCGTTATAACGTTTTAAGTATAAATATAGTTTTGTTTACGCAAGGCACAAAACAACATATTTTTTTTAAATATAAAATTTCAAAAGTAGATACTGTAACATTCTTAATTTGCTTTACTTTACACACACACCTACAATCAATACCATTAAGACGTATTCAGAGATGAAGCCTTTACAGATCAAACTAAATTATTCCCTACTAGCTGTGCCCGCGACTTCGTTCGCGTGGTTGTCGAAACAAAACAACGTCGTTTAAATAACAGTAGGCTATATACATATATACCTTGGCGTGAAAATAGATGACGAACTAAGAATATTATTAAGTAAAAAATGTACTACCTAAGCTTCAAAGTTCCTATTAATATTTTAAGAGTTTTTTTTTATGTCACAGCTATGGGATAACATTCAAAACTCACTGAGATAAACTGGAAGCTCTTCAGAATAGATTTTTAAAACTACTTGTTATTAATAAAAATACAAAAGCACATGTAAAGGAGATTATAGTTCCTACATTATTTGAAATAGAAATAGCTGTTGCCCGCGACTTTGTCTGCGTGGTATTGAAGAGTAGGTAAATTGAAGATGTGTAGTGCTGTACAAAAAGTAAAGCTAAATAAAGTTTAATGCAAGCTCCTTAATCCAGTTCTGTTCCAAAATTATTTCTTAACTTTCTACTAATAACCTTTAGTCTTACAAACATATTACTTGACTGTTAACACTGCTAATTTTAAAGGTAAGTCCAACATTCATAAAACTATGTTGTGCACTCTTCCTTATACTGTAAACTGAATACACGCTATGAACTTTAATACGACTTTAAATTGTCACGACTTGTCTTGTTGGTGAAATTGAGGACTTAAAATGTTCTGCAATTTTTCTACTCAAACACTGTTATCTATTCTGCATTTATTATATTGATACGACCTTACGTGAATCGAGTTGTATACGCGGAACATTAAGAGATATGCGTCTAAAAACACTAGTTAGTGGAATACGTAATCTTTGACCTTGTCTCTTGAATTAATAGAATAATGTCCCCTCCAAAACGATTGTTTGTTTGTCTACTCTAAGTATGTGAGAATGCATCTTTTAAGTCACTGGAGACATCAAATTATTGTGTAATCGAAAATGTGTGTTGGCAACATAATTATTAAAATTCAGCTCCAATAAATATTAAAAACAAAACTTGAAACAGTTGACACACGTACGAAACACATTATTTTTTTAGTAATAGTTGTTCCAAAAAATAAGTTTGTTGTTTCTTTAAATACTATTCTGATACAGTTACAGACATAGATACGTTCTGCTTGCACAAAATATAAGGTAGAAAATAATTCATCAAATTCGACCTTCGAGTAATTAAAATACACAAATTACCTGAACAAATAGCAACCACGATTAATTGACGACAATTGTTATCTTTCGAGGCAATGCAAATATGTGACGAGATGACAGATAATACGACCTATGTATAGATAGGTAGATGGGTGTACCAACATCTGTTCATATACTGATTAGGTGTGACCTTTCTTGATAGAAGATTTGTCGAATAGTTTCTCATCTCGAAAATTCTATCTTGAAAATAAGCAGACGTCTTTCAGCTATAATATTTTCTAACAGTCCAAAGCTGAGCGTATCACAAATTAGAAAAAAAATGCAATCTTAGCCTGTGGCATGAGCTCTGACAGCAAAACTGTTTGCATTATGAACGGTAGAGGGCCAACTATACTAGTTATAGCTCCGTCTCTCTTTTAAAACACCTACAGGAGTTCAATAGTAAGCGTTTAGAAGAGTTTATCTACAGCAAATTGACAAAAAACACATATAACTCTTCCAATCACGCGTCAATCAGGCTAGCAACTAAAAAACCGATTTGACGTAGATTAATCTAATCAGAGATAATACAAATTTTATGTCTCTAGTACTCAATGGCTAAATATGACTTAATCCATTTTATGGTATTACAGCACGATGCTGTGACGATCAATACTAATATCAATTTTACAAAAAAGACAAATTTACCTCTCTTGCAAGGAAACTACGATAACAAAGATACACGACATCATTATTTTATGAACTAAATATTCGTATGTATGTTATTTATATTTGACGTAATATAATTTAACGTGGAAAAATCTTTAGTGTCGCCAGAGACAGGGCATGCAGTATGCAGAGCTGAAAGCCAATCTCTAGTAGTGAAGTGGCACCAAAAGAAGAAGACTGTATTTGAACGGAAGTTTGATATTTAGAACAAACAGTGCATGGACTTTACTCGTATATTTTGTTTGGCAGTCGCTACAAACGGCAGCCATTAATTGTCTTCTATCAATCACATGCATTTTCGTAGAGACGTCAAGAATGTTTGATCAATTACAAGTGCAAGTACAAGTGCAAGTGGCTATAATTTTGCAATGTTAGATGTCATTACCGTCTAATTATTTCCGAGTCTACGCTCTCAGCTCTCTAGATACCACACAAGATCATCATCCATAAGCTTTTCCGCCGGCGGCGACTCCCGCCTTCCTAAGGGTGCAGTCGATTAAATTAGTACGTCTGAAACATCTGCTAAAGAGTTATCTACACCGTATCACATTTTTAATATCACGGTACTAGTTTCTTAAATAAAAGATCATTAGCTTCACATTCGCTGTCCCACGCAACGTCGCATGGCGTCAAACAGCGTATTATATTTTTACTAAAAATAATTTTAAGAATCTCTCTTTTATTTCGTGCCAAGAGTTTGATAATGCCACTTTGTTATTGGACACTTGTTCAAAACGGTTCGAAATTAGCTATTATATATCATTAGTGAACTATTGAGTTGCAACGTCGTAATAAGGTGAGATTAGTTTTCTTTTTTAAATAAAAATAACTTTCTATATTTGTAAATCTTAGCCAAAGGGATTTTAAAGTTGAAAGTTTTTGTTGACCTTTAAGGAGTAGTTAGAGTAAAATGTCAAGTTATATTTGGGAATTTTCAGATATTTGGAGACATTTATTTTTGCCAGGAAGCTGGATCGCTGTTCTCGTATTTTGTAACATTTGTATCCCTTCTTAGAAATTACAACATTTTTAAATATCAACTACTGCTGTGGTCTAGCCATAATTTTACTTTAACAGGGTTTTAACATTTTAATCAAATTCATTTTAAAGGAGCTCTTAAACCTTTTACAACGTTAACCTTCTGCGAAGAAGTCATAATTTAACTCAGTATCTCTCCAAGTCTAGTAAAGGCCATGCTATGTTCAGAGCATGCAAAATACGTTTAACACTACCAATGTTGAATATGGATGTAAAATTAGTGCTTATTTCTCATTCTGTATAGAAAACACAAAAATCCACGAATTTAGCAGAATATTAATACTCAATTTTTGGTACAAGTGGTTAATATGTATGAGAATCCCCTCACGTTTAATTAAGAATCCATCAGGTGCTATCGCTGTTTCATTTATGACGTTATGACGTTGGCAAATGATCAGACAGTGACGACGACGATTGGTTTACTGATTGCAATCATGATTTGGCCACACAAGGACATCCATCAAAACAACAAATGCTAGTGAAATATGGAAGCAGTATTTTTAGCAATTACTTCCCCTACCAATCATTACTAAATATTATTTTTACTTCTGTGTGCTTACAGTTAATGATCCAGAAACGTAACTAAAGAAAATTATACAGAGGGCCAAAAGAAGTTCTTAAGGGTTATAAATGGAAGTAAATTATAGTGACCAACAACATTTTGCAAGTTTAACTTAGCCTTAATCGCTTGGCGCCGACTATAATGTATCAACCTACCTAGTTATACTCTAGGCAAAATGGTGTATATTTTTCCTGTCACGCAATGCATCCATAAGCTGAAATTTCAGTGAGTTTTTAGAACTATATTAGGACAAAAACCACTACCTATGGTTTACCTATGGTTTCTCGTCTTTAGCAGTTTCTACAAAAAGTTATTTACTATGCCTAATATCCCTAACATAAATGTAACTGTCAAGAAAAATGAGAACTAGACAAAGCTCCTATATCAATTAATATTTTTATAGTCTAACTTTCCATTAGTTATGATTTTTTTAAATCGGTTTAATAGTTAAAACGTGATGTTACTAACAACAAATACCTAAGCTAATATTAATAATATTACGTAGCATTATCACATTAAAAACTTAGGGTGTGTTAAACGTCCAGACATCATAAAACTACATTATACTAATCGCTACACATAACATACAGTTATTACCGATTTAGAGCGAAGTTTAGAAAAATATAACATTATTATGTTGTTCAGTAAAACTTGCAAAGCATAGTAAAAAGTGAAGGAACATAAATTTCCTTTGATTTAGATCAACGTAACACTGTGACGTTTATAGTTTGTTTATAAACATTAAGATTTAGTTTGAATAGAAACCTCGATTTTTATGATAAACGATCATAACGATTATGAAATTTAACAGTTTTAAGGATAATCTAAAAGGTAATAAATATGTTTTTCCTATAAATAACACACTTATACGATGCTATTCATATTATGTTTTGACGCAAATTAAAAGAGCCCTGTTTTATTTGATGGGCTAAAATGATGTGTTGAAAAATCGTAAAAGTAGATATTTTGATGTTTTACAAACATATTAACGCGGGCACTAAAACATGTGAATCATTATTTGCTCATTTCTCAATACAAAACACGGCTCAGTGAAAATCTAGCGTGGGACAGCGAATGTGAAGCTAATGATCTTTTATTTAAGAAACTAGTACCGTGATATTAAAAATGTGATACGGTGTAGATAACTCTTTAGCAGATGTTTCAGACGTACTAATTTAATCGACTGCACCCTTAGGAAGGCGGGAGTCGCCGCCGGCGGAAAAGCTTATGGATGATGATCTTGTGTGGTATCTAGAGAGCTGAGAGCGTAGACTCGGAAATAATTAGACGGTAATGACATCTAACATTGCAAAATTATAGCCACTTGCACTTGTACTTGCACTTGTAATTGATCAAACATTCTTGACGTCTCTACGAAAATGCATGTGATTGATAGAAGACAATTAATGGCTGCCGTTTGTAGCGACTGCCAAACAAAATATACGAGTAAAGTCCATGCACTGTTTGTTCTAAATATCAAACTTCCGTTCAAATACAGTCTTCTTCTTTTGGTGCCACTTCACTACTAGAGATTGGCTTTCAGCTCTGCATACTGCATGCCCTGTCTCTGGCGACACTAAAGATTTTTCCACGTTAAATTATATTACGTCAAATATAAATAACATACATACGAATATTTAGTTCATAAAATAATGATGTCGTGTATCTTTGTTATCGTAGTTTCCTTGCAAGAGAGGTAAATTTGTCTTTTTTGTAAAATTGATATTAGTATTGATCGTCACAGCATCGTGCTGTAATACCATAAAATGGATTAAGTCATATTTAGCCATTGAGTACTAGAGACATAAAATTTGTATTATCTCTGATTAGATTAATCTACGTCAAATCGGTTTTTTAGTTGCTAGCCTGATTGACGCGTGATTGGAAGAGTTATATGTGTTTTTTGTCAATTTGCTGTAGATAAACTCTTCTAAACGCTTACTATTGAACTCCTGTAGGTGTTTTAAAAGAGAGACGGAGCTATAACTAGTATAGTTGGCCCTCTACCGTTCATAATGCAAACAGTTTTGCTGTCAGAGCTCATGCCACAGGCTAAGATTGCATTTTTTTTCTAATTTGTGATACGCTCAGCTTTGGACTGTTAGAAAATATTATAGCTGAAAGACGTCTGCTTATTTTCAAGATAGAATTTTCGAGATGAGAAACTATTCGACAAATCTTCTATCAAGAAAGGTCACACCTAATCAGTATATGAACAGATGTTGGTACACCCATCTACCTATCTATACATAGGTCGTATTATCTGTCATCTCGTCACATATTTGCATTGCCTCGAAAGATAACAATTGTCGTCAATTAATCGTGGTTGCTATTTGTTCAGGTAATTTGTGTATTTTAATTACTCGAAGGTCGAATTTGATGAATTATTTTCTACCTTATATTTTGTGCAAGCAGAACGTATCTATGTCTGTAACTGTATCAGAATAGTATTTAAAGAAACAACAAACTTATTTTTTGGAACAACTATTACTAAAAAAATAATGTGTTTCGTACGTGTGTCAACTGTTTCAAGTTTTGTTTTTAATATTTATTGGAGCTGAATTTTAATAATTATGTTGCCAACACACATTTTCGATTACACAATAATTTGATGTCTCCAGTGACTTAAAAGATGCATTCTCACATACTTAGAGTAGACAAACAAACAATCGTTTTGGAGGGGACATTATTCTATTAATTCAAGAGACAAGGTCAAAGATTACGTATTCCACTAACTAGTGTTTTTAGACGCATATCTCTTAATGTTCCGCGTATACAACTCGATTCACGTAAGGTCGTATCAATATAATAAATGCAGAATAGATAACAGTGTTTGAGTAGAAAAATTGCAGAACATTTTAAGTCCTCAATTTCACCAACAAGACAAGTCGTGACAATTTAAAGTCGTATTAAAGTTCATAGCGTGTATTCAGTTTACAGTATAAGGAAGAGTGCACAACATAGTTTTCAAGAGCAATAACGGGTGGTGTTTACTAGGATTTTCTTGAATTGGAAGGATAGGACGCGCACCCACGCGGACGGCGGCCGCCATCCACAGAGCAGTGCGATTTCTGTAGCCGCTGTCGTCTGACGCCCCACGCGCCGCGCACCGGCTCGCGACGTTCCCGTTCATCGCTTAGTCGTTTACCCACCAATAACACGCGACAAAACTGTATGAACCACAATTACTACGAACCATGTTAATGTGTATTATCGAGTACATCACTCGGTAAGTCGTTTATTTTAAGCAACTTGTTGAGCGTGGAAATTAGTTTTGTTTTTAATTTTGTGCCTGAATTGGATATTGACGATTTTATTTGTAAGTAATTAGTTTTAATACACGGATTTATTTGTTTGGTATTTTATAAGTGTTTATTATGTTGTTTGCGTAATTATATAGGTATTTATTTATTACATAAACGACTCTACCTACTGTTATAGCATGTAATTAGTGATGCGGTAACATTTTTCTCACAATAGCGCGAATACATTGATACGTCACTATAATATGTATGATTAAATACAGCTTGATTACAGGCTGTATTTACGTTAACTTTTTAATCGTATGTAAGTAGCGAACCAATTAAGATAATTGATTGAAACGACGTAAGTAATTGACCGTTTGGGGACCGAACGAATGACTGCTTACATTAATGGAATTAATGAAACTGTGTTTACATAAACCTATATTCATTGGATTCTTTTAACCACAAATAAACGAATAATTCATCGGTTGAATGCAGACTTATTTTCTAAAGAACTCCGGTGTACTAGGACGCTGAAAATGGTCACGTAGATTGGGACAATTTTTCCTTTTATTTGGAGAAAAAGAGTCGTCTTTCACGGTGGAATCTACAGACATTATATTGGATTACATTTGCTAAGAGCTGTCAATGAAGAGATAGCGGTGGGAAAATATCTATATGATTTAAGTAGTTCTACTATTTCTATAGAAGCTAATACGGTCGAATGGCTGGATACATTAAGATAACATTAATCTCATCGACAAATATTACGAAATAAACACTCACCGTAGATTCGACCGTGTACCTATATAGTATTTCAGTTAAAGCTGTGTTCTTTTTGCATTATAAACGTTGAAATAAATAAGTAAAAGCCAAATATTGTGACCAAAACGAATAAAATTTAAAATATTACTATAAGCAACTACGCACTAACTCGTCGGAAATGTTATTGTGAATTGGTAATTTATATTTTGTTGACAACACGTTTTAAAATAAATTTACATTCAATGAATTATCTAAAAACAAACATTGCTATCTAAATATTTTTTAGTGAAAAAAAATGTTTTACCGTAACAGTTTACCTAACAGTCGGTCTGCTGCTGAAAAACGCTACTGAAACTAGGATACGCCTTTTGAAAAAACAAATACCTACTGTACTCGTTCACTGCAAAAATTGTTTATTTTAATAGAAACGTCAGTCTACAGAACTCAAACAGAAGTTTATTTACTTCTGATTGAGTTCTGGAAATACAATAATAAATATGGTGTGGTATTTTCTAGAATTAGTTACCTATCTCTTTTAATTATCCATACAATTCTGAAACACTACTTAATTTAAAGACGTGCAATATTTTCTACATTTACGACTTTACACTTACGACATAATGGCAATAGAACACTAAATGACGTTCTTGTGTTCAGCATTAAGGCCACTATTGACGGACTCCTAAAAACTGTTTTTTCTCTACATATTTAATTCTTTAAATATAATGGATTTATACATTTTTATTTAGAAGAACCCAAACCTAGTAAGGCCTTTAATTATGTTAATGCTATTCATCTACAAGTAGTCTATACCACAGCTTTTCATTCGTTTATATTAATAATTACTCAACAATTATCACGATTACATAATTATGCGAAACATTCATAATTAATCAAGCACGTACAGCATTTCTACTTCAAAAATACTATTTATTTTATTCCAGTTTTCCAACATGAGTTTCCACGCAGGTACAACCTTGATGACGCAATATAGTTCAACATAATCACACGCTATTGTTGTATTTGGTTCCGTTCGTAATTAATCAAAAACATACGAGTACGTGGAGTTAATGAAAAAGTAATTACTATGAACGTGCAACGTTGATTTGGTTTACTATAACAGAATTACGATACAGACACAAAACTTATAATTATCAACGTTTTAGTAAACAAAGAAATTGAATATTTAAACATACTTTCACATTAAATACTTATCTTCTATCTATGCCTACAAAAATGAACTGTTGATTTCGGTATCGAAGTTTTTCAGTCTACAAAAGGTGTTAATGGAAAAGGACATATCATGTAGGAGTAACAATAGAAATAATAGTGACCGACACATTTCAAGTCAAAAGAATTGCTACTGTACGACTATTCATGTACCTAATAAAGATATAGATTTACAGATCTTTGTAGAGAAAAATGCTCAGTAAGAAAATGCTATTGAAATCTTCATGAAAAAGAATAGATAAGATGAGTCACAGACACAGTCATTGTTTGTAAAAGAGCTGCAATCTCTCAAACATGTAACATAATATAGTATTACCATGACTAGGTATAATAAGGTTTTGGAGTCGTGAATTCAGTGTTTTTACACAGAATTCTTCACATAACAATTGCAGTTTTATTATTCTCACTTGCTGTGTCACCCACGATTTCGTCTGCACGAATATCGATTATAGTTGCAAAAATATTACTGATGCTGTTGGTTTAAAAGTAGCTTATTTGCTCAGGGTATCAACTAACTCCATACCAATTTCATAAAAAAATGCTTTAACCGTTTAAGCTCGAAAACGTAACAATCATCCATAAATTTATCCGTACTTACAAACTTTCACGTTTATAACATTAGTAGGATACAAAATTCAATTGAAAAACCAAAGGGTCTGTTGAAGTAATTAACCTCATTAATTGCTAAGTTAATATACGTCTCTCGTGAGTGCTTATTCACAGGTGAAGTGCAGTGAAGTAGGTGGCAGTACTTACAAATGGTACTTACGATCTCGTTCAGGACACCTGGCGCGTAATAAAATACTAATAATACGGCCCCTATAAATGAAGTTACGTGGCACCTATTTTATAGATAGTACTTACTTCACAGTACTTGAATGTTTATTTATTTGATATAGCAGCAAACTTACAAGAAGTACAAAGTGAAGGTTAACCACAATAAATTCACAGAAAATAAAACGGAAAAACATAAACCGGGAAATATCTAAATTCTAAGACAAAGAACAAAAGATAAAGTTATAAAATATAGTACTTAGGTAAGGTTACATCTATTGAATTGGCAGAGGCAATATACTAAAAGCATAAAGCCACAGTACTCAGGTATCTTACTCAGTTAAAAGCTGGCGAAGGTACTTCAAATAAATTATCGGTAATTTTTATAGAATTTTGTTGGAGAAATAGATATCATACTGTTTTTCTTTTAGATTGCCACTGCTAGACTGACTAATAACTCAGTAACGATATAAATAAACTATTTAAAACAAATGAGCATCGTTACAAGTCAGTAATTATCTAAACCCACATCGCATCAGTGATTTAAACTCAGTTCATAAACAAAATTCCTTTATCGCTTCCCTGTGTTACATCAGAATGAGCATAACATATCACTACTAAAATATATCACGTCTGTTAACCTGAAAATCTCGTTTTAAACGTGCAATTTTAAACATGCCTGTTTCATTTACGTTGTCAACACACGGCTTCGTTTCAACTCGACTAAACATTAAAAGAATGTGGAAAATATTGTGGATAGCGAATACAATAGACAAGGTATACATACATATATTAGTATAGGTAGTGTATGTGGCTTGTCGACTTCTTCAACATGGCATGTATTGTACCTAGTAATATTATAAACGCAAAAGTTTTTAAGTACGGATGTTTTTTACCCTTTCACACTCAAAACGGCATCAGTAATTTTGGTGAAATTAGTTGCGGATTAACACATAGGCTACTTTTTAACCGACTATATCAACTTAACAATATTAAAGGTTAATTACTTCAACAGACACGTTAGTGTTTCAATTGAATGTGATATCCTACAGATATTATAAACGTGAAAGTGCGTAAGTACAGATCCATCCGTACTTACGAACTTGGATGGATGTTTGTTAATCTTTCGAGCTGAAACGGCTGGAGCAATTTTGATGAATTTGGTATGGAGTTAGTGGACACCCTGAATTAACAAATAATCTACTTTTAATACAACAGTATTCGACGGGGGTAATGTTTTTGCAATTATAACTGACATTCGCGCGGACGAAGACGTAGGCTACAGCTAGTATAGTACATGTGACTTACTTGTCTACTTCTTCAACATATCTACGTATGTAGTTATAAAGTTATAAGACTCAGTCAAGTCTGTTTTTGACATATTTTCTGTAGAGCCAATTATAGAGAAAGTAGATTTAAAAGTTTTTGTTTGGCAGGCTCTTTATGTGGTCGGTAAAGAGATTATATTATGTTTTATGTAAATAGTGAGCGACCCTTGTTTACCGTCTCTTAAATATATGGATGTAAACAATATCTTAAAGTAAGAACTGTTCGTTGACTTCGTGTGATTTCGTTGCATGCGTTGTGTTATAACTATTGTTTCGGTTTTCAGACAAGAGACAAGAGTTCCTTGTTATAATAGTAGGTAACTTTTTTGGGTCTAATAGTTACACAAAAATCATATTATAATATGACGTGTTGTGGATTGTATATCAGAAGGTCTGTTTATTTCTACTTTAATAGTATATCTACACCAAACACGGAAAACATTATTTTCATGATTTCAAAATTTCATAATTTAATAAAATGTACCATACTATAAAGTAACGTTGGGTTTTTCTCCATAAAACCTCGTATTTATTCTACATATAAGCGGATATATCAAACTGCTCCTGACAACCTAAATAAAACTCAGAGACTACCAAAAGTCCCAGCGTACCTAATACTTCAAAATCACATTATTTATGGTTTATTTACTTAACGTATTATTGAATTGTGGCTACATTCGGCTAAAACAAAGCAGAAAAGCAAAAGGCAAGAGTAATACCGATATTTGGTATGTTATTTGATCGTCTTGACCCCATACTTTATGTGGGAATAAGACCCGGATATAAAAAAAATATAGAGGTCGTTCTTAGCGTGACGGTCGCTATGTCGTAAGTCTCGTTTGTACGGGATTAAGGTTGTGGGATCATAAGTAAAATATAATTCTTTTCAGGTGCTTGAACCCACTGAAAACACTTTTATTATATTAAGTTTTTCTTTGTGCCTAGCAGCTATGAAAAAAACTTTTGCTTTTTATTTTTTTTTTGACATTAATTTGTTTGCAATGAATCTTTATTTTTGTTTGTTTATAATGAATTTTTATTTAACTGAATTGATTTTCAAGAAATTGGTTTAAGACGGTTAAAAAAATGTTGTTTAGAATATAATCATGTATTACCCATACCCATTTAGCTACTTGAAGAGATATGAATAGACCATATTTTAAAGTAATCAGGAATAGCATTATGAAAATATTTGTTTATACTTAATTAAAAGAGTACTTGGTAAACTACTACTGATTTTAAGCTACTCTTTAATCAAACCGTAATTGCTCTTAGCAGCTGTAATTAACCGCTTCTGTTATCGTTCATTAACTGACATAAACGTCGTTTAAGCAAACCCTGAATAGATTGGCGGAATTACTAGGTAGTAATGATCACATACATTTTTTTTAACATAGGTACCTATTATACAACGTTTTTTTTTAGTTTGAACATGCTGTATCTTCCTGATTAGGTGACTAAGTTTTATAGGCATAGTTATCTAGTTGGCTCCGGTTGGGTCCGAAACTAGTCGGGCTATCCCGATAAATACGCGTGAGTAAACCGTTATAACGTTTTAAGTATGAATCATCCTCACGAAAGTTATTATAAAAATATTGCTTACATTGATTTGATTTTTGTTGTGTAGCCTTATAATGATATACAGAATATGTGGTTTCATTTAATGCCTCTCGCTTTTATCAACGTTGTATAATATTACCAATTCAAACCTACCTTAAAAACTTACGATAACTTAATTAAATTATTATATCGACGGGTCCTACGTATACTGGTGTAACCCGCAAAACACCAAAATACGTTTTTTTGCACCAAAAGCCTTAAAAGTACCTAAACTTTATATCCTGTAAAAATAATATTATTTTATTCAGTAATTTCAGAGATACAAACTTGTAAACTAATATAAGTGACATGATTTTCGGCCACACGACTATCTACACTGATGTAAGTCACTTGCACCAGTGTAGGTAGTCGCGTGCGCCGCGTCACGTACGCGCAAGTGCCATTTACTCCAGTATGCGCGCTGCGACGGAGTCGGGAGCACGTTAACACTGGTATAACTGCGTTAACTGCTAACGTATTCTTCTGCATCAAAACTATTTCGTGGCCTGTTTTTAGGGGTTGTTACTTTTTTACATATTTAACAAGTTTTGTTTGCTTTGAGTAAGTAGTGGTGAGAATTCACAACAATTAAGGGGTCACGAGGTCAAGTCGGGTTTTTTTGTTTTTTTTATTATTATTTTATTCTTTCAATAAATTTTACACTTATATCAGTAGGAATACAAAGTAGTAGTATACGAAGTCACATGTGACTTTGTTTTATTTTCTTGATATTGTTATCTGACGTAACCTACATTATTTTAATAATAATATCTATTTACGAATAAAATATAAAGCTATACTACATTTAATACATTTTTTGCAGCAATTAACGTAAGGAGTTACCAAATTTTGCTACTTGGTAACTGACGAGACAATTTTTTTTGTGTACCCAAGTACATCATTTTTAAAGGTGTAGAAATATTCCAGAGATAAACAGTATAACAATATTCGCAACCTCAGTTTATTTTGGTAAAGTTGTAGTATTGAAAAAACAATTAAGTTCAATCAAAACTTAAGTATAGTAATACAAATGACATTCAAATTAAACTTATAAAGGACTTAGTGGACGCCCGCAACTTCGACCGCACGAGTGTCGGTTATAACTGCAAAACATTGCCCTTCTCTGACGCAGTCGGTTAAAAACTCTATGTTTTAATCCAGATTGTCAGCTAACTCCATACGAAATTTCTTCAAAATTGGTTAAGTCGTTTGAGCGTCAAAGAGTAACAAACATCCAATCCATACTTATGCAACTTTCGCGTTAACTATACTAGCAGGATATTTTCAAACGTATAAAATGCATATTTAAACAAGTATGACGAGTGTGGTGATGTGATGAGGCATTCGTATGAAGGGTGTCCTACACAAATCACCATTTAATACAAGTTGTAAAAATGTAATGAATTTTCCATCATCTGATTTAGACTAAGGTCTCATTGCCCTGTTTTTAGGGGTTGTGTTACTTTTTTATACATTTAACAAGTTATGTACACAACTATACACTTAATACATAGAAGCACATAGTTCGAAAAGAGTTGCACAAAGGTTATACTAATTTCTTTAAAATACCTTTTCTAGCGGATCTGCAAAGGGAGAAAAATTAGAAACATCAACGTACAAAAACTAGTGGACGTAACTGAACAGACGTAACGTACGTAACTGACGTAACGTAACTGAAAAATAATAGTGGAAATGCTATTTATAAGAAAAAAGACATGAAATTCAAGACAAGCTAGTCTTGAAAAAAAATAAAACAATTAGGTAATATCGTAAGAAAACCTCTTTAAGAATCAAACCTTTTTTTTACTTAAAATAAGAAGATTACATTTTTTTGTTTTATTATTTTTAAGATTGCAAGGCCAATGATTTTATTTTTCATTATTAAGAATGCTAGCATGTAATAATTAAGTGTTATTTTGTATTTTAAATGTTTTTTTTTTAACTTCTTGCCACATTAATTTAAATATTCACACTTAATAATAATACAGCAAACTGTTGCAAGTAGCTTTCCAGTACTGAGTAAACTGTTGTAAGTGTTAAAAAGTCGATAAAAGTAGATAAAAGCAGGTATTATTTTTAATATTATAACCTCATATTGGTCAATAACACGGAAATACTATGTTTAAAGAGTAAAATTCTTCAGATTTGCTTTATTATAAGTATAAGCAAGTACACTATATACTGGTATAAGTGGCCACTTGTATCAGTTTACAGGTTCTACTGTAGTAAAGAAAACAGGCTACATCAATGCAAGTCAACCTATTTTCCAAAGTATAAAAAAAGAAGAAAAACCAATAATGCAGTCTTATTTCTTAAATATCAAAATATAACATACTAAAATTTCAAGTGTTTTTATTGATTTACGACAAAGTTACAAGCTTTTGAACCTTTAAACCGCTCTCTTGAAAAGTTGCATTTTTGCACTTGTACTAGTCTACGTAGGACCCGTCGATATGTGTTAATGTCAACGGTTTACACAAAAACTACTCTCGAGGTATTCCGATATATACGTACCGGGAGATATAAATCATAGATTCATTCATAAGCTGACGCGGCGGTGTTAGGACTCCGGTTGGATCCGGAACTAGTCGGGCTATCCCGAATACGCGAAAGTAAACCGTTAACATACCCATTAGAATTATGTATTCGTCTCACGCAAATTATTACGAGTACCTATCTCTTATAACAAATCAAAACAGCCATATCAGTGTTTAATAAAATGTATAGAAACTACTTCACATAAAATCTTAGCTAGGTAAAATGTATCCTGTTTTACTACTAGCAAAACAGTGTGAACACTAAATGGACACGTCCCTAGCGACTGAATTAAACGTGTTTCCGGAAGTTTGGAGGTGTGTTTCTAATGTACTGGCTAGTTGGCTACACACTGATAACATGAGACACACCTTACAATCGTATTCGTTAAGTAGCCGAACAATTGGAACTTGTAATGATTTTTGGAGTTTATGCAAATGTAATATAATCAATAGACTTTGAAATAAAATAAACATAATAGGTCGGGGAAAAAGTCTTTTCGCATTATAGTATGTATGAACTTGTAATAAAATCTTTTTGGCCCGACCTATTATTTACACGGAATTAGGATTATTGTCCAGATGAATATTATTTTGGTCTACCCATTACCAAGACACGTGACAAGTTGTAATGTTGGTAACTAAAGTCTAAATTCTATTTAAATCACGGACAATAGAAAACAGATCTAGTTTTATATGTTTCATGATATAAACCTGAGAGGATATGCTTGAAAACAGTTTTACTGTTCAGCGAAACTGTCTAAGCCAGCATACAGAGCCGGTAAATAGTTTACCTCTTTCTGAACGCTAACGCTGATCGAATCGCTCAAATATATTTGAATTGCTTGGCCCGTGGATGACATAAAATTGAGGATGTTGATGTGCACATTCACAACAATAGTCAACTCAACTGCCTTTCGAAAATAATGTGATTTGATATATTATGACGTCATTAGTTCCGATTTCGGCCACATGCCAAATGATTCTTGTATCACTGTACAACATTGCTTCTCAGAATATCTCCTTAGATTTGTTAAAAATATAGTTTAGTATGAAATGTATACTTGCCGCAATTGTTCTCCAGATGTCTGCAGGATTACTTAGACTTAAGTGCCTTAAAGCTTGGAAGGGTTCCTCGTACAATGGGTCTGTCCCTAAAAGTCCCTTAAACTCGTGATTGACAAGCCCAGGCCCTTAGCTTACAGTAATCGTCGTAAAGCTACGTAGGTTATGTTGGTGAAACATCGTATACGACTAGAAGTTCGAATATTATCGGGATTAGGACAGTTTGTGACTGTCTGAAACACACTATTTACTACATGTAATATAGTATACGAGTTTGTGAAGATAGATGGATAATATTTACGTACTACGTAGAGACATGCTTTATACTACAAACAATGATTAAACTGTTCTTTTTCAATGTATGAAAATGTATAATTTTCAATGAACCCAGTAATAATAGGTAGGTAGGTATTGATATAATCCTTTAAGATCTTTATGATTTGTATTTTATTCAAGTGCGAGTAATATAACAATATAAATGCGACTGTCCGTTTGTTTTCATGCATTCCAGCTCAAAACTGTAAAATTTATATTGTATATTTTTTCGCCGATGTAAAGTAACATTATCAGCAAAAAAATTAGGCTGTATTTTATTCCCTTACTCCAACGGACACAGGAACTACGCGGAGGTAACCGCATCGCGTTGCTAATTATACAAAACTCGCTTCAGTCTATTATACAAAACTCGATACGAAAAGTGGAAATAGAATTAAAGAAATACTAGCATCATCACATTTAGTAGGTACTTACTACATAACCTACTAAAAATGCAAGAAATAATTGCACTGGTCATGTATAACCAACAGAGATAAAGAGATCTGTTCCAAATCACATTTTCAAGTTCATCAATTCGATCCTAATTTAATTAGCCTTTTTAATTACTTGAATGTTGAGTAATTATAAACTTCAAACAAATTCCTTAGGCCCTACCTTTCTGATGTTTTGCTATTATACGTCGGTTTCGCTAACAAGGGATTTGTACTTTGAATATTTTTATTAGAAACCGATATTACAGGAAAATTATTAGAAAAAACCTTTTCAACGCTGATAAATTTGATAAACATAATGGAATTTTTTGTTTAAAAACAATCCGATGATTGGAAAAGCAAATTCCATTTTATATACAGGAATTTACTCTCAGATTTTTGATAAATATTGATTAATAAATAATTATGAAGCATTAATATTCGAGTGATCATTGCCAATTAAAATTAAACATGACGAATATCCATCTGAGCTTTAAATGTATTGTAATAATTATTTCAGTGAAGCTTATTATTTTTATCTGAAACCACCGGATCGTTATCTACAGGTACAATTTTATTGTGAACGCGAATTTGTAAGTTTAATTTTTCATTCTTTCATTCACGGCTTGGTCCCCGCAGCCTGGTTCAAAAAAGTATGAAAAGTAGTCTGAGAGGATTTTTATACAAAGAACGACCTAAGTGTTCTCAAGCTCTACAAATGCGATTGTCAATCAAAAACAACGAAATTATACTAACGCCTCTAGCAGTCTAGAAAATGTCGAAAAATGGGAAAAAATTCTGTCTGGTGAAAAAAAAAAGCTTAACGACGTCACCAACACAGCAACTAACAATTTGTTAAACTCTAGAACTTGTGACACGACAAATCAATCAAATATTTAGCATAAAGTGTTTTTGTAGTCCAAGGTCAGCGCCTTGGGTTACAAAAACACTATTTCAACACAAAAACCCGCAGACCGTCACTGTAAGTTTTAATTTATACGTTGACAGAACTAATTGATTTAGTTTCAAAGCAATTTTGTCAAAAGTTAAGGCTTGAAGCTAAAAGTCCTGTTTGAATATGAAAGATAAACAAATATATTATCACTGTTCGCCAACCTCATTATATTTTGCATACTAAAACACCCTGAAAAATATTTAAAATATTTTAATTTTGATAAAATATTAATTAATGGAACTTTAGCGTAGGTAGGCTCGGATCAAAGGCTATTTTGGAAGCATTGTGTCTTTGTTTCCGACTCAACTATGTCCAATATTGTAAATGTCAAAATATTTTACCTTTTTCGGAATTGGAATCAATATTTTACAGACAAAAGCCTTTTAGGATTATCGTTACTAGAGCCTTAAGCAATTAAACGAAGTGTTCGATGTTACTTCGCTAGCAATTCTACTTTGACCTAACAATTGGCGTTATGCCCAGTACAAAGTATAAAGTTCAGTGAGCTACGAATGTTGATTCGAATGAATACAATAAGAGAGATTCAAACCAGAATATCGGACATATCACTAAACAATCAAACAAAAAAAGGAACAAATTCTCTCCTTCTTGTGAAATCGGTAAAAAATGCAATAAGTAATGGCAACCCTGAGAACAAAAAGACGTTACTCTTATGATATACACACAACAAAACTTGCCGCATATTACATTTTATTGTTGTGAAAAATATTGTCCGTTTGTCTCGGACTGTACTTACACCAATAGGTAGGTACCTTCCATTAGCATTTTTAGTATATCGGTAAGTATACGAGATATTGATATTGTAATTTACAATTTTCATCAAAGGGACGACTGCGGGGGTCTTCACAATCTGCCCGCGTCCTACCTTTGAGCAAAGTTGTAATAAGCCCGGGTATAAAGAACAAAGAAAAAAATACTTTACAAAATCCTCACTTGAGCCTCAAATCTTGTTGACCTACAAAATCCTACATAACTAATGATATCCAAGCATAGAAACGTGAACAATATTTAAAAGAAAGTACATTTTATATTGTGGTTCATGGTATTTTATACCCGATAAAGTAAATTTTGCAATATTCTGAATGGCACGGCACCTATTTCTGGTGTACTGAAAAAAATATCCCTTCTTCTTAAGGTCTTATAGAGTTAAAACAATAACCTGTACCTACTACTCTCCTATAACTATATTAGACTGTTAAATTATGCTTTGAACGTATTCAATGTTTTGTTTAACCTCTATGAATACCCAATGACACGCGAGCACGTATTCTGTTATGATATTCAATAGTAAAAAGCACTCATACATGCTAATATACGAGACTCTCACGTTTATCTGTGACGTAATAATATCAGTCTTTAGTCTATACCTAAATATTTTTAAGAGTAAAATGTATTAAATTTCATCAAGTACTTCATAATATACTCCACCTGTTTATTTAGTGGTAAATATGTAGAGGTGAAATAAATATACAACATTATTAACTGACTGCGGCAACGCGCGACGCTCAAAATAATTCCACCTTTTCAGTTTTCTTTCAGTTTACGGATTAACGGTTTATGTTTTTACGAATGGCCTCAACATAAGCTACTAAAAATAGAAGGCACGCTTTTAATGTAAGTTTTTTATTTAATCCCCAAGAGGCAATTGCTGTAACATGTATAATGAGTTGCATCTGAAAGACATTCAAATCGATTTAAAACCCTCCTAAAATAAATATTAATAACAAATGACGCACGAATTCGATCAGAATACGACGAAGAGGTAATTGTTTTTGAAACACAAAAACAAGATGTAAATAAAGCCAATGGAAAAGGTATCGGCGAATAATTTGTTTGTTACCGAGAAGTGCATTTGGGTGTAAACATCGCGAAATTGCTTGAAGGTAGATCGTGTGTCGACTAACGAGGGTCGTATGTGTAAACAAAATTGTTTTTAAACGTTCTCGATGTAAGGGGGGATGCGCTATTGTGCCGTCTCTCTTCCACAAAGATAAAACTCCCATTTTGAAACTCATAAAACAGGCTCCACAACAATCCACACATATCTATTTCGAACCATTTTTCATGTAACACAAGATAGTCATTCAATTGCTGACGTGACAAGACACCTTTGTTTAAACTTTTCCGAGAATTCGAGGTTTGACGTTATTTTTCAAGTAAACCTTCAATAACATTTTATTTTATAACGGTACAAATTTCTAGAAAGCGGTATGATTTATGAATTAGGCTAAGTGGTTTACAGAATGCTTTCATTTTTATAAAAATGCGCAACAGATTGCCGATCCTTAAGGGAAATGGTGCTGACTAGTAATTTTCTTTGGTAAATTAGGAACCTGACTTGTAAATTTTCCTTCTTTTATGATACGGCTGTTTTTTTCATATTGCAATGATAATAATGATAGAAAGCAGAAAAAATATAAAATGTATAAAACACTACTTGTCGCTGAGGTAAATCTTTAAATATTCGATTTATAACTAGACCGGAAAAAGTGATTGAAATATAACCTTTATTGATTGATATCCATAATTTGACCTACCTATTATTTTCAAAACTTCGGACATTAATCTTAACGCCACACCCCTGAGAGAGAATTTGATTGACAGTTCATATTCTATTTACTAAACTGCACAAGTGCACAATGCACACTAATATTCAAACTTCGTATGTATGTATACTGAGAATCGGTCTCATTAGACCTTTGAGCTAGATCACATGGAAACTGCTAATTAGAGAAACATTAGACCTGTCTTTACTAGCACTAAAGCAAAATTACTAAAGAAGGTGTGAGGAAGTGAGACAAGACACTATTCTGTGCATAGCGGTATCTCGCTCCTAAAACGGCTACACTGCTCATATTAAGAGCGCTTAACAGTGTCAAAGATGCGGGCTTTAATTCAAAGTTTCCTGTTGTATCGGAACACGTTTGACAATAAGGATCAATGTCATATGACTTCGCCGAAATGAGGGCGATCAATTTTAGCATATACTAGCCTGAGCATATGTTACTTTCTATAAAATAGATAGAATACCTACTCTTTATTGTATGTCGTAGTAACAGCTGTGAAAATTAAATATAGTTTTTGTAATGCCGTTCAGCATTCAGATGTTTTTACATGTTTATTTATCCCTACTATAATACTCACACCTTATTATAAAGAGAACTTGAGATTAATTGGCATTATCGGAGCCTTAAATCTTGATAAACGTTACATTTTGGCGTTCATTGATAAAGACAATTAGGTATAATTGAATTACATTGTTTTGTTACGCACTCCGCGAACAGCACTCTCTTTGTTCAAACTTATGCTTGTTCGTCAAAGAACTTGAGGCATATCAATCTTCATTACAACCAGCTAACTTAGTTCATTCCTTTCTGTTACTAAGACCCCCAGACAAACAGATATAACTAAGAAGCAGGAGCGAGTAAACACCATTTCAGGCCAACTAACAATGTGCACGGCATCTAATAACTGCCATATCAGATCGAGGAGACATAGTTTTGCTACGTATACGTCGTCATAGTACGTTATAATAAAGTAAGTCACTGTATGCAAATCTAATTTCCGCTCTCTACCTTGCCTGCAATAAATTTCATGACACATTGCTTAAATGCACGCGAGTACGCAACACAAACTCTCGTAATTATTACACCAACATAAATAAAAATATGCACTAAAAGCAATTTATTTGTACACTCTGCCGCCAACGCTGCTAAAGTAATAAATGCATAACAGGCCGCCGCGGTTTTCCGGACGAAAATTGCCCATAATTTTGTGAATTTCTAAAGAGGAGTTTACAGTCGGTCCAGGTAAAGGCCCAATAGCTAATATGGCACATTTCGTTTTACGGTCAACTTTATTAAAAATGTAGATTTTATTCAAAATTCTGTCTAGGTACCTTTGTAAATCCACTAGAGTAAATCAACACGCAATTCGTTTATGTGACGGCCAAATAAAATGGCATGTTGTAAATCCTAAAAATATGATCGTAACAAAAATATTTATCACGAAGACTAGACAGGGATTACATGGAAAAAGGGTTCGCCGCGTTAAGTTTGATCAAATATAATCCACTTATCGGGTGTAATCCAAAACGAAGTGTCACCGGCCCCGGTCAATACTTTAGGCAAATAAAATGGCGGCGAATGTCACAAAAGTTGATAGCTGAATAGCTATAATTTTCTATTTGTACAGTAAACGACATCTATTGAAGCTAATGGCTTGAATAACAAACAGAGCACGAACTATCGTCATGATTGATTCGATTTTAACCATGGATGATTTATTGTTCAGTTACGACGGTACTGCGAAATGTTCTTTATATCGCCGCTCCAATCTCATCATAAGTGTGGGACTGTTCGTATTTTTTATTTCTCAAGCAAGCAAATCAAAAAATCAACGTCGTTTATTTGTTTGTGAAAATGATTTTCCTTCGTCAATACCTACTGTACAATAATGAAAGTCATTTTAGTATTTTGCCCACTACCGGCAATCCGGAAATGTAATTTAAAATTTCGTTTTATTTACCCGCATTCGCTTACAAATTACACTTTATAACATTGCGAATAAGGCCGAGACTCCACCAAAACGGAGACGAGATGAGCGGAGAGGAGATGTTTTTTAAATGACATATCTCCTCTTCGCTCAGCTTTAATGAAGATCGCTGTGCGGAGATGAGTAATACATATTTGTAAAGTGCTATGGAAGCGGAGATGTACCCTGTACGCGGACGACGCACAGTCAGCCAGTCATCTTGCTATCACTAATCACTTCGCACCCGGGCTGAAAAATAGCTCTTCTCGCACAGGATACCGCACACATCTGCGCTTTGACAGAGTCCCGGCCTAAAAGCGCTACCAATGGATAACCTTTAGTTTCTGAAACCTAAAAATCGTTAATAAACTGTCAAATCCTGTCAAACGCAGTGTTCGATGGTTAGTTTCCGCCTCAACTTATAACAGCTGTAAAGTGATTAGCAGATTTAAACACAGGCTTAATTGATCAGCCAATCGGAAATCGGGTGTTAGATAATACTGATGCGAACTGTTCGCCCAAAGTTCGTAGAATATCCTCCATATTAACAAGTTTTAGCGGCGCGATAACAAACGTAGAAGCGCAACGGGGATTAAGTTCCTTCGCAGTTTGATCGCTGCTCACACGTACTCGTTCAAATTGTTGAGTGCTACAGGAAATAAGCTGCAAAATAGCATCCCTAGAGCAAAAACTTTGCAATGCGGGCTGTAAGTAAATTGTACCCATTACACACCCCGAGAGACGTAAATACTTACATTCTAAGTTCGGAAGCATAATTACAATTTTAAATGATTTGAATTCTAGGATGAAAAGATTTAACTTTAAATAAAAGCAAGATACTGCTACTGTCTGCATTTCTGCAATATTGCGCAGTCTCTTAATATGTAAATTTAAAGCTATAAAGTTCGCTCACACTGTTTTAGATCCCCAAAAATAGCTTGGAGTCATACCTAGCTCTACAGTAGTTTATGATTTTCTGCTGTGGTTCAGTTTATACTAGCTATTTCCCGCGACTTTCCCTCCCCCTCTCTACGAATGTCGACTACATCTGCAAAAACATTACCCCCTTTTAATGCATGTTGCTAACCTATGTGTTAATCCAGGGTATCAAGTAACTCCTATGCCAAACTTAATCAAAATTGATCCAGCCGTTTGAGTGTGAAAGAGTAACTAATATCCATCCATCTATCCATCCATTCATCCATCCTTCTATCCGCCCAACCATCCATACTTACAAACTTTCGCGTTCATAATATTAGTAGGATGAATACCTTGTTGAGCTATAAGTCGATACTGTTGACGCCAAAAGGTTTACACAGTATTGTGTTACCTATTGTTAGTATTTAGTGTGATACTATTAAAGGAAACTTTGAAGTTTTCACTCAAGGGTCAGCTTCACAGAAAGCATCTATTACACTGGGTACTTAAGAAACGCAATTAAGAAGTTTATTTTTAAATCATCTTTGTTCCTGGAACTTGGTTCTTAATAGCAAAACACTTGAAGATACAACTTTGTGAATGTACCTACGTATGCGTGCTCACCGACTTTCGTGTACAAATAAAGACACAGCAACAAACAACATTAGCGTTATATCTTCACAAATTAGGCGTGTCTAAGAAACAAATGAAACGCTTCGTGAATTTGACCGGAGTATTTACTCTCAAGGGAAGCTCAAGGCGAAATTCGCTTGACTAAAAAATAAAGACAAGTGTTACCCTGCCTTAGAATACCTAAATAAGCGTACCCACCCGGAAGATCTGTCAAACCAATTTATCTCAAAGGATATTTCCGTGATCGATCCACTTGGTTTTCTCATTCTTAGCATTTTGTCCCAATCTCTTATAGGGTAAACGCAGGTATTAACGACCCCCTTAAGGCAATTTCAAAATCAAACGTATTTTTTAAGCATACTGGTTTGTCTGAAGATTAATATTTTAATTTTATATGCTAGTATTATGTATAAAAAAGAATATTTACTAAATCAAATACTTTTAAATATATGATTATCTAGTAAAAAATAATTTAGAATGTGACTTAGTCGAATGTTGCCATTACCGACCCATTTAAACGGCTGTGAAGCTATTAACGATTTTTATGCAGCTATTACCGATCGTGTATGATAGGGGATTGATCCAGCTATGAAATTTATATAAACTAGTGATGATGATGATTACCGATCTTAATAAAAAAAAAACGAAATAAAAAAGTATACATTTATTCGTATTTTTTGAATACCGGTATTTTTAATAAAACAAATTAGTACCTCTTAATACCTATGAACTAAATAATTATAAACTTTTAAATTAATTAATATAATATGGTAATACATATTATATAATTTAATTTAAGAATTTCAAACTCTAGGATATATCCTTATGATATCGCGATCATGATCATTTTTAGAAAATTATAATATTAATCATCACAGTCATTGGTTATATTTCCCGTCCCGTTTGTCTCGTAATGTAGTTTTGGAAATATTATACCTTTTGGATGCCTCATATACTTGCACCCCCATTAATTGCTTTAATTGATTCGGCGAGTAGTGTTTCTCTAGGTATATACTTTTAGGCGCTTTTACATACAATTATATCTTTTCCAAAAATGTGGAGCAACACATTTTTGGAAAAATAAATAATTGTATGTTACATATTCTTTTATTCAAGAAGTTGGATTTATTAATAGGTTTACCATTATGTCATAAAAGTAGATGACAAACTAAATAATCTATAAACGATCGGTATTAGTGTCTTATAGTTGGTATTGCCGACCCTCATGGGTCGGTAATAAAGTATGTAAGTATAAACATAAATTGTATTACCGACTCATAAAAAAATGGTTATTTATAATGATTTGACCTTCGGACTATAAAATAGATTATAATAGATTAATGTTACGAAAAATACGAACAAATGCACAGTTTTTATACAAAAAAACAATGATCTATAAAATGTAACTATTCAACATCGATTCTCGTAAAATATCTTAACTTTTGTTAAATTGACAACGCTGAAAGGTGAAAACTATACCAAAAAGTTTAGTCGTTAATAGATTTTTATAAAGACTGATATCTTAGATTTAAACTAGTCCATAAAAATCCTTGTGTTAATGTGATATAATAACATAAAAATAAAATAAATGAAAAGTAACGTTGCTGCCATTACCGACTCATGGGTCGTTGATAGCTGCCACGACTAAAACTGATGAAGCTAACACCGTCCCATTTTAATTTAAAGTTTTATAGTTCTAAATTACTTTTTATTAATAAAAGGTCGTAAGAAATCAAGAGTTGACACTTAAATGAATACAATTAGTAATATAAGACAAAGTATATTCGTCATTTGTTTGTATAAAGGTGTTACATAGAAAAGACACGTACTTACTTGAAGGAACAAGGGACAGTACGACAAGACCTGCGCCCACAGTAACTGACGTATTTTATCCCTTTTTTGCATAGCTACTTACACTAAAGTAAAAGTATACGATGCTCAAGGAATACACGCGTGGGTGACTTTGCCTACATATAGCAAAAATAGTTCTGGTTACGTTAAAATTTCGAATTACTTTTTAGGTCGGTAATACCTGCAGATTTTCGATGGGTCGTTAATAGCTGCGTTTACCCTACGCTTCATCACGTTACGTAATGATAAAGACGTTTTCATTCGAAAATAAATTGATTGGAGTAAGACGTTGAAACGAAAGCGCCTTTGGAGATAGCTTATTACGCATAACATGTAACGGATCCAATGTTTGGTTAAAATTTAACGAAGACGGAGAATAATATTATGCATCCCTGCTTACATTGACGTGTTGTAATATTATGCGCAAGTAACTTTGCAACGGTACATATGTGGCTTAAAGTAAGCAATATAAACGATGAACTTTTAGAATTCTACCTAAATATATTTCAAATAAATATGAATGACATACTCGTACATAGTCCCTTTATAGTTTCTTAAAATATTCGTAGTATGTAGTAGATGGATTAAAGCATCTACCAATTCCCTCAGCATTCTAGTTGTTTTTACCTTCATCTGAGTAGGTGACCTTTCGATATCACTGTAGCATCTAGTCTTAATGAGAAAACAAGACAATGGACCTCATTCATCAGAATAAAAAAGAAAAACAAACCGTCACACGGCTCAAGTAGACATAATGTGTTAAGCGCGAAGTGAAATCATTACACGTATTTAATTGTTTCTGTCAAGTTGTTCCTAAGTGTTTACGTGCTCAAGTTTCTCATTAAAGAGATAGAATTAGTTCGGGATGAAAAGAGGTGCGTGTTATATCTATCATTTAAGTCAAAGGTCACAATTTTGTTTGTATGTAGAATACTATTGTACAAAAATATTCGGACTCATCTAAACTTATGTATCAGACCTGAGATATGTGGAAGATGTGTTTTTTTTAATAGATAGACAGTTTTAAGAGGAAGGTCTATATGTATTGTCTCGTGCGAAGCTGGAGAGAGTCGGTAGAGAGAATCACATTGCGAATGAAACCTTACGAGGCACAATAATAAAATGACGATTTATTATACCTACAGCAATTGGTCCAAAGGTGCGTTAACCTTTAGAGCTGCCGCTAATATAACATTTCTATTTATCTCCTTTCATGACATCCTAAAGAGGCGAGTGGGTGTTATCCTTTAAAATATATATCCAAAGTAAACATGAAACTTTTTTTCCATACCCTTATTCACTCACTGACGGCGAAGAAAAACGTTACGTTAAAACTTGAATTTCCGGAATCGAATATTGCCATCATAAATTTTAATGCATGAAGATATCCTTTATTCTTCGAAGTCTTTGTCGTTATAACGTCTCCACAATCTTCGTCTTATACAATAAGTGAATATAAAACCGTTAATAAATTCGCAGTCATAAACGAATATGTTATTCATACATTTGAACAGCTCTTTAGTTTCGATAACAATAATGCATACCTAGGAACTGCAGAAGCCAAAAAAATGTGTCCTGATATTTGACACCCTTTGAATTATGCTTTTATTTTGGACTTGCATAATACACTTTTAAGGTTAATGGACTGAGCTCATATTTCTGCTAAAATCTAGTTCACGAGTAATATGGTATGCTACCTATTTGTAGCATCATTCAGGCTTCACTACCAACGTATTCATTGCACTCGCCATTTTAGTCAGCCATCTTGTTTTGACAAACTACTTGGACAGTTGACCATTTGTTTTCGGTCCCGCTTTTTATGGGCATCTTATGACTAAGACCGACATCTGTTTTGAGTTTTTCCCTCTGGATTTGTTTTGTGAAGATTTTTTTATGCGATTTTGATCTATCTTGCTTTGTTTTTTGATTAACTACTTATATCAGGATTTTGTTTACTGTTGAACAGTCACAAGTTAAATTTTCTATTTTCTGTAAAGAAAGTGCAAGGAAATGGAAGTGCGAAATTCTGGTGTCCCAAAATTTCGCATTTCTTCATAGCGATATAAGCTGTGACTATTTAGTTTAATAATTAACCTTTCAATGTGTAAATTACGTCAAGCCATTTCAGTCTTCTTACGCTCCCATGATAAATTTTACATTTACTATGTTAGAGGATAAACCAAAAATACCGAATGCATTTTTAATACTCGTAAATAAAACATTTCATCCATACGTCATGCAGTTTGACCAAAGGTTGAAACTATGTGCATAAAAATCGTTTATCTAGCTTTACACAGAACATTTCTACTAACAAATAACAAACGCAATATTTTATATGAATGTTGTTTGAATATGAAGCTGAGTGACTGATTTACGAACGTCATAGCAACTAAAGCAAAAAGTAATATCGAATCTATGAAACTGAGGAACTGTTTATGAGAATATATTTAGAAATGACGGCGATATTGTTCTATCTCGTGCAAAGTTTCATTGTAATAAACTAGTTATAGTATAATTAATCTTACAATTTGTAGTTTACGAGCATCGGAAGTATGAAATGTTCAGTTTCAGAGCCCTGTATTAATAATTCTTGAGGAATAAAATGTACTTTCTTGAACAAAGATAACACCTACAAACCAACTCATTCAAGATTTTGACTAATATGTTTTTTTTTAGTATTATTAACTATTTAACTATTGTACTAAATATTTTTGGTCGGTATGTTATTTGGAGGCTCATATATTTTTATGTATCCGATGTTATTCAATTGTATAACAGAATTAATTAAATCAAACACCGATTGATGACGGTTAATTACTGGTTATGTGGTGGAAATAATACGAAATGATACCATACGAATAAATATTGCGTATCAGCGATCAAATTTAATGACCAAACTGTTCACGCTTTTACGAACGATAAATTTCAAAATCACTGCATGGATTCTATGCAGTGCGGAATTTTAACAGCAGCAACGTTTTAAACTCTATATTTCCGAGTTAGGGCTCGTACACAAACACGTTATGACATAACATGTCACGTCATCCCACCCTGATATCCTCACTTGAACACAAAGGATTTTCACGCCTCGGTGCAGTCCTGTCATAGCTTATTTATGTGTATAAACCTTAAACTTCTTGTAATGAAACGATGGTAAGATCTTAAGTACATAGAGTGACAACATAACTATGCTAGATACTATGCAGTGATACGAACAAAAATAACGTCAACGATAGTGTCCTAAATTAGATTTATTTCTCGTCTCCGATGTAGGTACATCCACCGTATGGACCGTAATAAGACAAATTTTATATCTACACAGTACTTATTTTAATAGCATGTAATAGAGTGTCAAGTCATTTGACGAGTAGCAATTTTGGCGATGGCTACTAAGTGACAAACATTGTTAAAATATTTTACGCATGAAGGGACAATACCGAAAACTTCGAAGGTTCGTTAAAAAGGTTTTACTTTTTAATTTTGTCCATCTCGTTTGCATTACGATAAGTGGTTTGAAACTTTTTACTCATAAGTGCAGTTATTCACTAAGTATCAAAAAAAATTGATTCAAAAGATTTGAGTAATTTTTAAGCTTAATAAAAAAATCAATGGGATCTTTTATGAGTATTTTTTGAAAGTTCTAGTCGTGTCAGATTATGATTAATAAAATTAAAAAGGTATACTTTATAATATCATCATTATTCCCCTGTCCTTATCCCAATTTCTACTTGGGGTCGGCGCAACATGTCTTCTTCTACTTTATAATATTCAAATGAAAAAAAAATAATCTAGAATGGTTTAAAATGAACAGAAAAAATATTACACTACTGTGTATATTTTCAGCGATTTAGGTATATTGCAACATTATTCTAGATAACATTTGAAAACTTCGTACTGAAATAAAATGTAATCGCCTCTGGATCTTCACAATTTTTAACTAAAGTTGCGACTGAAAATGCACAGATTGAAATAATTGTATTTAATCAACTCAACGAAAAATTTAAAATAGTAAACTTGATAATAACACAAGTTGATATGAAATGGTTTTCGAGGCTATTCAATAACGAGGAGAAACCCAAAACGTGATCAATTTTATTAAACGTGGGACTACATGAGAATGAAAATTCGCATTAACTCGACTCATCCTTGACCCTGGACCATTGTAAACTACTTATCGACTCCACGAAAATTGAAAGTTATGACATCTGTTTCATATCAAATCAATACTCGGTCCTTAAAATGCTTCTTACGCACGACATCAAACACACGTATTAGTGGCTTATAAACGCAAACATTACCTAAATTATTAGGTTTGGATTCGAAGTAAACGACCGGTTATGTAATATTTAACGAATATTTCATTTTTATAACAGTTCGTCAATTTTGTTTCAGGTTATGACATCGCATCACACAACGCGGTAGTTGAAGTTGTTCGTGGCAAGGCTCGTGACTGCAGTGCCGATGACAAGTCGTGGCGCGCCGCGAGTGGAACGCGAGCATGTACAACGCGACCACCGACGCGTACTGCGTGCCCGGCGCCACCAACTTCAACAAGGCGTACAGCCGCCTGCACGGCTACATCGCGCTGGTGATATGCATCGTCGGCTCGGCCACCAACTCCATCAACATCGCGGTGCTCAGCCGCCGCGAGATGACCAGCTCCACCAACTCTATCCTCACCGGCCTCGCCGTCGCCGATCTCCTCGTCATGCTGGAATACATACCCTACGCCCTACACATGAACATCAAAATAGGACCTCAAGTTAACAAGAACACTTACGCATGGACCGTCTTTGTTTATTTCCATTCAATATTCAGCCAGACGTTTCATACGATTTCCATATGGTTAGCGGTCACTTTGGCCGTCTGGAGATACGTTGCCATCGCGTTCCCACAGAGAAACAGTACATGGTGCAATAAAAAGAATACGACTCTTGCAATAGTTAGTGCGTATGTGATATGTCCGTTTTTGTGTCTTCCGATTTATTTTGCAATGAATATAGTGCCCAGTGAAGTGACTGCTTTAAACAATTCAGAATTTGCAGAGGATCTGTCTCTGCCGGACAATCGGACCGTTTATGTTTTAGAAATGTCAAAAAACGTACAATTAGTTACAGCAATAATGTGGATTTACAGTGTTATATTAAAACTTGTACCGAGCATAGCGTTGTCGATATTAAGTACTTGTTTGATATCAAAGTTAACAACGACGGAGAGAAAGAGGCAGAAACTTCTGAAGCGTTCAACAATCGGCCCGAATGAGGTAAGTTCAAATGAGAATGGAGAACATATTGGAATTGTATGGCTTTTGTTCGATGTTGATTTACTAGTTTCTCGTTTAATCTTGGTTAGTACCTACGTATACGTATTTTGTTTAGAAAAAAAAAATTAAGAGGAGGAAAAAGTTAAAACTATAAACTGCTGAACTGGGACTTTCAACTTTTTCAACACTGGCGTCTTTTCACAGTATACTCTAGTATGTAGTTCAAGCGCTTTGTTAACATATTATAATGAATGCCAGTAATAAGAAGTGGTCTCGAAAACACTAGAATACTTTAGCGACGACACTTGACCTCGTTGTTTTATGTTATTTTCGCTCAGAGACTCGTTATAGGGACTTGGAGTGTTTCGTTCAAATCCTATAGGGACTACTTTGAAAGTTATCATCCAAACAGTAAATATCAATGTTCACTGAGCATTTTCTGGAACAAACAATTGCGTTTGAAGTCGAGAAATATGGTATTTTACTAAAATCAAGGTACGCACTTTATGTTTTTTGTTTATTTTTCACAAGTCAGTGGCTTCGTGTGTTGTTACGATAAATGCAAAGGTAGGGAGCTAAACAAAAACAAATATCTTTAGGCGATACACACATTTTGTATTATAAACCAACAATGTCCACAATTTCTTTCTTGACGGCGATTGATCGCAATAGATTCACCCTTATTCGATACCGTATTTGGTGATTTGTTACACCCACAACTCTAACTTTGTCAAAGTTTACGTTTCTCTTCCGAAATATTCCACACCTACCATTATTTGCGCAGTTGTCTTGAAATTTTCCTAATCAATATCGGTCCGCAGAAACAACCATGTTAGGAATCTATAAAGATTTTTAGCTAGAATAACCATTTGCGAAATTACTAGCACCTTGATGGATATCAAAAGCGGCACCTAAATTAAATTGACGAGACTTCTAAAATGTCGCATTTATTTCTTTAAAAGATTAACGTTTTAAGACCACGAGTCGCTATATATCTAGCAAACGAACACTCTACGTAACGAGATAGACAAAAAAAACGTTGATATCAAAAAGAAAAGTGATTGATAGAGTATCGACAAGAATGATGAAAGGAGATCGATTCCAACAACTGTAAACAAAACTATTTACACTCAGTACATTAATCTATTCTAAAAAAACTAAATCCAAGTACCTCAGCAAAACTACTTTGAGGCAAATATTCATTTAAAATTAACATAGCTTAAGCCAAATTCTCATATTAAAATAACTTAATACAGATTACACACAGCGTTTCGTTGACGTAAATTTATAACGAACGGCAACATAAGCGTTTAATAAAGGCTGCTAGTCTATTACTCAGATTTTAATCATATATAATATTAAATTATGAACAAAATTTTGTGAATATTTTTTGCTCTTGTATGGAAATAAAAAACCAATCAAGTGCGAATCGGGTTTACGGTTTATGAGATAGAGCCTGGAGACAGACAGCGGAGGCTTAGTTATACGGTTCCATTTTACCATTTGGGTACGGAACCCTAGAAAGAAAACATTTTAAATAAAATTACATACATACAATACAGCGTGATTCAGCTGGAGTACATGCCAAAAAGTATAAAACGTATTTGCGTCGTAAACTTCTGCAATTGAACACATCGATCAGTTTGTTATAAATGTAAATAGCACATCGAAAGTCAAGAGTTCTGATGGCTGCTAAACATAAATCTGATTCAGATTTATTTGCCTTTTCCACTTTGGTCACGGGCGATCAATGACTTCGGTATATGGAAGCTAATTTTAATTTTAAGTAGGCAAAATATATAAAAACTTCCTATAAGAATCATGTGACTTATTGCAAGAACACTTGCCTTTTACTAACTACACAGAATCTTCAGGTGAGTTCTTCCTAAAACATTTTAAGATGTTTCAACATTGTCGGAGAATTTCGAGGTATCCGGTAAAAAGAGCAATTCAGAGAATTTCTCATTGAAAGCCAGGAAGTTTCTAATTTTCTTCTCATTTTACAATAGTACTTCTGATTATTACCGCTTCTCCGGACGCGGCGATGGCGTAAATTCAATTAGCCTATAAATTAGGGTACAAACGGTTCCTTTGCATTTACGAAGTCAATATTAAATGTCATAAAATCGAATTAAAGTAATTAAGTTACCCTTTGTTCAACGAGCCCTAATGGTGATGGGTCAAAGGATTTAAGTCGAATATAAAGTGATAAGTATTTATCTCCTTCATCCCTGTCATTTTACACAGTTAGGATCAGCTGGTAGCTCCGATTTATTTTTCCTTATCATCATGACTGAAAGAAAGCCGTTTATCCTTTGAAATTACCAAGATACGGACACGGACGTTGTTCCTCATCAAGGAATAACGAGCTTCTGGTGTTCCTTTTGTTTAAAAACATAAAGTATTATGGTAAATGGCGTTTCATTTACCATTGTGCTTATTTCTATGCTTTGATCTATCAACCTCTTATGTGTTAGAATTCTCAATTACCAGTACATAAATTCGGCAAAAATTTGTCGAATATTCGTACAGGGACGCGAAACATTTTGCTGTGCAATAAATCGGCCTTTTTTTCTATAAATTGGAACCGTATTTTAACTAATTCTCTGAGTCTCGGTAACATGAACCTAATAAACTAAAATCAACGGCAAATCATTTATCAAAAGCTTTTGTTGAATCTAAATATCTCTGAGTATGTGGTAGCGTATCACAAAGGCCTTTATGCTAGCTTTTGTGTCACAACTTAGCCCTGTCAATCTCGGTTAGGTCTATAACCTAACCAAATTTCGGCCACTGCGGCAATTTCAGCGGAAACTAGCCTAATGCGCAGGAAATAAGTGCACGAGCGCTTGCTAATACAGGTGCATTTACGTGGCTGTCCAAAGTTTATATTCTGTACCGAAATAGGTATTTTTAAGACAAGCTCGCATTTGTACCCACGATATAAATAATAATACGACCAGCTTGTAAATATCCCACGTCAGGGCAAGGGTACTTCTCAAAAGAAGGATTGATCATAATTATCAAATCTACTCTATTTTTAAGTAAATTGGAATATATTCTTTCATTTCAATTTATTCCCCTTTTCACTTGGCTGATATCACCCCGATGAACTAAGTAAAATTTAGTTACTTTTGGCACAATGGTGTCAACAAACCCAACGCGACGTTCATCCAACACTGTATTTATGACTAAGTGCAACGCAACAACCATTGAAGTACAAATATCATAACAGAAAACAAAGCTTCAATATAAACGAACCATGAATGTATGTCTAGAATCACCGCAATCAGTTATTCTACCTGTAGTTCTTGAAATATTCTGTACTCGGTTGAGACATAGAGTTTTAAATTAGAACATATTACGACCATATTTTCTTTAACACTGAACTTTCTAAAATGATTGAGAAATAAACTCCAGTCTTAGACAGATTTTGTATAATGAATGAAATGTTAAATATTCAAGAAAAAAATATATTTGATTCATCAACAATTTTTATACTGGGTTTTGATTACTACTTTTCATTTCATTTGGCTTTCATTCAAATATTCAAAGTACGAGTGAATGTACTGTATACAGTCCCAGACATCTTTTGGGTTTTATTAAACGGAACCAATTGACTACCATCAGAATATAAAAGAGTTCGTTGACACCTCAATGCAGAGGTACTATGAGTAAATTAATAAATAACTTTATTTGAATTCACTGCAGCACGAATCGACATTTTAAGCATTCATTCAAATATAATTTTAGAATTTAGAATAAATTTAATAGATCCATTAAAATGTATCCTTTTCACTCTCCTGCTATTGGACGACAATTTCTGTGGGTTCAAATTAAATAACAAATTTTGTCTAATACCTACCACTAACCGCTGCAATAGTTAAACTGTCTATTAACAAAACGAGGCTGTCAGGGACACATACTCAACGACGCGGGTCAGTATCACCCCCATTCAAAGGGCATTTAACGCTACGCTAACCACCGCCTGCCAAACCAGAATAACTGCAGAAGGCGACTATCGATCCATGGACTGTCGTCAATGTGGTGATTTTTTTTTATTATAATACTTAAAAAAATCTGACAGTCCTTAAAATAAAATTGGGTATGCCATAAGAAATTTGATCAGCTGTTAAAAATATATAACGGCTTTCTTGAAGAAGTTATAAATTTCCGTAAAGAGAAGCGTTGTTCAAAATATGTCTGAATTCTATTGAAAGTGATATTTATAATGTCCAACTAAAATTAGAAACTTTCCATGAAGAAACAATTTTGTTGGATAGTTTCATTGTAACCAAATACAAGTATGTCAGCTCCTTTAAACATTACACTGGCACGAAGGCGGCTTGAGAGCTTTCCCTTTTTGCATCGCGTCGGAAATGTTTGTATAAGCTAGACGCGATGGGTCTCAGGCTATCATTCGTAAAAAGAACATCTTAATCTTGAACTGAGTGCAGGATAGTGACAACAACGTTGTCAGGCTGAGAATTGTTGCTCTTTTCACCAAGAAAGTAAAAAACCCTAACACGATCACTTTGTTGTCTGTCTGTCTGTTTGAATTGATGAAAATACATATTCGAAAAAAAAATAAAATAAAATAAAAGAAGGTAAAAGCGCGAGTCAGACTCACGCTTGAACGATATTTTCTATTCAAGGTTCAAAAGTTTATCTATACGTTAAACTTGAAGAAACTTTTACGGCTGGTATGTAGACACATTAGTACTTGCTTGCTTAGTTAATGCGAAATGACTAAAAACTTACATTTTTCAAGTCTCTATTTATGTCGTTATTTGTTTGTGAAAATGTAGGATAAATTGCTTCTGGCAGTAGCCAGTTGCAACAGTTTGTCAAAGCGAGCTTCTCTCTAAATTCCGCATTTAATATGACTTATAACACAGTTCAGTAATTAGTTAATGAGATGACATGACGTGACATAATATAATAACGTGACGTTAGACCCCGGATTTAGCGCAGCGTACTTCGGTATAGCGTTTGAAGCATTAATCTGCATTATCAGGTTATCTAAAACTTTGGCATATGACAAGCATAAATTAATTTTGTATAGAGATTTATCAGGTAGCCAATCAGTATGTAAAGTTAATTCAACAGAACCTTCTTTTTATTAAAATTTATTGATTAAAATGGAATGAATATTGTCGCAATTCATACTCTGTGTCAAAATCGATCATGTTTTCTTTTATATTCTTCGACTTTCACTCAATGAAATCTTGTCTCAAAGTAAGCTGAGCTTGTATTATGAGTACTAGACAACTGATAAACATACTTATATACTTCTAAATACTCATACGTTATAGATCAATTACACTCGAAACAGAACAAATGATAGTGCCCATCACACAAACATTTATTTTGTCCTGGGTGGGGATCGCACCCACGACCTCTGGTATAGCAGACAGGGCCACTAACCACTAGACCAGCAGGCCTGTCCTGTTTAACATAGATATTTATAAATAGACTAAAATGAATATTAATAATCAAAATCACAATAAAGTCATTTACTGTGCGGGTGTTGTGGTAAGATGTAGTATTGAAAATGTGGTTAACCTATGAATCCGGATTCTATATTTGCGTGATCAGGAAGTGTAAATCTAGAATTAAATAAATATCTACTTAACATATTATTATTGAACAAATAATTAGCATCAATTTGTATGAACAAATGTGGTTAGATATAACTAAATTTAATCGGCTTTGTTGCTTTACACTAATTATATAGTCTGCTATGCTAATAATAGTACAAATGCCAAAGTTTGTTATGATCGATAGATAGATGTTTGTTTCTGAATCACTCCAGACCGCACGAATCTGGTTATTTTCTCACATAAGCTATGTGCTATTTGTATACGAGCAAGAACAGCACATTTATGTCTTTCTACCTGGACAAAACCTCGAGTATTTCCTCAATATGCGAAATTAATTCTTATTAAATATACGTAGGTTTTCCCATTTTTCCACCGCAGTAGAGGAAAAATGAATTTTCATATTCATCCTGTTTAATATTTTTAATTAAGCGAATTTTTATCGCTTTTTGTTGTCGTCTACTCGTCTAGAACACACTATAGACGTGGTATTTGTTGGTTTAAAATGTAGAACCTACCTTATAGGATCAATAATTACAATTGTGTATAAAATAAAAAATACGTATACCACATTCTTTTGAAATCTACTTGAAGTTCTAATTAGTTTTTTTTAGTAAAATCGCCTATTATCAACCTGTATGCCGAGTTTATCCCGTGTACCTACCTATATTAAAAAAAAATACATGTAGATGTTTGTTACAAAAATATTTATTTTGTATGTAGTTTGTTTAAAAAATGAACGCAATATTTATGTTGTGGGTATTGGTTCTTTAAATTTCCATTATAAGTATTCATGTTTCTTTTATGTCTAAACGATTCCTATTCGTTTGAATATGGTTAGCCTCATGTGATGAGATCACCGTTTCGTTATTCTGAATACACAACTGATAACTCATATTAGACGGGTAAATCCGATACATTATATTCTCATCTTGTTACTATGTGACTGATATAATATTTGGTTGATCTTTCTAAAATGAGATAGGCAGCGTGCACGCTCAATCTCGATCCGTGATCTAAGGTCAAGATCGTGTACACGCCATAAATATAAGAATATCTATTTTTTTTCACTAAAACCTAAATAAAACAAATAAATACGTAAGCTAAAGTAAAATGGTTTGAGTTAATACAAAAACTCATTTTCGAAAGAAGCTTTTTCAAATCTCATATTTAACTTCATAAATGTCTACTGTATCGGCAAAAACTCAATTTTGGTTAGCCCCTAACAGTATTTTTTGCTTACAAATGAAATAGATAAGCTGTAGGTAAGACTGGTCAACGAACGGAGGCCAGACAAGCAAATCACAACGACAAGATTTGTTTGTCTATAAAATTAAATTGAAATTTTCGTGCTCATACAAATTGAAAACTAACTCTTAATGAATAATCACATTACCAAAACAGAGTAAACAACTATTTTCAGTATAAATTCACGTTCACTAAATTACTCCAAAGAATAAGTACTTACTACATTCATAGAAACTGTATGATTGAGGTCTTCAGAGTAAGAAATAAATGAAGTCTCCACGGAACAAGTTGGCCAATAAAATTGACAAAATATAGGGTCAAGTAGTAAGTACAATGTATTGGCTCGCAACGAAAGTATATGAAATATTGGAAGGCCTACGGGGACGGTGTCTAGGTAACTAAACCTAGGCACCTACATTTCATATCGTTCCTTTGAATGTTATTTAGAATTGAAAGAGGTATAATAAATCCTGAGTTCTAGCGTATTGTAACACATTGAACAAAAATATTTTTTTATCATATTGATATAGCGATTCTGATGTTTCAACGCCTTTACACTAGTCCGTGTCTATTTTTTTTACGTAGGTAAATAGGTATTCATGACATAACAGAACAATGCAGCTAGTGAAATGAGCTCCGCACAATAAAACAGAACGAATTACATATCCCTTCTAATTCATTGTTCACTCGTGCGGGTCTCACCAAATGGCTTCTAATCCCACAAACTTTCTGGGATAATGGTAACGCATATTTCCATTGAACCCCATGGACTAGCCATTAGCAAAGTCGCCTCCGTCTAATCGGTCGAACCAATAGTTTTACGATTACATAGATTGTACGTGTACTACATAAGTCTATGTATTACGCAAACATTAATATGTTAAGCCGCTTGGAACTGTTGCTAATAGCTTTATTAAAGTTTCAAAGTCCCAGATTACAATGTAATATGACGTAAGTCATATAAGCTCCCTCAGCTTATACTGTAATTCAGCAAAATATAAAGTATACACGAATTTATTACATTGTCTCATTAATAAGCATTTTGCTCGTAACTTTAAACTTTCCTCTTTTTTATTTTATTTAACTAGTTTTAACGTAATGACCGCCACTCCTATGATAATTTAATTATTAAGAGCTCGAGGGACGAAAGAGGAAATATAATAATAAATCGTATAAAATACATTTTACCGGAGGGCATAATTACAAGCGTAGCTAACCCTTGTGAGGAAAAAACACATACAAGGTCTTTTAAACAGCAATATTCCTTAGGGCGTATTGTGGCGAGCTGAGGGTTATATCGTACGTACAAACGTGCCTACTTGAATCGTAGCGAGGCACGAAGCATTTTTTCTTTTGTTTCAGGGCACTGCAACTGACAAAGAAGAGTGCCTATTTTTCAAATTCTGATTTATTTCATTTCGAGAACTCTTGCCATGTTTTCTTATGCGTGGACACTGGAAAACTGGCCATTCAAGTAAAACAAATCCGTATTGTTAATATCAGTAGGGTTAAATCTGACGATTTGAAATTATACAGTCTTCCAACAAATCTCGTAGTAAAACGATCGACGAGTTTTATACGAACACAAACAGCAAAGTAACAAATGGCTCCATTTACTTCAAGACAATTTAACTGAAGTTTTCTATAGTTTCTTCTTTAGTTTAAAATAGAAAAGTTTTGAATTTGAAGATGGAGATCTGAAAACTTGTTCATTTTCAATAGTTAGAGATGACTATTTGAAAACAAAGTGCTCAAAAGTGGAATTCTGAACTTTAGATTATATTATTAGAGGTTAAACAGTGTTTATAAATTAATTGAATCTACTATCGTGTCGACAATTTTCCGAGTGAAAGGGAACAATTTAAGTATGAGTAGGTATATGCAAGCAGAATTGAGTGGTATGGTGTTACCATATCAACGGCCAGTGTGATTTAGAAATTCTCGATTTACAAAGTCTGAGTAATTTGGATAGTTTTGAATACTCCGCTGAATAGTTATAAACAGGAGTCTAAACTAGGATAAAAATTAACTTGGTATTAGTCAGTATCAGTTATTTTCAATGTGCTCTCTTTTTGGAATCGATACGTAACATAAAAAAAAAATTATCAATAGTTGCGGTATTTTTATTCCAGGTTATAAAATCACGACATATTCTGAGTTTTACATATTAACATTTTCCCTTTTTTGCAGCCGGAGAAACAGTGCCTAGCAACAGAAGAGGCATTCGCACGTCGGTCCAGTCGCACGGACCGCACGACGCGCATGCTGCTCGCGGTGCTCGGCCTGTTTCTCTCCACGGAGGTGCCGCAGGGACTGCTGGGCCTGGCCAGTGCCCTCGCCCCCAACTTCTTTAAGAGCTGCTATAGTATGTTTGGTAAGTAAACACATTTTTATAGAAACTGAGGATGATTCAGACTTAAATGATATAACGGTTTACTCACGCGTATTTATCGGGATAGCCCGACTAGTTTCGGATCCAACCGAAGTCCTTAATCATGAGCTGACTGTTCGACATCAGTTCGACTCGCGACCTCGCCACCGCGTTAGCTCATGATTAAGGACGCTGGTTGGGTCCGAAACTAGTTAGGCTATCCCGATATATATGCCTGAGTAAACTGTTATATCATTTAAGTATATACCCATTTTCTTTAGAAACATAACGAAATGTAGATTTACTATAGCAGGTGGACCGTATTAGACGAATTCGTATCCTTGATTTTTACTATATTATTATAAACCCTTGGAGATTTTGTCCCCTTAACGTTATGATGTCTACAGTCCCATGAAACTATCAGAGGGAAAGCGCTCTTCAGAGCATTACTAATGTAATAGAAATCTTTTTGGAAAGGACCAAACCAAATTTGTAACAAATACTAAGTAAGTACATTATTATTTCTCCTAACCTAAGCTCCCCTGAAACCATTTTGTTGCTAGCTAGCAGACATTATCATAAATAGATAGTCTTAAAACCAATTTTGTGGTTCATTGGGTTCGGGTTCGTGGACTAACATTAAATATAGCGTGTAATATGAGTAGGCAGGCTGAAAAAATATTAAACTACATAAATCATAACAAATAGTTTTAGAAGTTTTGCCTCAGGGAGGCATTAGTTGTGCTGGAAGTTTACAAACTAAAAACAGAGCAAATGCGTGTTAAATGTTTTGGCAATAATGTGAACTTAAATATAGATAAATAAAGGTAAAAAAACTTGTTAAATTTATCCAGTCAACATCATTAATTAAACGTCCTAAATTAAATAAGTCAATATAAAATAATGGAGCATTCTTCAAGTCTATTTGTAAGGACTTGACTATTACTTGAGTGCTTAATAAATGAGGGACAGAACATTATTAAGAAAAATGACCAGAATTTTTCAAGTTATAAGTATTAAATTATGTTTTTGTAATGAGAAGAAGGTTTTTCACTAGCTACGTCTGCCCTTCTAGGCAAATGACATTAATGTATGGAGATGAAAGGCTTATGTCACGTGATTTATCGAAAGGAACTGTCATTTCCATACATTTGTGCATTTTCTATTGAAGTTAACAATTATAGAAATGTTACTAGGCTTGATATGTATGTCTATATGTAGAGTATCCAATACAAACTCAGTGACGTTTATTTATTTTTTTCCGATATGAGTGTACAAAGCTTGTTTGATCAAATAGTTCTCTTTGAAATGCGCACTGCACAGTTGTAAAAGTACACGACTTGCTCTACACAAGTAAAAAAATATAGGTACGGCCAGTAAAAACATTTTACTGTCCTTTTTACATTTTATTTTTTTATAAAACCTGCCGTAAACACTCTTTTGTTCATTATTTATATACAAATAGGTACAAAATAATGTTCTCAAATATTAAATGTTGGAAGGAAAAATAATCTCCCGCCTTAAATGATTACCCACGAGATTTATGTAATTACGCCTCGGTTTTCTGTAATTTATAGATATAATTGGTTCGTAAGAGGCTGGATGTAATGCTTAATTTCGCAGAAATATTAATATTACTCAAGTGTATCAAATACATTGTTGTGTGTTTATCACATAATAAATCTGTTAGGTTCAGGTGAACATAAACATTTTTGAGAGTAATCTGACATAGGTAGATATTTTTGAATGGAATGCTCATCTATACCATTTATTATACTAAAGAGTTTGTTTATTAGTTAAATAGGACCAGCCCAAATATTTCAAGTATTTTTAAATCTTAATCAATTTTTGGAAAAATAAAACAATTTCACAGTGAGCCGCGGAATCTTCACAAGTAACCGTAAAGCAATTTAATTAAATGAATAACGCTGTTTACATTGTAGTATACTGATAGCACGCTAATTTCCATATGTTGTCGGCAATCAAAGGGCTCAAAGCCGACTGAGACCGATAAATGAATATTTACACTAGTATAAATAATACCTAGTATGGCGGATACTAGGTATTATTCGTCGGTAGTAACAGTACTACGTATTCGAATGAATCTTCAAAGCAAGTGAATTCTTAGTAATATTATAGTAGTTTTAATTAAGTAAATAAAATTGTCTAACTGTATGTGTCTAGCGCAGACTCGAATTTAAATCGATACTGGTATACCTGCGGGACATACTCAGTTTCTTAAAATTTATGTTTCAGTAAATATAATAACCTACATTCATTTTTATTTTAATCCAAATGTTTCGCTAACCCAAGCCTTGGTAAGCTTAACTAACATTTATTTTATTTTAACAATTTACCAACATATGAGCACCTACGTAATATCCTATTAAGTTAATTTATATCTAAGCTTAATATCTCAATCTAAAGTAATTATATCATTACGATAAAAGTGGGTAGTGGGAAAATACATGATTCTTATAAGTAGGTACATCAATATGAGTTATATAAAACCCACGGGATCTCTATCGTGTTCGTGTTTCGAATTGTAAGTTATTTCTTGTCTTCATATTATTTTGCCATTAGCCGATAACTGCTCCTTAAGTCTATGGATCAAATTATTGCAATTGAGGAAAAGAGACAACGCTCTATACCGTTCAGTGTGCTATCACACTTCCACAACTGCAGCAGTTTTACTTTAAGATATGGTGGTATGGAACTAGGTTTCATATTTAAATTTATACGACACTAGCTTGAACAAAGGGTGCTTCGTGCCACCCGTGACTAAGAAAGGATCATGGAAGTCGCTCGTTCATGCAACTTACGTTTGTATTAACAACAAAAATGTGAGCGGTGGAAAAACCAGTAATATATTATTAACATCTAGGCTTATTAAATTAGTATTATGTATAAATGCGAAAGTAACTCTATCCACCGGTCTATTTATGTGGTGGTGTTATTACACGCAAACTATACTAGTTTAGATTCAATTTCATATGAAAGTAGTTGAAACTATACTAAATATAACGTAGGCTGGCTTTTACCGTGATAACCAATATCCATGTGGGCGTGATGCTCTATAATTTTAACTGAATACTGAAATAACAAGCAGACATGTGGCACGATGCAATAATGCTTTCATTAGTGTATTTCCAAATTGCTTTGTTTTAGGAGGATATAATCAGAACCAATTATCATCCTACATAACATAAATATAAGCAAACCAGGTACTTGGTACGTTAGGATGTTTATCAAATTTCACTCATTGATGAATCAAAAGCGAGCTTTATGAAAACTGCGTAATACTCTAAATAATGAACTTCAATGGAAATCAACGTTATATAATTATCATTAAATTTAAATCGTCACTATAGAGCGGCGTCTCTCTTCTACAACTGCAAACCATTACTTTAAAGATATATCTTTAAGAATTGGAAATGTAAATGCCACCAAACCAACTCGTAAGAAAGCTTGATTAAAAATAAACATACATTTCACAATTCACCTTACATAAATACTGAAAATAGTCTCACAAAAGAAACTTTACTCAAAGATATAACAAAGAAGTTTGTAATCCTTAAAACGTGGCCGCTTTCTTAGTTCTGAAATACTGTAGTACAAATCTTTTTTATTTACAAAGAGCATTCCTACAAAGGGATATTACTTATATAGTAAAGGTTTTTCTACCAAGAGGCTAAAAATACTAAACCTAATACCCATATCATGATACTGTACTAAAATAAAATAATTCTAACAAAAAATAAAAAGAGAGTCGAGGTCCCTCGACTGTTTCTCGGCTACACAATCAGGTTTGCTCCAGACTTTTATTTAATTGTTTTATTTAATTGTAGTATTGTAGTACTACTACCTAGTGTAGTATTGATACTATTTTGTGGTAGATAAATACAAAATGACTGTTCAATTAATAATGTCAGCTCACGGCTCACAACGAAGATACCGCCGTAAACTTGTAGAAAATAGAAAAATAAATTCAATAAATAGCAATACAATTTTGGGATAATTTACGTAAAGTGTTTAACCTTGTGTCGTTACCCAGTAAAGATTGAAATTGATTTGCAACGGTATTTTTTCGGCGATATGATCAAAGTAATCAAACACTTGCGCTTGCGCTAGCGGCCCATTCTTGAGTTCAGGTCATGACCCGAACTTTATCATATGTTCAGTGTGGCCACTAATAACGGTGGGGAAATTTTGCATTATGAATTAATTTGAACGGGGAAAAATCATAATCGCGTATCGAAGTAAAAGTCGCAGCAATGTGTTTGTAACATGAGACTACATATGCCCCTTCACGATCGTTATAGTCGTTTCATTACACCCTGTATAGGCATATTAGTATTATACATGCGAAAGTATTTCTACCTGCCGGTCTATTTATGTGGTGATACTATTATGGTGCTGTTACGCCTAAACTATACGTCTATGTTTTAAATACAATTTGATATGATTGTAGTTGAAACTATACTAAATAATAACGTAGGCTGCCTTTTGCCGTGATAACCAATATCCATGTGGGCGAATGCTCTATAATTTTAACCAAATACTGAAATAACAAGCAGACATGTGGCACGATGCAATAATGCTTTCATTAGTGTATTTCCAAATTGCTTGTTTTAGGAGGATATTATCAGAACCAATTATCATCCTACATAACATAAATATAAGCAAACCTGGTACTTTGTACGTTAGAATGTTTATCAAATTTCACTCATTGATTAATCAAAAGCGAGCTTTATGAAACTGCGTAATACTCTAAATAATGAACTTCAATAGAAATCAACGTTATATAATTATCATTAAATTTAAATCGTCACTACACGGCATAGAGCGGCGTCTATCTTCTACAACTGCAAACTATTACTTTAATGGTCTATCTTTAAAAACTGGAAATGTAACCGCACCAAATCAACTTGTAAGAAAACATGATTTAAAAATAAATACAAATTCCACAACTTACCTTAGCCATAATACTGAAAATAGTCTTACAAAAGAAACTTTACTCAAAGATATAACAAAGAAGTTTGTAATCCTTAAAACGTGGCCGCTTTCTTAGTTCTGAAATACTGTAGTACAAATCTTTTTTATTTACAAAGAGCATTCCTACAAAGGGATATTACTTACATAGTGAAGGCTTTCTACCAAGAGGCTAAAAATACTAATCCTAATACCCATATCATGATACTGTACTAAAATAAAATAATTCTAACATGTTTCTACAAATGTTTGAAGTCCTTCTCAATTTCTCTGGTCTGCCATCATCAGAACCTGACTTCCTTACCATGGGACCACCTGGAAAGTATACCCTATTAAAAAAAAAAAAGAATTCAGTGAATCGGTCTAGGCGTCCTTGAGTAATCGGTGATCATACATAAAAAACATAAGAGTAGACGACGAATTGGCAACCTACTCCTTTTTGGAGTCGTTAGAAAAAACAAACAAGAATTTCAAGTCTGATTTAATCTATTATTTCAGTCTAAGTAGGTAAGTTTGTAAGTAAAATATGAGTTCCGCAGAAGTCTTCCAATTAAGCTTGGTTGGCGGAACACATACATCAAAGGACATATTAAAATGCAGTTATCGACAAGTTCTTTCAATTTTATACAAAGTATCTCGAATCTGGGTCAATTAGAACTTTTCCAAGTTAATTAAGATTTACTTACATAAGATTTCCGAGAGCTTTGTCGATGTTGAGAAGTCAATAAAGTTATTGTCGCTCGGGGAACGTGGATTGCGAAAGGTTATACAATGTTTCCAAACGTCATGACCCTACCTTTTTAATGATGCGTCGTTATTGAAAAAAGTATGTGCTTCAACTTAATGATTGCGTCACGCATTTCTAGTGAATAGACAAGTGTGGAAAATCACAGGGTTTTCTTCACCTTGCGCTCTATATTTACACATTTTATAAGCACAGTCTGAACTGTATTTCGTAAATGATATAATGTCTATCATCGCTCATCGTGTGAGAGTTTAAACCAAGACACCTGCTGCGACTTTAAGATATATGATATGTCAACCTTGGGTTTATGATTGGGTTCGGAATGTAAATAAACACTGGAAATTTACGCATCCAGAATAAAAAACAACACCTGTAGTTGATTCAAAATTGGCTGCGTGTTTAAAGATCTTTTCAAAACATATCAGGTAGCAGGTGGTATTTAAAAGTAAATAGTACCAAAAGTACGATATAATTTTAGGGTAGGTACGTAGTTTGTATTATAAGATGAATAGTAATATAAGATCTGTATGACCAAATCTTTAAACAATGTTGCCGATTGATGAGTAAATAAATAATATAAACAGCGGAAATTTTATTTCCTATTAAAGATGTGTCACAATTCGGACTGATTTATTATTTACTGGCTACTTTTAATAAAACACTATGACAGGTTCTTTATTTCAAAGTAATATATTTTCGTTATTGATGGAGGTCGACAGCAAATGGCTGTAACTCAGTGGTTTTCGTTCAAAAACAATTTTATGATCAGTCCAGCAGTGGCTGGATTCAATTCGACCGATTGATGTTGGAATTACTTATAAAGTTTCGTACTCTTAAACTTGATGTTCATGGGGACATATTATATTATACAAGAATCAAAACAAGCAAAATATTTGAACTACGTGTCTCTAACGTTAATACTACATAGTTGCTTAGAGGCAGTTTTACTGTTGTCAATGCAGTACAATACACCCAGACTCAGAACAAATGATCGTGCTCATCGCTCAAACATTTGTCCTGGATGGGTATCGAACCCACGACCATGGTATAGTATCTGGTACAGCAGTCAGGGCCACTAACCACTAGACCAACAGGCTCTGCCAGTATCATTCATTACTAGCTCTTAAACAATACTCGTAGATAATGAATGTAGTTCCAAAGTCAGACTAATAGCACTTTTAATTTTTTCACCAACAATTTAAAGAGTTTTCTCCCTCCGCAGGTGACCTGATGGACGTACTAGCACTGTTCACGTCGTCAGTGAACTTCGTGCTGTACTGCAGCATGAGCCGTCAGTTCCGGTGCACCTTCGCCCGGCTCGCGCGGCGCATGCTCTCCGCTCCCGAGGAACCAGCCAAGTTCGCCAATAAATTAGAACCCACTACGCAGGTATCACAATGTTAGGGAACCTTTTTTACTTCAATGTTATAAAAAAAAAAAAACACAAATTTATTGCACAATCTTAGATAAACAAAGCAGCTTTTTCGCAAAACACAATTCTGTTGCACGCTTGGTGTACTTATTTTATTTTTATTCAGCAACTGCAATATTCAGTATTTACAACATTTATGCACTGAGTAGAAAACCAAAATGCTTACAGTCTGATATTAAAAGTGAAGTACCAAAAGCCTGTTTACTGAAATCACCTGTCCACAACTAAGTTGATTGATAACTCAAATATTTTTATACACCACACGTTACGTTATAAATACGTAAGACTACGCCACGTGTAGAAAACCGTTTTATTTTCAGACGTGAAACTAAAAACTCACCTTGTATTTACTAGGTACTAAAAATATTTTTGAGTAAAATAAACTTGAAACGAAAGTATTTTTATGTTAAAAAAAACGGAAAAGAAGAGGGAGAATATCTCACAATAATTTTAGTTTAGTTTCTCAACGACGATTGAGACAAAAACTTTTTTAAAGGGAAGGAAATTGTTTCGTATATTGCAATAAACAAACGTCTTTGAACAGCAGCTTTAGGTTTTGCGATTGAAATATTTAAGTACGTGAGTTTTTTTTTAATACATTTTACATACTAACACAGTATTTTTTTACTCACGCGTATTTATCGGGATAGCCCGACTACTATTGTTCTAGTTTTCGACTAGTCAAACCGGCTCGACTCGAGACCCCGCCGCGTCAGCTCATGATTACGGACTCCGGTTGGGTTCGAAACTAGTCGGGCTAACTCTATAAGTACGCGTAAGTAAACCGATAACATATAATTATGATTCCATCGCAGGGAAGTTATAATGACACATAGTATTTGTTAAGGAACTAACTCGATCGTATCAGTGTCGTTTTAGAAATACTCACATCAGGACTTTTCGTAATAAATGTACCTATTTATATCGCTTTACGAAAAAACACAATTGAAATAAACAACAGACAGATTAGAAAAACGACAACTCAAATTACCTATATATTTTTCGTCTTATAAAAATAAACGTATCGCGTTAAATAAGTCCGTATTTTCATGTCTATTTATAATTAGTCAAAGCTGAAACTTTTTCAATTCATAACTTTTGTAAGAAGTATTAATGTTCATTACAAAGGCGAGTCACGGTGAATGAACAATGTAATTTTTCGCGAATTTGTATTTTGTTTGTAATAAAACATAAAACAAGTTACCAGAAACAGATCAAAATCTTAAATAGCTACATAAACATTTATGTTAAGAACAAAATTATGAACGTTTGAAGTTAATTTATAAGGGAAGTAATAAAAGATAAAAAGTATTTGTTATCTTCATAAAATATCGAGATTAGCTCTCTTTAGAAGTGAGTGTTTGATGAGAGGATAGATAAATTTTGCAGCAGGTGCATCGTAAATATTCTTAACAATGTAGTATGGTTTGCCTCGAATCCTCCAAGGTTAAAAGCAATAGGTACTCAATAAGAATGAAGACTCTTACAAACAAACAAAAAAAGGCAGTAAATACAGTCTTCAGAGTACAGTAGGTACTATACAGTCTGTATTCACAAAGAAAACAAAAGTAAATCTTGAAATAATTTCATACATTTTTTCATAAGCGAATATTCATAAAGGGAAGCCAATCTTTCCATTTCGCAAATATGTGATTAATTACATTGACCTCTCATGAAAAATTGCCTTTTCGTTCGCTGTGAATACCAAGGAACACACACACAAAATATACTCAGCTTGATTAATTAAATATTGTACCTATACACACATATGAAGACAGACAATGTATACCTTCATTGTTTAATTGACAGCGCTACATACGCCCGAATAGTTCGGTATTCAACTGTTTTGCCTAAGATAGATTTCCAAGGAGTCTTCATATAATCCACATTGTTCTCAACATGATGGACTTGACAATTAGTAGCATCCATCTTGGGATTAGTGTATGACAGTTGCTATGGCCAATATGTAGGAAGTTTGTATTAATTGAATGATTGCTTGGTTCGCAGGTCACCGGGCCGCTATAGCGCCAAATCCCCGCCCTCATCAGGGTGGTAGAAGAGAGTATAATATAAATAACTATACAGGTAAGCAAAGCGCCATTATTTTCTTTGTATTTTACAATGTATACCTTTCGTGATAGTTGAGACTGGAAAGAAACAAAAGAGAATAGCCAAACATGGGAAAATATCTAGCCTTGGTTTATACAGAATTAAAAATTTTGTTTTCCGAACCAGAGATGGGTTTATTGTTGGAAAAGTTCTGCCGTCGTTAAAGAAAATAAAGAAAACGGGACTCCACAAGAAACTACCGTCAAAATTTTATCTGCATAAACTAAACTTCTTTAAACTATCGGGGTTGACTTTGTGAATGGTATTTTGTCATATCATTTAACCTAGACCACTGATAGAACGCGCTCACGAATCAAATAAAATGCTATTTCTTTTAATATTGAAGAAAAAAACTAAAATTAATTGCAGTAACATGTCAATATCAGGTGACGTGCCAAAACGAAATGTCAGGTAGATACATAATTATTCAATCAACGCTGGCGTTTATAAAATGTTGCTTGTCTGGGCAGGATTACCACATTTTACACGAGTACCTAATCTACACCCTAAATCAGATAGCCATACGTTGCACATATGATAATCCCGGATAACTAAACCGCGTATTAAAAATTGGATTTATTATTAATCCATATTAGTAAAGGTGACACAGTAATTGGAAATGCAGGGGTAAAAAGTTGAAGTGCCAATAAGACTGATTGATGGATAGCACACAGATTAAAAGTATTAATTAACAAGTGCCGCGTTTCCGGAGTATAGAGAATGTTTATAATAGTAACAGTTACGAGTTAAGCATTGTTTTTCGTAGATATGCTATCACAGTTGTGATAATTAAGTTTCGTTTTCGTTCTATTTGTTTGCAAGTAGGCGTTGCGTGGTCGTTTGTTGATAGAAACGTTTCCTGTTGTAGGCAATATGTGAAGCTTTTTATACAGATAGATTGTAGATACTGTGAAATAACCAGAAATGAGGACAGTAATCTCTCACTGGTTTTCTATAATCTTGTATATAAAATTTCCGTGTCAGTTACCGTAGTCCTCCAAAACGGCTGCACTGATTCTCTTGAAATTTTGTATATGCATTCAGCAGGTCAGCAGCAGGGTTCAGCAGGTTCAAAAACGGCCAAAAAGTATTTTTCATCCCTATTTTTTTTGCGAACGAAATCGCGGGCAACAGCCAGTTTATTATAAAATCCTCCTTTTTCTGTCGACTGCAAAGCAAAGGAAAAATGCAGTTTCAGAAAGTATACATATGACATTTTGTACGAAACCCGCAACGCCATCATTATTACGTCACCTTCACATCTGTGAATAAGTTTTACAAAATACAGGGATTGCCTTACAGCAGTACAAGAGCGTGATTGAGTGACGCAGATTAGTAACAGAACGCTATTCAGACGCCATCTGCTAGTGAGGGGTAACTTTGATATTTAATCTAGAATCACGTGGGAAACACTTGACTATCAATCGAATATGATTAATTCGAACGAAATTAATTTTTAGATGTCTTTATATATCTATCGCTACTTAAGGTCGTAAAACAGGAACAGTTAATAAACGCTGACTTAAAGTTGATGATTCAGTAGCTAGTATTTTGAAGTAATTACTCAAGTCAATGATTCGCGAGATTCCAATAAGGAAGCTAAAACGACGTGTTGAAAGCGGAATATCACTCACATGTGTTATTTATGGAAAGCTTCGTGTAATTTTGGGCGCGACCGGACTAAATCATAATTAAGGGGTTCGGCTTCAGAAACTAGAACATCACTCGCTGTTTTAAACGAGGTTAGCAACAACTCGAACAAAGTATATGTTCCGAAAAGCTCCTGAATAAATATGGTCGACCTCATTAAATGAAAATAGTTAGGAACTAAAATATTCTTGTTAAAGTGTTCATGTACCTAACTTTAGGAGTATTCTGTGAAAATAATAGCCTTGCAATATTGATCTTTAATTATACACAAAATTTAAAAATGTTTTATAAAATTAATATCTACATAGCATCGATTCTAAAATGAAAAGTTCGATTTCAATCATGGCCTCTTCGGTTATAATTAGATACCCATATCACCATATCAGATGTGAACCACACTAATGATGGTCTTAAAACGTTTTTAATTGACCTGGAATCGTTGATTGCTTTAGGTACTGGGCAATACTAGTTAATGGGACGTAAATGTAGTGGCAGGGACAAAGCGCCCCTTCGGCCGGGATTAAAATTATTACGCAGCTGCACTTCCCTATTGTCTGGAGGAAATAGCACTGGGGGCATCCCAAACCTCTTGGAGCTGGTGTAGGTAGAGAAACGGGACGGTGCAATACAATACGTATAGCAGCGTCTCACTTCCACAACGGCCAGTCTTGATATGAGAGGAAGTTGTAGGCCTTAGTTTAAAGCTCAATGAATACGATTACTTATCTTAAAGCCAGATCGAATAAGGGTTAAGAGACCTCTCTTAAGGAAAATTACCTGAATGCTCTTAACAAGGCTGTCAAACAAATACCCCCGATTTATCAGAGATAGGTTTAATTGTAAGACATTTGTAAATGGTAATGTCTTAATCAATTTGCAGCGAAAGCTTTTATTTCTTCAGCAATGGACCCACTGTATTTAATCAATATATTTCAATGAAACCTGACCCGGCATAGAAGACTTATTAGCTACGGGACATTTAAATAGGACAAGGTTGTTTTTTGTGGGCCTCACATTGTAAAATTTCAAGAGCAATGTAAAATGTTTTCAAAAATGGTCAATTTTTTTTTTGGTTTTGCGAACTATGAGTGTTTTAAACTATAGGGTCAGTTTCGCGTTAAATGTAATCCAAACAATAGCCTAACTAAAAGTTTCAAAGGTCAGGTTTTAAAACTGAACACATGTTGACTTTTTGTTTTGTTATTCTCTACTTCCAGTGGCAGTTTACACAACGTTGTGGTTTTCAACTTCGTTCATTTTAGTACATCAAATTAGTTAATGTTTTGTATAGTTTTCGTAAAGAGGTAAGGAAAATACCAGTTATCAATAGATGTTATAAGTATTAATAAAGGGTCGATCTATTTTCGTCTTTCCCTTTTCGAATTATATCGGGGGACTATGGAATTTAGCTGAAAGGATGCTTAACTAGATCCCGTACTTAATCCTTGAGCGGTTCCTAAGAATTTCAGGATTAAATATTAGGAATGGTTATTTGCTGAAGTCTCTAAAAAATGGGGTCAAAGCGAAAGCTCTTGATGGCTTCGATCCAAGCTCCATTGTCTGGACATCTTATATTGACTAGACTAATGACGCTTGGATGATAGCCAAACCCTGATGATTTTCCAGTTGTAGACCATCACTTTAATAATTTAATAAAACTGGGTCAACGTGTTATATTATTCATTTTAATGAACTGTTAATGTCTAGTAAACAAAAGCGGTGTAAATGCGTGTCATCTGCATTGCACGTAACGTACGAGTAGTAGTAATATGGCTATCGGAATATTTATCTCGAATGAAAAAGGTTGAATACCTCAGCTTCATTTGATCAGTCTAGTTAAAAGCAGCTTCCATCAATATCGAGTGGTTTATCGACTGATTTGGACAAACCGATTAAAAGTTTAATTGATTTAGAAATTGACTGAAATGTTCGTCTATTCGTTTGTCGAAACTTATTAATGGTCAAAAGTTTCATTACGGTATGTTAAAGCGTTGGATTTTTATGTAGTTTTGTATAGATGAGATTTAATAAACTTAAATATTTTTTCAGATATTTTATTTTTACAGCTCATCAATCAATCATAACATTAGGTATCATCAAAATTAACATAACAGGTAATTAGATAGCTAAATAAACCTTTTTAGTTTCTCCTCATATTTAAAAATGCCTATTGTAGTCACAAATCACCAAACAGAGAGAGATAGGCAAAGCAAACCAATCCTTTGTGTTGCATTTTTTATCGCCTAAGCTTTCCGTTAAGCTTTTGTCTTTGTGGGCTATTGGTTTATAGCATAACCATCGTAAATTCTGCATTCATATACGTATCTATCATATAAGGAAGTGACTTACTGAGCCCGTATGAAGGCTTTTCCTCAAAATTATGCAGGAAATGTTCCCATCAAATGACTCATCTACGTGAAAACATAAAAACACACTGGTTCATTGTGAAAACGGATGTATACTTACATATAGAGCGTCAAATATGATTCCGGGTTACGTGACACGTGTGCCAATAGCCTGCAATACCTTTGCCGAGTGGGTTATACTTCGATAGGAAAAATAAATTAGGTACCCGTGGCAATACTCTTATAATATAAATAGATGTAGGTGATAAAATGAAAGTTATCTTCCAGATTCTAAAAAATACTGGCCATACCAGATGAGGGTTGCTCAAAAAGGTTATAGAAATGTAACTCTTAACTCTAGATACTCTTTATCGCACACCACATTAGAGTAGGATTTAATACATGATTAGTACGAAATAATTAGTTAAAACCATGTAGAGGCGTAGGCAGATCAATAATATGAGATTTTTTCCTTAAAGTGTGTTTGTACTTTTCATGTCAGCTAAATGTGAAAATACCGTGAAAAATAGGCTTTTTTTAATGGTTAATGGGCGTTGTTATTTTTAAGGAACGAATAAGGAAGAAAAACAATCTCATCTTGATAGCCCCAAAAATAAACCCTGGTCGAATAGTCCTAATTTGAAATCTGTTTGGAAGGACAGTCGGAGATTAGTCCAGTCAAGGCCTCAGCTTTAGGTGTCATTAAAGATAAGGGTCATGTAACGAGAGCCAACCAGCGTTATCTTGTTAACAAACCAATTTCAAGATGATAAAATCATTGTGAATAACTGCTTAATAATAGCTACTGAGATTGAAAATGAGGCAAACAAAACAGCTTGTTAAAATACAACTGAATGTATCGTTGGTACGGTGGTACAATCAGCGGAAAAAAACAAGATACACAATAAAAGTAAACAATGTTATACACCAAAAATAAATGTGTATAAATTCTGACTCTTAAAGGCATGAAGTAGCGATAGATACGAGGAGACGATTTAGAAGATCTTTAAGTTTATTTATTTATATGAATCTCCAACAAAAGATGTACACAGAACATGATAGTAGCACGTAGTAGAAGCGGTTTGGGGTATTTTTAATCGTTGGGAGGGATATATCAGGATATATCCTCACGCCATACCCTCGACGTGGGTTTAAGTCATTAGCGTTTCACCCCGGAAAACAAAAAAAAAAACGAGGTGTGCTCTCTCACTTACAGGAGACCACAACGTTCATAATAATGATTACAACTAAGTAAACAATGTTTGTTGAATTTTAAACAAGCTAGGTAAACATTTTTATTCTAGGTAAAAGTTAGGTAAAAGTTACTCACCACAATTTATTTTTGTCCAGTTGGTATAAAATTCGGATTTCGTGCTCAACTTGTTGCTGACTACACGTACCTACACCCAGAATTTAGAGACAGCTGCCTACAAAACGTATATTATTCAAAAGATATAATATAATATGTATAAAATACTGTATCATCATATAAACTGTCTGTCGTCGTCTAGGAGATTTGCAACGTAATTCCGATGAACGTGACACGCGTGACTCTAGCTTGATAATATCTTTATTGGGGTTGAAATATACGAAGGAGGATCATAAAATGTTGGAGTTAAAAATAAAGTCTACAAGATACTGTATAACGAGACAGCTCCTTGTAAATAGATAAGAAATGACATGCTCCTACAGATATAAACATATATTTTTTTATCGTTATCAAAATGTCATTAAAATTTTCCAGCAACTATTAACGTTTCGATGAATATATTTTAAATTTAATTTAAAAAGCTGCCATCATTTTAAAATTTCCAATAACAATTATGTTTAAATATCGTTTGAAACTACGACTCAGCAAAAAGTACTTACATAAATAAAGGTCTATTAAACAGTGCTTTCTCTAAACGCCTATAAAGATCAAAAAATCGTTCTAGAAATCGGTTTTCTTTAGAACATTAATATCCATTACAATAACCGTCGGAAAGTACTATAAAACTAAAAGGTCCATTCCATGATTGGAAGCCTAACCTTGTTTGGAGGCCTAAGCGAATGCTGTCCGAAGCTATTTCGCAATTCAGTTCAGGAAACTAATAACCATAACTTGAATTTATAGTTTGGAATTAACAGAGGGTCAATGATTGAATTATTCACTAGTTGTAAAACCTTTGGTGTTTCAAACATTCGGGTTAGCTAAGCTGATTACTGGGCGGAAGTATGCGGTGCGAAATTACTTTAAATGTAAAGTGATAATGTGCCTAAGTGTATCACTTTTAATATCCTAATATATTTTTCAGACTTGTTAATATAAGCGTGACAGTCTGCTTTCAAAACTGAAGAAGTTGAAATGCTTTTGAATAGCTGTGTACACTTTTAAACAACAACTTACCAGCATTTATTGCTAACTCCAAACCTTTCATCTGACGAAACCGTATAACTTTATATTGATGTGCACAGAGTTTATATTACAGTCTTTAAATCCGGTTTTCCGCCCTCCAACTGAAAAACAGTAATCGCGCTTTATGCTGCCATATATCTTAAAACTTCAGAGGTCCTGACCCAGTATACTCCAGTGAATACAAAGTGAACTTGCGTGTACTGCAATATAAACTTAAACTACCGTAAAATATTGCATTCGAACTTCAGTACTAGGAAACATGATATAAACAACTTGAAATCGCAACGCGAACTCATAAATATATTTTCTATTTTATTGGAAATGATGCTCCTATAGAAATCGAAGTAAAGTTTAAATCGAAAACTAGTTTTACTGTCTGTCGTCGTTTAAAATGTCTTGTTTGCTGAAAAATGGATAAATATCATGACAGGTTGAAAACCCTTTTATTGATTATAGCAGTCTGAAAATTTGCTGGAATAACATTTGATTTCTATATAGGAATGATTAGAGCATGGACTACAATGCTTGGCAGTGAGTTGACGATTCCACAGTCCAATATTTAGATCGGTTAAAAATCTGTATTCAGAACGAAACTTTATTATCATCGACTAGAAAATACATTATCATCACAAACGTCATCAACCACAACCCTTAAAATCCCACAGCTGGGCATTAGTTCTTTTATGATCTGTTTTTTGAAAAGATAAACAAATAATCTCAACAGAATAACATAACAAAGGAGTGTGTTAATAAAGTTTTCTCTTTCTGTTTTAACAATAAACTTATGGAAATGAGTAATAACTCTAGAGGGTGTAATTCCATCGCAATTAGTTTTAGCGTACGTGCGTTGATTAGCCACGGAGGACGTGAATTTACGGTATTAGTTGGACACTAGCTGTCATGTCGCGTTTGGGTCGGTTCATTAACATTTCGTACCAAACAAAATTAAATACTTTACTTTCATAATTGTAACAAACATATTTGAATTATTAAAGTTGTTTAATACGAGTTTATTATGTTATGTGTTTCGGTCAATAAGTTCTTTTTTTACGTGACATAAATGATTCTATTGTTAGCCAAAATAAAATAACACTCGCCATTTCTTATCATTAGAAGTAAGTCGACTGACACCCACGGGACAATACGAATTACAAGAACCGAAATTATTCATTTAGAATAAAAAAAAGTCCCTGTAGTCGTTGTTTTTGACGCCTTACTGTTATAAATATAGAAGCCACTCGATCAACGGACTTGTTAAGATGGAAAATTTCCACTCGTATCTTCGCGTAAAATATGAATTTTGGTGACAAAGATGAATGGTATTTTGTTTGTGATAAATCAAGATTTATCTTAGTTATTGGCCGTAATATTGAAAGATATGTAATTGAATTATGAACATAATTTATTCAGAAAGTCTCTCTTGAACTTTGACGACTTTCAGTTTTTAGTCGCGATTAAGTCCTTTTGATTGGCAAATTCAAGTTGTTAATTAAACCTATTCATTCTCCAATCGATTTTAACGACTTTAAACTTTCAACTTCATTTTACGTTGACGATATACATGTAAACATGATCTACTTTTTACCCCTTTCACGAATTTAGACCCATATTTATTTTGGAAACCATGTCATTAATATACCCTGGACTGTTGGTGTCATATTCAAAAACCATTTATTCAAATTAGGCTACTAAGAAGCCTACTTTTTAACGAGAAAGTACCACGGACAGCAAACAGATTCACCCATCTTAAGTGCTTTTTGCTGTAGAAGAAAAAAACGGCCCAAATGTTACCTTTATCCATGCGAGATTATTTCGTTTCTTCTTTACCAAATCTAACATTTGAAGGTTAATCAGATAGGCTGTATTCTTACCCAATGTACCAACTTACTACGTTTCTGTACAGTCACGAGCAAATACACGTATACACACACCAAACAATTGAAGTTGAAATCGTGAAATTTTCTTTCAAATAAAACATTTTATATTTAGCTTACAACAGGAATATTCCATAACAGCTGCAACAATTTCGCGTAAAAAATCTACTGCAACTAGTCGTGTATACATGTTTTTGCTCGTGTCTGTACCCTATAATACAATCTTGATAATACAATTACAATACTTATTAGTCGCACGTGGAACTTTTCCGTAGCTGGCTATTATCCCGGCGATAAGTATATGGCTGAATGTCTCCCGTATTATTGGATGTACGGTCGAGTTAACAAAGCCTCTAAAGGGAATAATATACTTGAGAGCGATTTTGGGTTACTTGTATAAGTAATTCAGATCAGTATTTGATAGTACTTTGAATATTAGGTCTACTGAATAATCTAATTTAATAACGTTTGAGTGTTACTGATTAATTAGACTGCAACAAAGAAAAGGCCAAATTAATAAAAACCTTTTGCGACTGATCGATAAGTAGTAATAGAATTATAAAATGTAATCTTATTTAAAAAAAATCTCGTGTGACAATATCTAAAAATTGGCCAACATAATATATATTTCATGCCCAATTTTTTTCGGGAAAACATCTACGAAGTCGCGGGTAACGGCTAGTTTATAAGTAATTTAAACATTTTGTTAACATAATGGTTTTTTTTATAATTTACTACATACGAGCGGCATGTACTCTCAAATTATAAGTATTTCGCTTGTTATTCCCACAATGAACGTTTACGAGCCCGAGCGGGGAGATTTTCATGTAACATAAAATCTGTGTTTTTATTCCGAGGGATAAGCTACACAGTTTTACGACATGAAATTGAAAATACACAAGAGCCTCGTGAACGTTAATTTGTGTAAACAAATTAAAATAGCGTGGAGTTATACGTGTGCGATTTATGAATCGTCAGCAAAAAAGTTTAAATGAAACTTTAACCAATTTTCATAATAGACTAGTGCACTCTTATTCAAAAATAGCATGGAGCTGTTACTAATAATCGAAGTATCAAAATTCTTTGATTTTGACATAGTTGATCGGTAAGGTGATAGGTGCAAAGAAATCTGTTTACACCGAAATGAACAAGTTTTGGTCAATTACGCTCTTCCGTAGTTATTCGTTTTGATTCGCCCCAAAATCTCTTTCTCAATGAAAATCCTTACTATATTGAATAAATGTTTTATATATCTATCTTATTGTTTTCGCTTCACCTTTAATCCTCTTGAAAAGTGCCTTTTAATCCTCTTGCCATCGAAGAGGATAGAAAAGCACTCCGATAGCCGTGAGCTCATTGGAGTCCTGTACGAAAGTTCTTCCATTTGCCCTGAAGCGGCGGACATCCTGAAGGATTTTAACGGTGTCCAAAAAAGAAAACAATCACAATTTCACATTCAAAATCTTCTTTGCTCCTTGCGAAACCACTGGGAGTATAACATTTAATTAATTGATGTTTTCCTTTTTCAGGTATCAACGCTCTCTATAACTTCGAAACTCTAGTTCACAAATTTAAGTAGCCGTCGTTGTAAAATATAGTCTAGTTTATAGTATTCTATAGACGTAAGTAGTCAAACGTTATTAGCTATGTAATTACTGTAAGCCAAAGTTAGAATAAGGTCTTAATATTAATGCACAATATTTGTTTTTGTAGTTTTTGCGTCTTATGAGCCGTGACGCAAAAACTAACAACCTTTAATGTTTTTTAAACTGTAAATATCTCTTCTAGATTAGTGTAATCAATTTTAGGTATAAGCTAAAAATGTAGATTTACTTAGGGTCCAATAATAAAATAATTATTATTGTTAAATGTAAATATTTTATTAATTTGTGAACTTTTGCATTTACATAAGATTTCTCTTACTAGATTTAGTATACGTTATTAAATTGTAAACGAATTTATATCATTGTCAAAATGCATTTTATATAATTTTTATACTTATCTTAAGATGATAATTTCTTGCTGTACGCTGTTCTACTGTGTTAGAAATACGTCTACTATTGCTTAGGCACCAAATCGTGTACCAAAGTTATAATACGAGTATGATAAGATAATACCTACGTGTTCATTGTTTGCACTATTATCGTCACATTAAAAACAGAATAATTTATAATTTTGACTGCTGTTTTATTCATGACTTCTTTCCCTCATTTACCTCAAACGAAGAAACGACATCGGAATGCAGTGTGAAAATCAAGTCTAAAATCTGTCCGCCCATCCCAACTGAGTCTACATAGAAAGAAAGAGAATACGAATTACTTATCGTGGTGAATAAAGGACATTCCCCGGAGTAAACAAAGAAGAGGGTAACTAGGTAAAAATGAAAGGTAAGCAACAAATAGGCCTATCTTGTTATAAGGTTATCTATCTGAACAAATGATTTGGCAATATTATTAGACAAACACCCAAAAATGGATACGTAATCCCATTTCGTAACCATTGTGGCGTTATCATCAAAATAAATATTATTATTAATTTTCCTATGAAATTAATTAACTAGATACGTTATCAAATATCAACAAGAACGAAGTATTTCCCAATTAACGCCAGAAGTTTACGCGGTAAGTGAAATAAACTTTCATACAGAAAAACTTTTACCTAGCAAAAGTTGTAAAACGAAGTGAAACTTTGGAATGAAAATTACACAATTCTAAGACAATAAAGGGAAGTTACTGTTATCGAGTCAGTCACCTGTCAAAAGAAATTATCAATACATACCTAAGTTTATGATATAACTTTTTCCATAACATCTGTACATAACGTGTATATTTCGGTGTAATTGTAAAAAATCTGACAAAACAAAAAAGAAACTTACCTAGTCGTGTCTTCTTCCCGACAAGCGAAGAATGAATATTAACAATATCTTGCATTGACGTATAAATTCTAATGTTATCCCATTTATCAAAACCAGTAGATTGTTATAGAAAAATAAAGAAACTGACATAAAAACCCTCAAATAGGTACACTACTTTCTGGCCAGTCATGTAGAAAAGGTTTACACGGACATAAAACGGTGCTGAAACCACATTTCGTCATTATAGGAAACACATAAAGATATTTGTAGATTGTTTTTACTGCAAAAGGTTTCCAGGTGAGCAAATTACCTCGTCGGTTAACATCAAGGAGTGCGGTTTTTACTGCGTCGTTACTTTATGTAGCTGAAAGCATAATTTAAGGATACTTAAAATAATGTTACGTTGCTCTCAAATGCCGAACTGAGTTGCTTCGTGTTAAAGGTGAAATAATGGAAATAATTGGTCCATTAATGTTCATGATTGAACTTAAAGACATATTTTGAACATTAATTATATTAGTAATGTTATTTCCATCGAGATCCCTCTAAATAACTCTCAATTTAGTAAGTGTATGAGTAATTACACAATTTGTGGTAGCCATCAGTGACATGATTAATGTTCCTTGCTGTGATAATCTATTCTAAACTCCACAACTTAGTCGAAGTAGTGGTCATTCTAATCTAGTTCATTTGTTTAAGAGGTTCCTTGACAAAGGGATGTGTAGCCACCGTATTGTCGTCGGTAATCCATCAATAGAATTGTTAAAAGCGATTGAGGGCTTCGATTCACTTTGATCACAGTTTCGCTCCAATGTCGGCGATAATTGTTCTGTCAGTCCCAACACGAGGCCAGCGACGTGTTAAGTTTTTTTTTTCCATTGGGAACTCGTATTTATCAGATTATCTCATATTTGGTGATCGAATTAGGCTGTATTGCTGAATACGATAAATAATAACTTTTTCCTTCTATGTATGTGCCAAGAAGTAGTTGTTTCAAAGCATAAAGATAAAGTTCAGAAATTGAATCCTTCTGACTGATTTGAGTGCATATAAATGTGACTTAGCGCATTGGCAAGGTAACTTGATATTCTGACGTGTAAATAATAGGTTTCATTTTAAGTCCTACAAATGTGACTTTAAGGAAAATACTAAATTTGGAACTATAGAGGGGGAGAACATCTTTATAAGGACATAAAAAAAACGACATATTGTTTGTTGAGATTAACCTTATTAGATGTAGTTAATATATACAAATGAAGACATGGGCAGCAAATATATAGATATTTATGTATATATAATCTTCGCCACAACCTAATATACCCTGACAATAATACTGTGGCCATATTTCCGGGACCCTGTTTATGGCCGTCTGCACGGATCGAGGACCGTGAGATGTTATAGCCTGCGAGAATATTACTTACGCATGACTGAATGTCATTTGCTCGTGTATGTAGGGATTATTTTTGGCCAATGTGTGTACGGAAATTGATGAGTTAATTTATAACTTAAGTTAGAGAAGTGTTTTTAAAGACTGTTTATAAATGATCTATCATGTGTTAATTTGCTTTTAAATACTTAAAGAATAAATTACTGGTATAGAGAAGTTGAACCGAAGTACGATGGAATCATTATTTCCAGTGCCTTCCTTACACCAACTGAAAAGTGATAAAAGGAAAGAAAAACAAGAAAATCGCAACTCAACTTTAACCGCAGTCCAATATTAATTTCTCTGTGTTATTTTGTTAAAATTCAAGGCATTTATTTAAATCAAATTGTCACACAAAATATTAAACCAGACATCCAAAATAAGGTTTACAACTGTGACAGATTTAGCACGCGGAAATCCAAAACGATTTTGAATTATTGGTCCCGTTTATATCTAAAAAAGGGTTATTTTCGGGATGGAAGACCCTTGTCCCTACTCCGTGGTTAAATTCAGACATACTCGTAAATAAAACAGACATATTAATTAAACGATTTTTACGCTACCTTATTCATTTATAACACACGCTGTAGACAAAAGGATTTATTTTTAATCTGATCTTACTATGTACATATGAAGTTAGTCTGAGCGCAAGCTTTACCGGTCTTATATACGGGTATAAAGAGAGGTCTTATTCGCATTCCGCTGCTCTTAAGTCTCCAAACTTTTTGTAAAAAGCAGCTACTTTTAAATTCCCCTTTATCGCGTCTGACCCCTCTCATTACATCCGGTAAGCTCCAGCGAAACCTCCCTTAGCTGGAAGTATCTACTTCACTTTTTACAACTTTCTGAATAGATAATTATGTTGAATATGTAGAGCGTAGTCACTTAGATGGAGCATGTAAAAAGTTAAGTTCTTTATAAATACATTACTGCCTGCACTTTAGAATAAGAATAAATTAACTCAAAGAGTTTTTACTACGATTTTCTTTCCTTCAATAGGTCGTGCCTGAAGATTATATCGCCTTATGCTTCCTTCAGAACAGAGTTAGGCAAGATACACGATGGGCTCATTATTAAACAAGTACCTACATTCACACACCTAAGTACTGTTTACCCACTTTGTTCGCAGCTGGTGTTTAAAATTACACTAATTTGTTGGAGGTTCTCAAGACAGACACATGAATGCACGGCTCAAAAATCATTTTTTACCAAGTTATTTGACTTAATATTTCTCCAAATTATATCTAGTTAGGAGCATGCAACTAAGCAGAATTGAGCAGCGTATTAACACGCTTCAAAGACATTCCCTATCAAGATAATAGCGTCCCGCAAGGCATCTCTAGGCGCTCTTGTTTACGAGGCAGAGACCTACAAGTAGGCATAAGTACCTCCACTACAGCTAATGTGTTTACCACGTAAGATGCTCTACATTACTCTACGTTCACTACGTTGCCACCGATATCTGGAACGAAGATTTTATTAGCTCTATCATCTCCGATGTTATTATTTCTGAGGTTCAAGTAAGTAAATCTATTTTGATGGTAATCGAATGTTGTTTGTTATCATTCCAAATCTTATTATTATTTATTTTTGGTCAAAATGAAGAAAAAAAAAATACCGATTTCAAGACACGATATAAATAAAAGCATGTTACAAAAATACCCAAATATCGCTTTTCTTATTGCTTTAAATATTATTTTATTACTTTGACCTTGTTTGGTCTGAGTTGTAAATAAATATTGTATTTGGCAAAAGAAAATATTTTCTAAGAAAGGATAAATCTTCGACACAATATTTCTTTCGCCTACTATTTCGCATTCAATTGTTTTTTCGGTCGTAAAACAAAGTCCGATCAGCAACTCCATTCCATTTAAATTATTTGTGTCTAAACAAAAGATCCATCAGTTAACATAAAAAGTGTTTAAATGTTTATTAAACAGAGAAAAAGCTTTTAAGTAAATCAAAATATTTTACACTTTTTTGGAGTCGCGAGGGGTAATTTACTTTCCAAAGTTACGTTGAAAGGAGAAAAAGAGGTGATGCTTTCATCCAGTAATGTATGTTGGCATACAAACATAAAAAGGAGTCTTATGTAAGTACAATTAGTTGGGTTACATAAATGAATATAAAGGTAAAGAAAAAACACTTACTCGTAACTTCAATATCATTAAACTAAACAAAGTTACATTATAAAATGCTTACTAGCAATAAAAATAAAAACTTGGCATCCCAAGAATGTTTCGCATGGAAATACTATGTTAAAACTATGTACAAGATTAAATAGTGCAATAGCTCTACATTCCATGTATCCAAGTTCGCTATACATTCAACTTTAATAAGACTGTTTACAGTTTCACGTCGACATGCGACGGAATTCGTAGTTCAGGATCAGCAACCTAGACGGTACTAGAAGTAAATTATTCTGGCATTTCAAGGTCCAAGGTTAGTTTGTTTTACAAGAAAAACGAAGGAGTGTGTATTGGATCCGAAACTTCACCGTGAAGTTTAATAAGTAAATTGTGTTTTTAGAGTGGAAGTGGAATATAAACCTAATATTAAGTCTCCTTATAACAGTTCTTTTCGGTGACTTTACTGCCTTTACTAAGAGCTGTTATAGAAATTCTCTTTCCTGTGTGGATGCAAGATGAGTGTTTGTCACTGCTCTCTCGCCTCCACAGCAACATATTTTAACGCGCAGTAGGTATTATAAGATTTCCATTAAAAGTATCGAGTATTGTAACGACATGGAAATTATATGTAATCTTGTTTTATTATAGCTGTCACATAATAATGGAAGCGTATGGGAAAAATTATATTATATTGTAGTACAAACTAAAGAGTTCTTCGAAGACCTGTAACAGAAACTTATCGCATTGAAAGAGTATAAACAGGTATAACTTTACATAATTCTAGGATTCTTGAACTGCAAATAAAGGAGCAAAATACGTTTTGTAATTCGACTTTACCGTCTAGAAGAACTGCTTTTGTAATCTTTATTTTTGTTATCAAAAGTCTAATCTGGATGCTCTACTTACCCAACATTTCCCATGTGCCATTCTGGTTTTTATCAAGGAGTATTACGTTCTTAATTCGTTGCTTTAGCTGGTACTCTTCAGGCTTAATTTCCATCTGGGCGTGTAGGCAAATCTGATTAGATGAATTCTAATGTAACAGGCAAATGCGATTAAACATAACTGAAGGTGTAAGGATTGATATAACTGTAGCATATCTTGTGCGTAGACGTCTGTAGCAAATGTGTTATGCTACGGTTTTACGGCTACGTAGCTAGGCATAAAAAGTAAACCGTCGAAAATTAAGAGATATAAAAGAACAATTTTAACAAGCTGGTTTTTTGTCATAGAATTAAATTGCGAATCACATCGGATCTTGATCTTAATGATGTTTTTTTTTAATTAAACTAAAACTTACATACAATATAACAATACAAACACAACTATTCTTATTACCTCTCTCGAATTGTTAGTCTGAGATCCAATTACGTTTTCATGAATAAATAAAATATTATGTACATAATAAGAATGTGGTTGGACATGCGTACCAGAACAAATCTCTGTATGAGTACTCAATTAAGTACATCGAAATCATTTGTTGGAAAATCCGTCTTGGCTACTTGGATTTAGAGTACACTTTGCCTTAATTTGTAAGGAATAACATAAATATGGAGGTCCATTCCTAATTACAACAAAACGTGTCACTACTTCAACAAATACATAATAATAAATTTATCATTAAATGTTTTCTTCCTACTTCATGTTATAAACATTTTTCTATCGCCTTACTCTCTCTCTTGAAGCTACTTAGTTTTTAATCTTACAAGGCACAGCTGAGCACTATATTTTATAAAGAGCGATTACCATTGGACCACCAACTGAAGCATAATACATTGTATCAAAAAAAATACTTCTAAAGTGTTTACAAAAAAACCTATGTTACCTTACTATACTAGTTCATATTGCGTGCTTAATTATTACACTTACACATTAACTACTATAGAATTGTGGTCGTAATTATTGTCAACTTATCTTGGTGTTTTTAATTGAAGCTCAATGGTGTTCGTCGTTTCCAATATTGACAACTAAGTAGTTTCATTTGTTTATTCAAAAAAAAAATATTTATCACTGTTTGGAAGTAAACTATGGTTATTTTTAAACGTCTACAGAAGACATTTGCTAAGTAGGTTTCTAGCTTAAAATATATCCATTTAAATCATCTAAAAGTGACAAGTCACGTCAGGGTTTACAACTAGAATTTTCTCTGACATAAAACGCTCTTTGAATAATTATAATTTTGCAAATCTCACAGTTATTAGAAGTCTCTCTGACACGTGGCGGTTTAATACATCTATTATAATAAATCCTTAACACAGGCTTCCATTGTTTGTACATTTAACGTGTAAACGTGATCAGATGTGGTTGCTTTGATATATTTTATGGAGGTACGTCAATTTCCTTAAATTAATTTCAACAATGCATGATGGCTGAAGCAAATTACTCGAATCAGTTATTTGCTTTCGTGTATTAATTAACTGAGATTATAACAGTTATGTCTCATTTAGCGTCTGCTCGTAAAGTCCTATAACTTGTAGGTTAATTAGAGAAACTTGTATTAGCTCTAGGACGTCCTAGATTTACGTTTTACGTTAAATCCTTCGTCTGTAGGGTATCATGAGTCTGTAATAACCGATCGCGATAGTTTACAAGGGGCATGAAAACTTTGAAGTTCGTAAGTAGGTACCATAGGCATTTAGGTAACGTTACACCACTTTAGAGTTTTCGGAAAGGAACCTTACATTTTATTTTTTCAAAGTGTCCAAATTGACGCCCATTCTTCTTGTTATCAAGGTTAAGAATGCTATTTGCTTTTAAGCACAAGGAACTTATTTATAGTACTTGTGATGTTGTATGCGTAAAATAATGATTTTCACTTAGATACATGATATTTCAGTATAGATCAAAACTACTCTAATAAGGAGGCTTATGAAAGCTACACACGAACACGTATTAAACAGACAGCTCCGCTGCATTTCATGAAGATCCATCCACCCATCCACCTCCTATCTCCTTAGTATAACGCTTATCACGTACATTTCAATACGGATATATCCGCTTATTGACATCAATGAGGGAGTGTATATCGCGTTTGATACTCCATAATATATTCCTCCTAATCTGGTTCACACGAGTAAGTTATACTATTCACTGTATATAGGTATCATAAATCGACTAATAATGTAGTCCCGTACAGTGTGTTCTTAAGCATACCTTTTCAGATTCCTAATTTCCGTAATTCAGAAAAAAATCTTTGAAGAATAGACGAATAAAATGTGGGTTCTGAGAAATACCAGATGCTATTGTGAGCTTCTTGTAAACGATGTCTTTTTTAGGATAAATGTTTCCCTAGATTCGCGAACTTTGATGAAAAATATCCTAGCCCAAGTTATAAATATAGCCAGGCAGAGAAAAAACTATTCGTTGGGAATAAAAAATAAAAATCATAACTTATAAGATATTTTTGCTGTAGTGGTTGGTTTGGTCCCATTGGGAAGCAAAGTTCTTGTTTAACATAATTTTGAGCTTAAACAAAGTAGTTAACTGGCCTTCTGGCTACTAAAATTGTAAGATATTAAAACGAGACAATCATCTGCATTGCGGGCGAGGTCGGGACATTAATCTGCCTTTGAAAAAAAAAACAATCGACAAAATTCAGGCTCCCATTTATACAGTATAAAAGGTCAACAGTAAGTGGTCTCGGGCTATTATCATGCAACGACAATTTCCGGCTCGTTCCGTACTTAGTCCGCTCCGGTACTGGCTGAGACCGATCTTGGTAATGCGGCCGTGACAACACGGGACGCTGGCCATTAAAATCGTTTAATAGAAAATGAGAAAAGACATTGTATTCCAAGAGTGCCCTAACAACTTTGTTGTCGCGACAATAGATACAGGAGTTAAGCAATAGTGCTTATATTTCTGGGATAGGAAAGCGGTTATTGTTTTGTTATGGAAAGAACAATTGTAATCTAAATATAATATTAATACATAAATAAACGATTGAACTCGATTGCTAAACTTTGATTTAAAGAGTACTAAATATTTTTTCAATGGATGATATGAATATTTTTTCGACGATTGAGCTTAGGCAAATGCGTACAATACAAAATGATTTACAAAAACATTCTTTGACATCCCGCAAAATCTACTTCTCTTCAAAGAGGATAATAAAAAATCCTCTTTTTTTGAGCAAATCATAAAACAGAGCAATCGAATTTTATGGTTGGTAAATCAAGAGTTATATTTTACTAGCCGTTATGTGCGCGAATGTATATTATTATAGCCACAAAAACATTACCCCTCCCCTATTCGGTCGGGTAAAAAGGTTATGTGTTAATCCAGAAAGTCAGTTAACTTCATGCCGAATTCCATCAAAATTGATCCAGCCGTTTGAGCGTGAAAGAGTAAAAACCATTCATACATCCATACTCACAAACTTTCGCGTTTATAATAGTAGTAGGATAAACAACAATAACGAACAAGAAATATAACAATATCTGATATTACATATTTCTTGTACCATTGCGTATTGATATTTTCTTTCTACAATGTATTGTAAAAAATTATATTATGTTTATTTGGTGCCGGTAAGTTGTCGTGAACTTTGAACGTTTGAATTATATTACTCGATATTCGTAGGCTTTCATTTGTTTTTCTCAATCCTTTTGGGGATTTCCCGGTGAAAGAACATTTGCTCGGTACAATTTGTTTTCTAAGTAGGAGCAAAAAGGCGTGTTACTACGAAGTGATGAATGATATTCGTTACCTATTGTGTTACGAGTTCTTTAGCTTTATTGATTGTAAAATGTAGTAGAGAGTAAGGGTAGGGTTATTTTTGTATATTTGCCCTGTTTTACGACGTAAATATGTGTTGTATTATTTATTTATAGTCTTTTGTTTCTTTATTCACGGAATATTCATAAAATATTTGGGATTGTTTTGTGTAATATTAAAAAAAAAACAGTAAAAATGTAAATTGACCGAAATTAAAGGAAACTTCACAATCAGCTGAGTTAAGTTTTACAAAAAGAGATTTTTAAGTTTACGTTTTCTTAGGCAAAATTGGTAGAAGTAACAAATTCAAGTCGTAGCGTCCACAAAATCTTTCATTTTTTTACGTAACAAAATAGTTAAAGTAATATCCAAAACCGAGTAGAACTAGTGTAAAGTTTCCTTAGACCAAGATATTATCACTAGCTTGTTACACGAGACTTTTGGTGGGAGAATAGTACAGCGATAAGACGAAATGAGATCTGTTTGGGAGAAACATTCGCTTCACACTAAAATGAAAAGCTTTTAAAATAACGTCTGTTATGTTGAATTGTAGAAAATTTTGCTGTTCCAAAATTATTTTTTGTTAGTTTTTAACAGGTCTGTGTTTGCCTGAGCGTACATGCTTTCACAACTTCACCGGATTGTTTTAAAACAACAATATTTATATGTGAAACAATAAAATTAACACATATTAGCCTTAATATTCATTTTCATGTATATAATTGGAAAAAACTGGATGCGGAAGGCGGAGAAAAGGCACAAATGGCGCACATTAGACCTATCTAGATGTAGGTCTAACGTGCGCCATTTGTGCTTTGAGTGAACTGCAGTAAGCTAATTGATTCATTAATTTATAGCAGAAAATACATTGAACTTGTAGTATTTATTTCTTCAAAATAGTACTTTATACAGTGAATATTATTAAATGAAATTTGTTTTGATAATAATCCTGGTTTTGTTCATATAAATAGCACATAGGTGTAAATATAAATGCTATTCAAAATATTCGCGTTATTTTTAAACATAGCTGTCACCTGGCCATACCTACTTAATTTTCCAAAAATAGTCTGAATTTTATTAAATAACATCATGAGTTAAATACTCGAGGCTTTTAAGACTAAATGGGAGCTATTTCTGTAATGATTACAGCATGTTGTCTGTCTGTGTGTCAGATTAGGCACGTCGCCTCTGTAAAAGCTTTTAACCTAAGAATCTCGCCATTTAACTGAAATAAACTTTATTGTAACTGGATTTACGTTAATGTAAGTTATAATTACCTAAAGTTCATGCGTGGGTGTATTAATTGTCGTCAATTATATGTTTTTTTTTAGGCTGCAAGTATATGATAATGAAAGCTACACGACGAAGAATTGTAATACATTGAAATATTAGTAATTATTCATAAATAAGGAAGCCTCAACTACAGAAAAATTGATTTACAGTAAAGAATGTAAGAGTCAAGCAAAAAATAGGTAAGTTAATATGTAATAAAATAAATTGTAAGCCAAAATATAATTTGAATTTCTTAAATGTTAATTATTTACTATTACCAACACACTAAAAACAGACCATTCTCATGCACTAAGAAGTTTGTAAACTTCTGCACAGCATGACGTCCTTAAGTATGAAAGTTGTAGGAACTTATAAGAAAATTCCATTAGTGTAGGTAGTATGTTCACGAATTTCCATACGTAGTAGTACGTACGGAAAAATATGTGAGAATATTCGGAGTCACGAAATTTAGCAAGTACTAACTCCAGTCTCAGAACTTTATTGTTTTAATTTTCTCTGACATCAAATGCAGCTTCTACATATTTATGAAATCCATGAAGTAAATATCAGAATAATAAACCACGTTTTTTTATCTTAAGCAAAATAATGTACGAAGTCTTTTACATTTTAGATGAAACAAATAATGGTTCTGTAACTAATGTTTCAATTCAAATGAATGTTTACTTGGCCACAACCTAAATTGTGTTCCAGCCTAGTTAATATAATGTAAATGAACAAACCCTGCATACGTAGACTGATGTACTAAATTATTAAAATTTAAATTATACCGCAGACTAATTGTTTTCCCAGTTTCAACCTTTAATTTTAACGTTCAAAGTAGAGTCAGTTAACTTTAAAATCACGTGCGTGCCTACACCTGCTTAAATAATATTGTTTGAGTTGTGAAAGCAAGATGGTGCATAACAGCGTGGGGCAGCATCTCTCTTCAACAATGGTAACATGGCAATGGTTCTGCTTTGAGTGGCGAGGCCCCGGGATTGTGGCTTTTGTAATGTACGAGTACGATGCTCGCAAAGCACTTAGGCTGAAATTACACAAAAAGGTTGTCATCGCTGTCCCGCACGTAATTGCTTCTAAAACAGATTTAAATCCAACGATACATACGTCGTAAACAAAAAACATTTGCCGATAAGGACCTTGAACTCACTCGACAAAGAGCACACGTGTTCATAAAGAAACATAAAATATTTTGCGTTCGTCGACTCCATCTGTAACAACATTAAGGGGTAATCGGAAATTTTTGTATACAAACGATGGAGCATTTGTAATAATAAGCAAATTATTCCGAACCAAAAAGCTTCGACATAACGTATGGGAGTACGTACTTTATAAGCTCCAGTCTGACGTGATTAACTGCTTAGCTTATTTCCTCATTGCATAATGAATGGCGTGAATATAAAGCAAAGGCTCCCACGCATGGGCGTTACTATATTTAACTACACCTAATGATTAATAATGTCTAACCCGAAATCATGTTATCAACGTCTATATTTAGCCAAGTTAGTTAAGTTCTTTTTTGTTTTATTACTATTTAAATCAAGTCAACCAAATAGTTTTTTTATAATAACTTTCGTGAGGATGATTCATACTTAAAACGTTATAACGGTTTACTCACGCGTATTTATCGGGATAGCCCGACTAGTTTCGGACCCAACCGGAGTCCCTAAGCACACCTGATGTGACTCGTAAACGTCCGGCGGACGCGGAGCGCACTCCCGCGTACTTACCATACGTGCAAGGAGTCACGGACAAGATAGGTCGCTTGTTACGCCGAAGATACAGCATCAAGACGATCTATCGACCGCCCGGACAAATACGACAGCTGGTCCGCTCACCCAAGGACAAGGATCCTTTAGGCGTTTCGGGAGTATACAGGATACCGTGCGACTGTGGCCTGAGCTACATTGGGGAAACCCGGCGTAATGTTGCAACCAGGCTTGGTGAACACATACGGCATATGAAGAGCATGGACACCGATAAGTCGGCAGTGGCAGAGCATGTCTGTAATGCGGGGACGGCTCACTACATACGGTTCGATCAAGCCTCCGTACTAGCGAGAGAGAAATATTTCGTGCCGCGAAAAGTACATGAGGCGATAGAAATCAGCCGTCACCCGAATTTTAACAGGGATGGTGGTTGGACACTGCCACAATCATGGAAACCAGCACTGCGTATGACGACATGTCCATCGAAGCCGAGTCTGGAGTGCGACGCAGTCAGCACGGTATGCACCCACTCAACCAGCACGGGAGCGCGGACGATGACGATGCTGCCGGCGGATCCCCCACTCGCGCCACCCGCGACGCCAGCGCCGCCCTCGGCGCGAGCGCGACGCTACGCAGCGAGATGCGCGGCAGCCGACATCAGTTCGACTCGCGACCCCGCCGCCGCGTCAGCTCATGATTAGGGACTCCGGTTGGGTCCGAAACTAGTCGGGCTATCCCGATAAATACGCGTGAGTAAACCGTTATAACGTTTTAAGTATGAACCAAATAGTTATACAGCATTAATATTCAACGAAACATGTACATTCTGGTAAACTGTAACAAAAAAGGCACGATGCTCGAAGCACGCTTTAGAAAAGAGAAAATGGTAAACATCTCGTAAGATATATTCAGATCACAATATGCATTGTGTGACCGCCGCAGACAAGCTTTTCAATTACCCCGCGTAACCCGCCTGGCCCGCGAACCTTCTGCTTCCACGAAGTCTCAATCTTTTACTAAGAAACATCTCCTACTTCAAAAAACATCGTTAAAAACATATGCGTACATAAACTTTATAGATTAATAATGAAATATTAAATGGATTGAGGATTAAACTAGAATGGTAGAGATGTTTTTTTTTACATAATCAAATCAAATATTTTATTGCACTTCACCATGTTTTTAAACAAACATAGTTACTATCAATTGTAATTGTATCTTGGGCACAGCAAAATTAGAAGAGAGGAAAAAATATAATTTACCCAACCAAAACATTTCATGTAAAAAAGCCAAATCTCTCTACACAATTCTTCCATCGTAAACAAATTTAAGATCCCATAGAAGTCTTTTATAGTCAGCTTAATTTGTAATAATAAATCAATATTTTGTGACTATTTCAATAGTTTTTTCGAAAGTACAATAATAGTTAAACGCTTCGAGAAGAGGAAAATTAGTTGTAATTTTTATTTCTTTTTTTTTCGATCTAATAATTTTGTTGATATAGATGGCAGTTAAGGTTAGTATCTATAGTTATTCCTAAAAGTGTAAAATTATTGTGAATTGAAACAATTATGTTTATTTAGGTATTTTGGTATGAAAAAAAGTCATTAGTCATTTAATGTGTGTTCAATATTTTACTACTGAAAGCGTATATAATTAAATACCCGCCATTCAAATGAACTTCCGACCACAACGTACTGGCAACTACATAATTTGAAAATATTATATGTACAATGGACATATCATACACAATGCTAATACAACTATTTTGTATTAAGTATATCTGAAATTCATTTTGTCTATTTATTTATTTGCTTTATAAAGGTACTTCGCAATGGAAGTTTTTTTTAAATAATTTGTAGGTACCTTAAAATAAGGCGTTAATATAGCGCTATAAGGATATTTTGGTAGTGTGTGACGCAGTGTTTTGACAATATTTTGTTGATTCTTCTTAGTAATGTGCACAGTAAAGCTCTTGTGAATTTAATGTCATCGATGTGCCAAAAGACCCTTGTAGCTGTGTATAGTTGTATGACAAGCAATCATTACTTTCATAAACAGCTGGAACATAAGAATATAAAAGGATTAAAACGAATTTGCGTTCAAGCTGAGTTCCTAAACGACATAATAGCTAAAAGAAATTGTTCTGTCAAGAAAAGGACTATTTCATTTGTCAAATAATTTCATTTTTAAGGTATAGAAAAACAGAATTCCAAATTTGTTCCTTCTTTACTTCCGAAAACGTAATTATAAACTTTGTTCTTTTATTTAGTTTAGGTCTAGGAGTAGTATATTTTACGAGTAGAAATGGCAGTCTACACAGTAATCGAATTCTTTTTAACTTAAGGCGTTGAATTGTCTTTGCTATATATCGTTTTGTTTTAGTCACATAAATCTCTATCTTTCGACAATTACTTTAATTTGACTGAATATATATTTTAAGCACCTTTAATCATGTTGTTGTTTATTTTCTGGAGCACCGCAACGCTTACTGAATGATCTCATTAAATTACCGATTATGTGTTAATAAGCTTGGCAATCTTGGTAAGTAATTCGATCTCAATTATATTTTGAGGCATTAAAAATAATGCAAGAAAATAATAAAATGAAATACCTACAAATACTACGTCGATTAAGGTTGCATTGTGACTTAATGATGATTTTTCTTTGAAATAATGTACTTAGCAATCTTCTTCGTCGCGAATGCTTACAAAAAGACTAATGAGCAGTGGTACAGTCTACATACATAAATGAGCTCCTTCCGGCGAATTCAAATGAAATAATTAAAAACCTACGTTCATTTCCCAAGTGAAAATTAAAGTACTCAGACGTAACTATACGAGAAAATTATAAACGTCGAGAGGAAAATGACTAAAAAGTACTAAAAACCCAAAGTACGTAGTACGCACAGTTACGTACTACAGTGAGTGGGTAGAAAAGGGAATTTTGATATAGTATGTAACATGGTACGTATGTAATAGATCTATTCGGCGGAGTTGTGTGAACATCGTCATTACGCGGTGAGGCCATGCGTGTGATGCAGTCCGACAACTAAGTAATGAAAGCAGAACTGTCGAATCCGACAAATACTAATTGGAATAGTCTTTGTTTATTCTTTTTATCAATGCTAGTATATTTTTAGCACTGCGAGTGACCTCATATGTTATTTTTGGGGCGGTTTGTTTTAATTTCGTGTATTATTTATTTTACGTACCCAGGGGGAACCGCGTAATTTTAAATTGACAAATAGGAGCTGTAGCTTATTTTTTGGTTACACTAGGGCGCTACTAATGACACAAGATTGAAGCATTGAGAGTATGTAAATAAAATTATAAATTAGTCCGTTAAAATTGCTTAGATCTAAGCAATTTTAACGGACTAATTTATCATCGCCCACAGTTTGGTAAACCGTGGTATAATTAGTGATAAAATTAGCACTGCCATATATGCCTACGAGTATATAAAGTATATCGCCTCAAAACAGAATCTCTTTACTAATTAGTCGTTAATCGTGTGAGTTGAGCTATGAAGCGCAGGCTGTAATGCCGGCGACATACTAACGTGTCGCGGCGTGTAGTGACGCGCTAGAACGCTCTGAAGCATATCGACTATGTGTAGTATGTGCATTGAATATAATTAGAGATGGAAGCTTGAAGATGTAATGGCCTAAAACCGTAGAAATGACACATTCACAGTCTCGAGTTCAATACAGACACAAATCGACTTTTCGAACGTATTCTGCAACTTCCGTGTTTTGAAATGTATGTAAAAATAGGGGCCCTGCACTTGATCACCCTCTATTCGTATCGGATTCCCGTTCCATCGTGCTACGAGAGTTAAGGAACTGAGAGTGTTTCATGGTTTTGTGAGCGCGTTTAATATGCACTATGTTACTCGTATTTCCTGTGTTTGGTTGATGTCTAGTGATACTAGCCGTTGGGAAGCGATCAGAACACATTATTTATTATGGTAAGAGAAATATTTCTAAGTTATTTTGTGTCGACGAGACCTTTAAATTACTACTGGAGCGTCACAACACGTCACGGCTCAGTAGTGTGTCTGCCGCTTAATCCACTGCAAGCGTATGTTCACACAATTTCATTTAAGACAGCTTTATCCACCTGACAACTTATACTAACAGTTATTAAACACTCGGAAACTTTAGTTCCAATGGAAGCTAGAACAAATGAATGAAGAGTTTAACTTTGGAGGAAAAGTTTGAGTTCTTAGCGGTATTAGCATTGAAAAAGTAACTGCTAAGGAATCGTGGGACATTTTTATTATTATTACTTGTAAAATAGACCATCAATTTAATAAAAGTTCTTTACTTAATGAGATGAGTATTTGTTGTTTTAGAGTACGTTCTGAAGTACTCGTAAGTCAAGACACTAAGTATGTAATTTATATCCTAAGTAGCCTTCGTTTTAATGTCTCTTCAAGACTTTTTTTAGTGCTTAGTAATAAAAGGTTTTCTACCTTCTGCCTAGCTTTCTCTCAAACAATGTTACGATCTTACAAAATTTAGGTGACTGCCGTAATTTAAAGGTCATTTTTAGATGGCTATATTACTACACAATTAAAGATAGGCTTATTTTAGTAATAAAACGCTTATGTATTAAACACTAAATCGCTTATATGTTGAACATTCCCTAGAGTCATGTAATTTCTGTAGCTATATGGCAAGAAAGACACAAGATTCTTTGTTTCGTGCAATTCCATATATTGTTGCAAACTGGGTAACAGCCAAATATGTAAAATGAAAATATTGTAACATCTGCGTACCTACTTACCATATTTGTTATATATGATGCAATTCTATTTCAGTACTAGGGTATACTGAAATAAGCATGAAACAGGACCATTGGTGTTGTGGAAGCGAGATGCAACTACAGGTAGAGTTGTATGCCGTCTCTCTCCCACTTCCACAACAATTTTGCTTGAGAACGTTAGAGTAAAGGTACTTGTGCTGAAGTAGTATTATGTAAGTTTATTACTTAGCTCGAACCAACTTATTTCAAACAATATTGTCAAGTTCAATCGCACTGGAAAAGGTTTGGCTAGATTACGTTCCTAATTCAGGCCCTAGAATATAAATTCTAATCTGACATTAAAACAAAGAAACTATGTCCGCCTATTGGTCTGTCAATGAAAGCCGTAGTGTCGAAAGCGATTTTGATGAATTCGGAATGGAACATCACTACATAGTATATACCAAAGTCGCTTCCCATTGTCTGTTTGTCACTACTATGCTTAGATTTTAAAAGCAAAGTTTTAATTCAATCATTGCCTTCTGAGGCCTATTACCTACGGAATGAAGTCACGAAGTATATAGTCAATAGTCATTTATTCATTTACAAACATGGGTCAGGTATTTCATTTATAGTATGTTCTCCATATTCTCCTGTCTTATAGGCATGCAAATATCATTTATTTTTTAAATTTAAAATACATAAAAAATCTACAACGACAACATTAACGCTCAAATTAAAGTTATGTTACTCTAAACTAGTCATAAAATTAAGCAGTTATTGAAATAAACAATACAGAAACTAAATAAATGTCAAATAGAAATACTTAGTATCAAATAAAAAAATAAAATAAAAAACAATGTGAAATAGAACAGAAGAAATATGTCAATTAGTGATTTAGCGTTCAAGAATTCGTCTGTTGTATGTATAGTAACATTTTTCTAGTAAAAGCTTTTTTAGCGTGTTTTAAAATTTTAATATAGTCATGTTTTTAATATTAGTATTTACCTTATTGAAAATACGTGGGGCAATATCAAAAAAAGTTTTACATTTTGCTTGACATACTGTGATCGCATTGGTTTTTTTCTGGTTACTGACAATTTCTAAAATTGCTCTGAATTATTTTTAACAAACAAAGCGGTTTCTAGTATGTATAACGACTGAAAAAATAAAATTTGTAGAGATTTAAAATAAGGAAGACAGCCTGTTGTCTTAAGACCACACATCGCTTTTCCATTCTAAACATAAATAAACAACAACATAAATAAATACGATGTTAAAAATTTACAAATCTGGTACATCCATTTCATTTCCAGTTAATTATGACTTCATTTTGTGCAATTACGGTAGACTGGCAATAAACAAGCGAATACAGTACATAGAGACGATAATAATGTTATGTATGATAACCACAAAATTCAACAAAAAGGTTTAATTAAAACGTACTGGCGCTTTGGGTGTCGAGTAGTGTTTTGCACTGTTTGTTGTCGCTGTCATTTCTGCAAGTTTGCTCGTGAATTATTAACATGAATATTACTAAAGTCTGTTGTATTGTGTTACAGTTTTTATAATAACTCATCATATTGTAACGCATTACATGTCTAGAGTGGGTAGTGACTAAAAGCAGTCCTGCCTACACATTGTTGAAGCCATTAAATTTTTTTTGCCGCCTGCCACGTTTAATAAGCTTTAGAAAAATAAGAGTCAAACTTTTTGTTAATTGCCGTCAAAGTATCACAGGTTTTTAGAGTATTTTTAATAATGACGAAAAATAAGTAAAAAAAATGATTTCCTATTCCTTAAATATCACTACACACAATAAAGAACTGTCACTTCACAAATTGCCTTTCGCAAAACGTTTATTAAAGTTGACATTTAAGTATTTTCTCCTCTCGTCGGCAATCGGAAACACGATGGATTTAAATTGTAAATTAGCTTTGTTCACTGACATCTGCCAAATCCAATTTTGTGATGCGAAAATTTCTTGTGCTACGTAAATCAAGATTTAGCAACTTCTGACACTGGCTGAGAAATGTTTTGACTTCGGCATTCAAATTGAAAGCCCTTATAATAACTTATCGGTTGAAGTTACAAGCGGCAAACGAATTACTACTAGATGACAATGCTTTACAAGATAAGTTTTACTTAAAACTTTAAGCCTCGGATTTCCAAAGTTGTAAGAGATATACAATATACATACTTAATTCTTTTCACGCCACATACGGCCTTCTGAACCCAACTAGGCAGAGTCTGTACTACAACTGGACACAGTGATAATCGAGCTTATAATTCTTCATCTTCATTAAAAAACGACTCCCGCACTAAGGAATTTAATGTTTGTGCCGCGGGGGGTTTCATAGACATTCATTTCACACGCAAAAACACGCCCAAGCTCAGAACAAGCATTTGTGGAACACACAAATTCTTCTCCTACGCGGGGATCGAACCCGCGACACGTCATACATCTGTGGTGGTGATACCACTCGGTTATCCGTGCAGTAATACCTTGAATACACACATAGATAGATACACAAAGTGTTACGTGTACATCCACGTAATCCTTTTCCATTAAATCACAAAAGAAAATGGAACAAAAGCATTTCCCCGAAGTATAAAATTAAATATTAAATGCTTGATTCCTTTTCCCAAAATTGCGACTTTTGTAACGTTACTATAACAAAGGACTCGTATATTATATACTTAGATTTTTTATTACGTTATCAATAATAATGGTACTACCAGGCTAAAAATGTTCCACTGCTGGGCACAGGCCTCTTTCCATTCAGGGAAATTTTGAGCGTAGTAATATCACCACACTTACCAACACACCGATTCTAACTTGACATTCAGGTTTCCTTACTATGTTTTCTTCAGTGTTCACCGTTTGTTAGTGGTGTCTTAGAATAATTAAGATAGATCATAAACTAAAAAAAGACACATTGTTACTTTGCCTGCGTTGGAGATCGACCTGCACCCTCGTTCATACAAATAAATACATAAAACCGCAATTCCACCACGACAGTTACCGGGTCACCGGTAAAGCTATCCTAAATTCCATGAATTTACCAATTTACCTGCTATTCTGCAGTTCACTTATACAATCTATCCTTGTTACTGCGGTGCAAGCTAGATTAACTATGCGCTTATTAAATTTGTTTGCTATTCGAACAGAATTCTAGTTAGCGTTACCTTGCTTCAGCATGTTATTCTGAAACCTCAAATCTGCATTAAGATCAGTTCAGTCATAGTTGGTAGGTACAAGTCAGTTAATGTACGTTAAATGTGATAAATGTAATGGAAAATTATGTGTACCCAGCTGGGTAGTGATATGTGGAAATTAGTTATTTTAGAGCTTCTTGAAATATGATCTGAGGTTCTTTCTTCCTCTTAAAGTTATTTCAACCCCAAATTAAAAAAAAAAAAATAAAGATTAAAAAAAAAAGTTATTTCAGCAGTGACAAGTCACGCGACGCGCGGCGTAGAGTGACGTTAAAAGGAGGTGGTTGGCTCTTTGACTTTTTTCTACAAAATATTAGGTAGAGAATCAATTATTATATATTTTTTCTGAAAAATGTCCATAATCAATTAAAACAATGGATTTATTTTGTGTTGAATAAATAACACATTATTCCTTTATATTTTGTAGGTACCTATCGCATCTGCTGTCGTAAATTCACGATGCTGGTACGGTCAAATTTTGATTATCCGCAAATGGCTATTCAATGCATATTAGCGGTGACCTACATGAGCTTAAATGCCATAAAATGCATGAGGTTAGCTTCGAACCGGGGTAACAATGCTTCTAAACTTTAGTCGGCTAATGCGGTTTGTGCGGTAAAAGCAGTATGTATTGTGAATTATTTGTACATTACATATTTTGTTACAATTGGGAAAATACCTCGTAATTATAACACATCATAATTGTACTGACGAATTATTTATAATTATTTTATTTTTCGGGTATAAAATCACACAATTTTTCGATGACCATAATAGTATGCATTTAAGCGATATGTAAAACCTTTAATTTTATTAGAATTAAGGTACATAAGTACACAAATCATAAAACGTTTTACCGTCTAAAAACTTAAGTGATACAGTAATAAAGATTCTACGCATGCAGCAAGTAAAGTAGCAATATTATAAATTTTTGAGTGCATGCCGTAAGTGGTTCACATTCAATATGTCGCATTGCCGTGAGAGCAACCTTATTTGGTTAAAAGCATTTTGACATACAAAAGTAAATTAAGCTAACACTTACCTCATAAAATATTTTTTTATGGATATTTACCTAGTAAATAACACGACTTAAAAGTTTAGTGTCCATGAAGGTTTTTAAGGCATTTTGATACAATTATAATAGTGTCATATAATTATCGCTAATGAATAGCATTCGTTGCTGAATTTTTTTTGAAGTTTGTGTGGTTTACAAATTCGTTGGGAAAGGTGAGGAGGTGGGAGAAACGTTTTTACCAGACCTGACCAAAAATTCATTTCAATCTAATCACGGGTTGAGTTGAGATGCGCTTAAATACAAATAATTATTTATACTTTACTTACGTATAACGTTGAATACGGACTGTTTTTAATTTATGGATACTGTACACTTGCGTAGACTGAATTTGTCATCATAATTTGCCAACGCGTCTGTTGCAGACGATTTATGTAGTACAATGTGGCTGAAGGCACTGGCACTAGATTACTAATTAAGTAGACCCTCATATATCAGCATTAGCTCCTACAATATCTTAATTATTTTTTTTCTTCATCTACTTGATGTGTTATGGGACTGTTTCTTACAAAACACATTGATTAGTGGAGCCTGCTATTATTATTTTATTTGCGTTAACAACTTTATGCAATTAGCTCAAACCAGGTAAAATAAAAACTTTTAACGCTAAGAACTCACGGAGCGATTTTTTCCCGCGCCCGCCGCGGTGGCGGGCCCGCAGACTCTGTAGAAAGCAGATTTACATGTAAAAAACAAAAGCACAACTCACGACGCGGTTTACGCCCGCAGACTGTGCGATTGTTTGCGGCTCCCGCGGCACCGGCGGGCAACTTGTAGAATCGCGCGGGCCGCGGTCGCCCGCAAGCTCTGCGGTTTGCTCCCGCGCGCTCTGCGGTCGATTGGCGGGCGATCGCAGTGGCGCAGAGGCCGGTCTTGCGTCCGCCGCTACGGTTGCGATAGTCGCCCGCAAACGTGGCGGGCGATGATCGCAACCGCAGCGGCTGCGGGACCGCGCGAATAACCGGTCTCGTGAGTTTGGAAATAAATTTGCGGTTCCGCAACCGCTGCGGGCGCGGTAAGAAATCGCTCCGTGAGTTCTTAGCCTTTTAAGTTCCGTAACACCAGCGTAATCCTGTTATTTACAACAAAACAAACATTAGTTATATGCATTATAATCCGTGTTTAAACTACCGATTTTACTTCTTACTTAAATGTAAGGCAAGATGTTTTTACAATATTATTACTAGACTCTAATGCGAATAATGGCGAGATTTTGTAATCAAAGAAATGAATTGTGTTGAAAGAAAATTATTACGAAGTCCGGGCACATATTATATTTTTTTCTAACTTCACATAAAATGACCAAGTTTTATTAATAACGAAGTTAACTTTTAAATATAGTAAGTATGAAAATGATTTTATAAAAATAAGCTATTTCTAACTTGCTCGTTTAAATCTTCCTTCTAGCATCAAACGATAAACTTTAACCTCTTTTAACAGTTTTAAAATCGCTTATGATAATAAGGTTTTAGTTTCAAAAGTCGCCTCTTGCAGGAAGCGAAGCTGCAAGCTTGGTTAGTGTTAATAATGTCATGCTAGTCTTAGGAAGTTGTAAAATTACTTAATAAACTAAGTAAGTTACCAGTTTTACCCGTTTCTGAGATATTATGGGGATAAAAAGGGACCTCTTGGTTGCAAATAATGAAGCGATAGATCACGTATGTAAACGATTTCATGTGATTAAGTACCAAACAACAAACATCCTGAATCCGAAAGTTTCTCACAATAATAATATTATTAAAGATACTATTAAGTTCCTTGCACGGTTTTTCAAATACAAGTTGAATTTTCTGCCAAAACTGAGAAGATACTGAGTTATTTGCATTTAGCTATACGCTATCGTTATTGAAGATACAATGTAGCAAGTTATTTAGAATTCCATCATGTCAAGAGATCGCAAGAGCAAAATTTCCATTCGCTAGCATTCTTAACATGCTGAACCGATTTTTAAATCTTGATATTGATTTGTTTGGTAACCAAGTTTGTTGCTAAAACAGTTTCAACTTCAAAATCAAAATGAGATGAGCTGCAGTTTTATCCTCATTAACTCAAAATTAGATGAACATTAATGAAAAGATTTGATATTGTAAGGATCCATTCATCCATCCATCCATGTACCCATTAAGAAAAGTCTTCCGATGCACAATATTAAGTTTTACAAACTCTGTTTATAATAATGAAAAAAAATATTACATCTCCCGATATATCAATTCCAAGTTTTCGAATATTGTTAGCATTTTTTTTATATTATCTAAATCCACCTATTATAACGTATTTTTTTTAAATACTTACACATAATATACCTTAATGGCTTCATCAGTATTCGCATTCAACTAGTGTGGGCTGTCAACTATAGGCTGAACTAGCTCAACGTAACTCTCTCAATCATGCCCGCGGTACTTAAATGTCTGTGCGGTTGCAATTCCGGTTCAATCCTTGATGCCGTCTATTCACAAAGTTCTACAACAATACCTTATATTATTTCCTATTGTACTGTTCACGACATACTACGTTGTTCGTGCGTTGGTAAAAGTTAGTCGAAAGTATTTTGAAATAAGTGAACTAAAATGCGATACAAAACAGCAAGTATTGTTTGCTATTCCTATTATTAAAACTTGTCTATAATTCTATATAGTCCTTGCCTATTTATCAATTAAAAAAGAGTCCTACCTTACGAAAGAGGTTAACTTACTAGATATTTTTGTTGTATAAATAACGGCCATTTGGCATTATCTATCATCGTTATTTGTAACAGAATAGACACCATTAAGATCTCTTGAGCATTTAAAATATCTCTTTCCTTAAAGAGTCATTGAGTACAGACAGTTCAAAAGTCTGTCCTAATTTATCTAAAAAAATATATACGTAAAAAATGACTTCGCACGTTTTTTGCTGACACAATTCTAGGAATTCATAACCTAATCAGATCTAACAGATGTGAGCTCCATACATCATTTTCGGTTCGCGTTACATAAACATCTTGAATTTTCTTGTAAAGATGTTTTTGTTATAATTTACATAAAAGGATGTTATTTCACACGTTGTTATGGTTTAAAGGTCGTATCGTATCATAACACTCGGTGTTTGTGTTTATGTCTTCAGGTCAATTACCTTTTGTGATATAATGTGCAAATATATCATGCTCGATTTAAATTTGGACGCTACAGGCCTATTTATACAAACCGTTCCATTGGCTTTAATCTACAGTGCGAAAACTATAGTCGTAACTGTAATAAGTGCAGCAATTTTATAAAATTGATTGCACCGACAGTGCGATTATGCTGTGGGCTCCCCACCTTCAAGATAAGAATTATTTTAGGCCCGATTGTCTTTGTATGTGATTTGACTGTTTATAAACCTTTCAAAACAAAAAGATGAAATTATTAAGTACGAGAGTCACTGAATAAAATACTTTTATGCAGGAACAAAATTAAGAAAGAAATAAGATACGATTATTATTAAGAAATAAGATTAAAGTATAGTATATTACAGATTTTTCAGAAGAATCACAGCAATATTAAAATCAATAACTTATATTTCATGCATAGTTTACGAGCTCTAACTTTTATAATGAAATTTCGTATTATTTCCAAACCATCAGGAAGCTCTTGACATAATATGGAAAATCTTTACCATAAACGCTGCGTCGTCTCGTTTCCAGGAGATATAAAACCTTATCTCACTGAAATTATCGGCATTTTATGGGTTGTACCTTCAGAATAGGTTCAAGTTTATCTAATATATATATTATATTAACAGGAAAGAATAGGATTAGTGGTCGTGAAGGGCATTTTTTTGAACCTATGATGCAAATTCAATAACTTTAATACGATTTTTCTAACACAGGCTAAATATCAATGTGACGTCTTCAATGTCAAAGAAGACAATGAATAAGCTCAAACATTGTAAGGTAACCTATAAATTCAAAATATAACTTACAACCCGGAATCGCTAACACGCGCTAAACGTAAGCTCACTAGCTAGCGAAGACATCAATGCCCTTCTCTATATGGGAAGAGGCCTATGGAAAGAAGTGAGATGTTTGTATCAATTTTTATTAAAATAAAAAGTAATCTATAAAAATTCAAAGCTCCTAATAATAGGTACGAATTGAAAGTAATCCCTGTAGCATTAAACGGTTCTTAATTAAGGACGAGATATTAGACTTATATTTATCCAAATTAAATACGAAGAAAAAATTCATTAGATATTTTTTTCGAGAGACACTAATTATTATCCTTATTTTCATAAGGCATCTTCGTGAATTGCTACACAAGGATTTGTTACAATGACATTAATAAACTTGAATCTTTGTAGTACTCTTAGTACTTTAGAGAGACGTCAAGGACAAGCGTATGTCAAAGCTAGGCAATTATCTTTTTGTGAGTAGAAAAAATATTACTTCATAACGGCCATTGAGCACTATGCTAGCTGATTTACAAAATTTCCTTGTTTCCTTGTATGTTTTATTAGTAGTGCCTCAAAATAGTACTGAGAGATGACTCTGAGAGAGTTTCGTTTACGTCGTGTGTTTACACCCTGAAAACTTAATCTTAAATAAAATTTGTTTATAAGACTTAATACTTTGTTAAAATACTTACACATGTCTTATAATTCCGCCTCACGTGGATACACCTACATATATTCCTATTTACGTGTAGTCCAAACAAACACAAAAGGTTCTAATATAACTCATTATATCAACGTATACGTGTCAGCTATTCTGGTCTCTAAATATCTTCGTCAGGTAAATAATGAGAGTGCAGAGCAAACCATTATAACGTGATAATGGAAACCGTCGTAATAACAACTCCACGCGTATTCCGACCTTTTTTGTAATATAGTTATTAGATAAGTAAGTGTTCTTGTAACCTTTTAAGAAAAAGCAATTCCATTTAGGTAAGCGGTCACAAACGTACTTAAATATTTTTTTGTAAGATTTCGTGTTTTAATAACAGAGCCAGCCTTATTTCAAGAAGCAATTTTTCAAATTACGTCGACTAATTTAAATAAACGTCAGGAAAATTAATCTAGAAAAGTAATTTTCATATTTGATTCCTTTTATAACGTTATCATAGATTCAGAATATAAATATTCAAACTAAACTACTTATTTAAATTTCAGCGAACTAATAATCGGTTTCCGCAAGCCAGATTCTTTTGTTTTAGTTTTTATGCCGCACAATCTATTCCTCGCTTTTACGAGGACCCAAAGAAAACAAACAAAAAGAAAAAGTTCAAAGTCACTTATAGGCCTATTACACAGGCCGGCAAGTTTTTGTGCTGTGAACCACGATTCGCGATGTTTCACCAATGTTTACCCGTCCAAAAAAGTAAAATAACCAACAGGATTATGTTTTTACCAACGAGCGGAAGAACAAATCTGTTACTATACTTTTTGTAGCAATATTTACAAACATTTCGCTCTCGTTATCTCGTTTATCCTGCTTGTTATTAGCATAAATTTTCTTTTTTGTGCTCGTTCTTTTTTTTGTTATAACAGCAGTTTCACATTCAGTTTTATGTGGGTAATAGTCTTTGTGTGATGTTGAATTAATTAGGGCTGACTTGAGAACGTTTGATCTGTGACAACCGCTCCGTAAACAGAAACCTCTTTGTCCCTCGAAAGCATGTTTAACAAACGAACAGGGACTATCCGAATACGTAATGACAATTGTTACGCTTTGGACGACGACTAAACATACTGTTCTCGCAGTAATTGGTTTGTATTAGCGACTGGGGAGGCATTCCATATGAAATTTAGATTTTAGCACGGCTGGGTAGTAAACAATGATAATGAATGTGCTTCTAATCGACTCACTGCTCAACAAAGGTCTGTTATTATGTATAGATGTAACGAGTAATGATCTTGATTACACACTTGCACAATGACGGTAATTATTACTTTTTTTCTTGGGTTCCTTACATATTTTCTTGTAACGATACCATAATGCAGTCAAATATCTACAATTTTGTAAAACTTACATTATTCATACTTGCCTGCATTTGATTCTTAGCTCATGCTCACAGCACCGTAAATAGTTGTTAAAATTAATCAAGGTTGATGGAGCAGTACCTATTTCGTTACAACCAACTTAACACAGCAAGATTATAACTCAATTTGATTACGGTAAGCTCAGAAATTCGTTGAACTCACTATCGGTCACCCACAGAAGCGTTTAGCTCTCAGACAGACAGAAAAGCTGTTCTTATCCGTAGCCCAGTCTAATGAGACAAAAAATGTGACGAATAATAGAGTATATTAGAGTATAAGACCGCCCATTGTGACCATGTAACTTTTACTTTTGCCAAATGTGTTTTTCATGTGGTGTGCGATAAAGAAAATTCTATCTACATATCGATACTTTAATTCGCATAAAGGCAAAATTGGTACCGCTCTTTAGGCACCTCTGCATAAATTATTCTTTTGACTTAAGTTAGTATCTATAATAACACTCATTGTTATTTCATTTACTTTGTTGGCATAATAATACATACATACATACATACATACATAATACTTGATTTTTAACTATGAGCTACGTGAGGAAAAAAACATCATAAAGAAACATTCTGTGATATATTGGAAGCTTAAGCTCTCAACATGCATTTAATAGTGCGGTTATTAGTAAACCACCGAGAGTCTTTGCATTAGAAGTTACTGTATTCTATTAATTTTAATATAAGTACTTAATCGTCAGATTTCTATTACTTGCATAGTAAAATACATACATATTGTATTTCATAGTAAATCCTCTATGATATGCAATGTAAAAGGTTTATTTTACGAACTATCATATTATTCCAAATTTTGTTTACAATGTGTTAAAATGTGACATTATCTCGTCTTTATTGTCAACCTACGTTACACGAGATATGACTGACCGACAGTTAAACGGATTGGGCAAACAGCTGGGATAAGTCCGCTTCAAACCATTCCCTTATGTATTCACTATCTTTTACTCGAAGTTGTGTCCACGTGTAGACGTTTAAATTCAGAATTTAGTAGAAAACTTCATGGAGTTAGCATACAATTTTTTAAATTTTTTGCAGGCGTTTTACTTCAAGAAGTAACATATAAAATAGATCCTTTAACTGTTATGACCATCATTGAGTCTTAGATTCTTTTTGACGATTTTTTCACACGCTCAATGGATATTACAAAACTAGGCAAGATAGTGTTACAGACTACAGTACTATTTAAAAGTAATATGTCTGCCAGATGTCGAAAAGACTGGAAAGTAATTGAGCTGAAGTCGTTACGTGCTTAAGAAAATAGAGGAAGAATCCAGTAAATATAACAGCCATTTTTCCTCCGGGCAATAAATCCATCTGGTAATTTTTCTCTGTAGTAAGAAGTTAGAGGAGTAATATCTAATATCTGGCTCGGTGGAAAGTTATCGAGATTGCCGAGCGATTACTTTCTCCCGTAGTTTTTGTGCGTAATAACTCCACACATGGTCTAAGAGAATTCAGAAGTATTCGTGACAATTATTAAGTTAAAAAAGTCTAACATGAGTATAACTTCGTAGTTGTTTGAGAAAGTTGGTTTTAGAAGAAAATTCTTAGGCACAAGTATTTAGAACTTTCGTTTATTAGTCGTCTTTTGCTGCCACTAACAGAGCTATTGAAAATAGTAATTACGTTTTTAATATTGTAGCAAAGTGGTACGCTGAAAACTACTGAACAAAGGTTTCTTAACAAGGCACGTGTATTGATCACGACGCTCGCTCATTGGCGAGTTAATGATTATAATTGAAATTAATGGAAACAATTGGTTTTTAATCGTTATGAAGAAAATTTACTCACAAGACAGTCAAAGTGATATGTTCACAAAAAAACAAGTGTATTTTTTGTAATCAACAAGAGAAATACATTTTATAAAATCCCGTCGTTGAAGTGTACACAATAGGATAAGCTTAGGCACTTATCTATTCTGAGGCTTATTCATGAAAGCCCAGTTTTATGCTGTAAATAGATTTACATAACAATAAGAAAAACACAATACTGAAAGCAGGTGTAGTACACGAGGCAACGCAAGACTCCGATACTTAACGACTTTAGGCTCCATAATCCGGTAAACAGGCATTGGCTAACTAAAGTAACTACCTACTCGTAATTAACAAAATAGATGATCTTTGCCGACAAACTGTACTGTAGTTTGACAGAACATAAAATGTGATTTTTATGCATTTTTTTTTCAGAATAAAAAACTTAAAAATGTAGTAAGTAAAAAGAAAATAAGATTTACGCTCAAAGCGATTACCGCCATACAAACTCAGAGGTCCATATAAGGCGTACTTAGAGGCTAAAGTCCTCGTGTATCAGAGATTAGCGGTTCCTCGAGCACAAAAGGCCTTAAAGAACCTCAACCAAATAGGTTACATGTAAAAGGTTGATAAATGACTTCGCGGTTACATTTTCTCGCATCAAATTTTATGCGAATCACTATTACAACGAAATGTTTATGAACTGGCTCCTCATTCAAATTTGCGGACCCTTGTGGGTCACGAAATCAATATTCGGCGTCCTCAGCGGATCATAATGCTCCATACTAAGGAGGGGACGGAGAAAAAAGGCCGTCTAAGACCTCCGTCTGCCCAATTTTCGTTGAAAATCTTTTCCACGCTTTGTTTAAAAATATTCTGCAATTTGTCTTGAATTAAAACATATTTTATTAATAAAATACGTTTTTATTCTACTAAATAAATAATGTTTAAATACGCTTACTGAAAAATAGGTTTAAGTGGAAATAATCCCGCTATTCATGCGTTCTAAACCAATATGTTTTAAACTAAATGATTTATGATTATGTCCGAGATTAAAAGTGTGAATTATGGCACTTTAGCTTTATTTTGACAGCGTAAGGCTCTGTCTGCAATACTTTTACCTACAGGGTATTTTAAAACATACATATAACATTGTTTATACAAAATAAACGCACATTGTAAAACTCGTGTACACGAGCTATTACCCCCATGTTGTAGTTCCAACGTTTCAGACTTTGTTTTCGTTTTCCTTCTGAAGACTATCTGCTATCTCTTACTGTGCCACGTCACTTTAATATTAAACAGCTTTACATAAATAAGAAAAACAAATGAAATTTCAAATCTCAGGTAACATTTGAAGTACGGTTACTTCACTTAGTAATAAGGCTTTAATAATAATGTCGGTTTTGCTTCCGAATTCGCTGCCAGGAAATTTATTAAAAATACATACATAACGATGCTTCCACCACAAAATACACGGGCAGAAGTTCTTCATTAAAGCAAACTTAATTAACCTTAGGTACACTGGCTATTAGGAAGGTAATTAAATAATCGGCAGCCAGATGGATAACCTTTCTTTTTCCCTCAACGAAGTAATTATGAATCCTTAATTAACATTGATTTTTGTGCTCAAAGCCAGTTACATAGTGTTTTAATTAAGAATGAAACGATGATTAAGGGAAAACGTTCCTCAACATTAATATTACCTTTATTATCTTCGCTTTGCTTTTGATTATTATTTGTTTTGTCAAGTACAATTTGAGTTTGATGTTCCAACATTAGCATTTTGTTTAAGAACTTCTACTTTTCTTATCTGTTTATCTTTAAATGTTCTTAAATATTATCCTGTCTGTAGGTACCTACTCATTTGGTGTGCAATAAAGAATCACATCTTTAAATCGACATCTACAGTACATAAATGTATGTTCTATAATTTAATTTACACATAATATTGTATTTTTATAAAAAAAAAGTTGTTACCTATACATAAATTGCAAACAATTATGAAATTAATCTGTAAAATTGTGAGCCACGGTATAATAGTGCGGGGACTTGACAGCGGAGACGCGCCACTCCCTATATTGTTGCTCTCTATCACGCAAACGAGGTTAGGTTAACACAGATTTCCTCCGAGACTCAAGCAAGAACAGAGAAGACATTTAAAATATTGCTTCCACTTAATATATCTTTATGCTCACGAAGGCGAAGGTCTGAATCTAAAAATATTTGCTGAAAGAAACCAAGTGTACCTTTTACAGTTGGAGACACTTAAATCTAACTTTTTATGAAGTCACGTAGTGGCTGAATGAAAATATAGCTTCTGCTGGTACCTGGGGCACGAACCGTAAAAATTATATGTCTCGAGACATAAGTCAATTAGAACAAAAGTCACTCGTATACTTTTCTTTGTACTTAAAAATATACTCGTACATACCTATTCTATTCCTTATTGATTCAAACAAGAACCATAAAAAGTGATACTAAAACTTATTCGCAAAAATAAATAATGTTGAGTTCAAACTGATTGATTTTCATTCAATTAAAATCAGAATAAATTAATTTGTAGGTAGGTACTGTATTGTGTAACACTCAAAACAATGCAATCATAATTTTAGCAATGCATAACATTACCTTTGTTGTTGCTATGTTAATTTCGTTGTGTCCTGTAACTGTTATCAAAACATGACATTGTAACTGGGGTACATAATCAAGCAAAACAACGTTATTCATTTTAATAAGCCTTTGAAGTTTGGAGCTTTGTTTTTATGATTTTGCTTTCAAGTCGCAAATTTTTTGTACTTCTTTTTTGTGAAATTCAAATTTATAACATCGCACAGCAAAAATTGCTTTTAATATTTTTGTACTCATATCTTTTAACATAACCGAAAATGTATCTAATCACCTCATGTTTAGACTTGAGACAGTTACAGACCAGAAGAAAACTAGGTACATACTCTAAGTAGCCAGACGTTTTAATTATTTCTGAAACTATTCGCACTTAAGAGTAGTTAAAATGTTCTCAACTTGTACTTAGTACACTTAGTATGAAAATTTTCGAGAAAGCTCGCCTTTCCGCAACATCGGCATTTTTCCCCTTTCATGAATATTCTAAAACTCAACGGGCAGGGTACTGTTAAAGACAAAGATAAGTTAAATTTTAAAGGTCTGAGCTCGTGTTACGTCTTGGCAATTCGAGAGGACATTTATATAAATGACGTTGCTTCGTTAATGAAGACAAATATTTAGTTGGAGACAATATTGGAGTGAGAAACTTCCCAGAACATTTTGTGAAGCGGTCTGTCTCAAGGTAAATAACACACTTAATGTTATCTGTCTGCACCTCAGGGAGAATTAGAGGTGTTGTCTTTTTACGTGTGTGAGTACCTTGCAAATGGGTAAATGACCATGTGTTTTCTCTTTTGTTAATTGATTTATAATTTATTGAGAAAGTGCTGACGAAAAGACAGCTCGTGATATGAATGATGATCCTTCGGCAATTGTTATGGTAATCAAAGACTACGAAAGAAAGAAAGAATAATGTAATCAATGATATACTGTTTTTTATCTGTAATGATCCTATGATCCGCTCTATTTTTATTAGGAAAAGGTATTGAGGCCTCGTTACCAAATATGCTATTGATGAGAAACCCATCCTTCCTATTATATTACCGTTATTGTAAAAACCCTTGATCTTCATCTCGGATACTGGAATATATTATGATATCCACCTACGCTTTTATTTTATCACATAAGTCTACAAGTTTAACAAGATGTTAGGTTTAATTAAATTCAAATCTTTGTACATGTGCTTTTGTTCAATGTGTTAATTTATTATCCTTAATTTGTAACTTCCCTAAAGCTCTATTGTTACAATAATCTGGTTTATAAATCTTTGCGATGCGGAAACACGCAGCTGCTTGCAAATATTCATATTTGTCTTCGCAATATGGAGATTAAAACCGCGATATTAGGCTTACGTACACAGAAATATAGGTACAAGAATATGGTATATGGGGTAGGAATTTCCCCTTCGATTTACAGAGTCGTCACACAGCGATAAAGTCGTATACACTTTATGTATGCGTTAATCCGTGGGAAACCACATTCGGCCACATTCAAGGTTTGTTCCAATAAAAGAGAGTCACGAAACGGTCTTTTTACGAGATGTGTAGACCATCAATGTTTACAAACTGCGGCTTCTGAAGTTAGTGCGGAATGCTATTGAGGTACGTATGCGAAAAAAGTTTCAGATTGAACACGTTTCCAGAAGCAAGGTGTCATTAACAATGTCTATTCAAACATTAATTTTATGAGTAGAATTTCTGCTACAGTAATTTAGGTCACTCATAAAAACGTAGGTAGGTTCTCTAATGAGACAGGCGCTCTGTTATTTCTGTTTATTTATGATTTAACTCGCGACCCGCCTTCGCTTTGCATTGATGCAACACTGATGTATAATAAAAATAAACCGTTCCTTTAAACCATTCTATCTATTACGAAAAAGCGTCGAAATCCATGGCATAGTCTTAAAGCTATAAGAATGCATAGGAAAAGACAGCGAGAAGTGACCGTTTTATACTATGTAGTCATGGCAACTTTTAAGCTTCATCTTGTACGGGGTGCTCTAAACATTAGGTGACTAAGAAACAGGTGACTTCAGGACCAAGCCAAGCGTTAATAACTTAAGACTGAATAGTGTAGAGGTCAGTTTGATAGCATTCTAAATAGTAATTGTTCGGTGAGGGTTGAAGCAATCAAGTTTGAATACAAGTTGGGCTGATATTGGCACACCTAACGAGGAAGCTGGCTTCCTTGTTAATACTTGATAGGTCGTCCCATCACGTGCCATACATTATTACGTTACTAAAGAACGGCTATAGTAACTAAAGATATAAAAGTATATTTTGTAAAAGTTAATGTACTGGAAAACGCGATATTTCTTTTGTTTTCGTAACAAGGAAAATAAACAATGCAGATGAATTATACGACCTTAAAATGTCGACGTCTTTTTTAAAGAAATTTATTCTTTTTGTAATATAAAATAACAGAAAATTGAGATAGACATGCATTGTTAAAATGTGTATTTCTTAGGTTAATATTTTAGAGGAAGCATTCTACAAAGTCAATACTTATAAAGTCCCATAAAACAATGAAAACGAATACGTCTTTAAAACAATTTAAAAGAACATTAAACTTTCAGATTTCCAAATTAATTTTCACGGGACAGATAAAGACCTCCATAAAGTCTTTATTCTTTTAAAAATTAAGGTAAAACTTTACCTTTTATAGAATGAGGTATGTTACTTCAGTAAACTTTTTCTGCCCTTAAATAATGTCGTTTTAGGGTTCAGTACCCGAAATATAAAACGAGTTCCTATTACTAAGACTCCACTCTCTGTTGGTCTGTCTGGCTGTCAGTCTGTATGTCTATCCGTCTTCCACCAGGCTGTTTGAAAGTTGAAATTTATATTTCTGTTTCCACCGGCTTGCCATTATAACAAAAAAATGCTAAGAAAAACAGAATAAATGAATATTTAAGGGGACTTCTATACAATAGTCATTCCTTGCTTGTTTTTTTAGTTAACTAGTTTACCCCACGGCTTTGCCCGCTCGATTCTAGCTAAAAAAAAACTCATTTTACGCAGTCGGGTAAAAAGTAGTCTATGTGTCAATCGTCTTTAACGAAATTAAGTATGGTGTCAGCTAACTCCATACTTAATTTCGTCAAAATTACTCTAGTCATTTGAGCGTAAAGAGGTAACAAATGTACACATACTTTAACTTTATAATATTAGTATGAACTAGGATGGTACGTAACCACAAGTATAAATCGACTCGCACTTGGCCGGTTTTTCATAACCATAATGAGGTTCATAGAAACAAATTGTGATTAGAATTACGGAGTACATAAGGCTGTACGATAAGAGGGCACTTTTCAGGGGGCGTACATTTCATGAATATTTCATGTTGATGTGTTTTGGAGTTTATGTATCCGTTTAAAGATAACTTAACCTTTAGAATATTCTTTAAGTTCCTTTTATAGATATTTGAGATAATGTTTTTCGTAATTGAATTTATGGATGTAGGTTGTTTTTTCAAATGACTGGAAAGATTTTCTTCATAAAATATTATTTTGATTTTTTTTATAATAACTTTCGTGAGAATAATTCATATTTAAGAGATATATAACGGTTTACTCACGCGTATTTATCGGGATAGCCCGACTAGTTTCGGACCCAACCGGAGTCCTTAATCATGAGCTGACGCGGCGGCGGGGTCGCGAGTCGAACTTGCGACCCCGCCGCCGAAATACACGTGAGTAAACCGTTATATATCTCTTAAATATTATTTTGATTTCCTGTTAATAGATACTAATAGAAACATAGCACTGTTTTTTTTTATTTATTTTTTGTTTAAAATCATACAGACAGCACCAAATACGATTGCTCTTTTTCCAAAACTTTTCAGAATTCAATCTCAGTTTGATTCCAACAAATTTCTTTCTCTCATTCCATTGGCACCTAAAGTACCAACATCAACCCTATTAACACTAAACCATTATCAAGTTAACATTACTTTCGATTCGATTCTTTGTAAACAGTATTACGGAGACGCCTGTCCCTAGTGAAGTTTAGCGAACAAAGTTGTACAAACGGTATAAAGACATACATATAACAGGGTGTGTCTAATAGCTTTAACAATGTAAGTACACCATTATCGAAGACCTTAAGTGCTTCACGAAGTTACATTGCAAGTTACTTCCTAAGTATTATACATTGGATATTTGTTTTGTAATAAGTTTGACTGTTTCTTTTTTCGTCTTAAGAGCATAATAAACATGTATAAAGTCCGTTATTGCAAAAAGAACTTAGAATAAATACCTTTAATTTATTTTCACTCAAAAGTAAATTAAGACTTTTTCAGTTTTTTTCCCCAATTTTTGGTAGCATATTTTTATGTTCAACTTCTGGAAAACTCATTTGGATCTTCCCCCAAACTTTCAATAAACTACCTGGATTTCAAAAGTTCCGTTTGTATGTGTATCTCTATCTGCCACTAAACAATCATGGCCTCTAAATCAATACGTCACGATACGAGAGCAGTAGCCAGTATTGGGTAGTATGCATAAATGAGTAGCAATCCGATGCCGACTGCTGGGCTATTCAATGTAAAAAGCATATAGGTAAGTTAAATTCCCATTTTTTTTATAAAAGCTCTATTGTTTATTAGGTTATCAGAACACAATCAGAGGAGGTAGATAATGTGACATCGCATTAGAATAAAAAACGAATGGTGACTTTAAATTATAGAAATGGAAAACTTAAAAATTTCGACAAGTAACGAGACTTAGACTTGTCACCTTAATACGTTGGAGCGATTCTGTAGCACCAGTGCTTGAAGAAATATAACTTAACTACTGGCCCAGGTCGAAAACATATGATAAAATTGCAGAATAAAACGATGTTTACTTACCAACAACAGTCACATCGATAAAACTATGAACGCTTATAGCCTAAGTTTAAGTAAAGCGGATCGCCCGCCGCCGGCTAAACTAAATTAGTTTACTTTGGCTTGCATAGTTGAGCCAGTTTTTCATACACGTGCGTCCACCACCGCAAACTATGCTAAACTAACATACAATATGATATTGCACGATTGATTTTAAACTACAGATGGCATAGAACCTTCAAAGTAATTTAAGTCAAGTTTCCACAACTGCAACGGCATTACTCAAGGAGGTATGCCCCCTGAATACCACTCGAAAGACATTTTCTTTAGAATTCGAGTAACACCTTGAAAATACAAAAATAGTCATGACGAAAAGTAATGTCAAGAATTGCAGCACGAACTAATTGGAAAACAACTCTTCCATAACCAAGAGTACTAAAAATCTCGAATAATTCTGTACAGAGAATTCGTGCTAAACGAAACCTCAAACTGCAACGCGAGCTCGCAAAAGCGCCTAAAATTCAGTGTAAACCCTTACCGCACGTATACCGAGTCACTTTTTGAATTTACCAGTAAAACGGCGAATGTTCAAAAGGCCTAAATGTGAACAAAGCCAGCTTAATTTGACACGCAAACACGAGATGTGAAACTAACTCGCGCCTGTCCCATTGAAAAGCAGGATTAATCACCACGCTCGCTTACAGCGTGTTGGCAATTTTTAACCATTACGCTCCCGGTTTTATCGCCTTTCTCCCTCACCATAAGTTATCGGTACAGCAAAAAGTTTAAAGATCCAACTTTATGAGATATTGAACGAAAGAGCATCTATCAATTTTCGAGTATTTTTTCTATACAACCGAAAACAAATGAAAAAAAAATGAAAATGAAAAATATAGACAGACAAACAAAACAGAAGAGTAATTTCAAAATTGAAGGTTTCCTAAAAAATATTTCAGAATGGATGAACTAAAGTCTAGTCTGTACTTTATTTTTAACTTCATAATGTTGACTAATGGCCCTCGGGAACATGCAAAAAACATTCCCACGCGTCCTAGACATATAAAACAAAATATGGTGAGCGTGTAGTCATTTGTTTCAGAAGGCTATTGTTAAACTCGTACTAAATAGAGCTATTCTCCTGTAGGCATTTTATATAACATTTTATAACTTACATACAAAAGGAATTAAAATGCGTACAATTAATGTTACCGTAGGAACATGTAATTAAATCAAAGCGTAATTTTTAATGTAATCTTTTACAAAACCAGCTTTATTCTAAAATTGGGTTAATAAACTCAATTTCACTTTCAAGAATTTTCTTGTTAATTAATATCGTTTGTTCTTTTCTGTAGGTAAGGAGGCTGAACGTTGGCGTTGTACGGCCGCCCGAGTGGGTCACTGCTCTTAGCTTGCAATATAAAAAGATATCTTTTAACGGCAAAGACAGGTCATCTATCTGTGGACTCTGGGGCCCGGCTTATTAAGTGGCAGTAACTTACCAACCGACGCCATCCAACTCGGAACAATCAATAATTCAAGCCTGCATTTTCTCTGTACTATTTTTATCGCTACTATTTTTAAACTGGGGCTCGTTAAATCACTGCACAACTTGAACGCGATTGCGACATACGTGTAAGTCCTATTTATGGCTGATTGAAACAAATAAAGGGGAGAACTTTTGTGTGTGTGGCTTTTAGAATCGTACTTAGTACAGTTTTTAGAGTGAATTTATGACTGTAAGTCTTAGGAGAGTTGCTTTAATAAAGATATTTTACCTGAGCCACAGTGAAAAAATAATAGCAAATAATACAGGTTGTCCAAAAGATTTAAAAGGACTCTACAATATTCTAGATCTCTTATACGAATCTCAGAGAAAATGAAACTCATAGCAAGCAAGACGCAGTCGCTATCGCCAGCCCTAATCGTATTACCGCAGTAGTCTGCCACAGTTAATCCAATCTGAGTAACAATTTACCCCGGTACGTCTAAACGAGATATGATATCGTAAAATTTACAGACAGAAGCGACTCAAGCCTAAAACCCACAGTAACTTCCTGTAAGATGAGACGTGTTTATAGTACTTCAACAAAGTTGTTTAATTTTATCAGAAGTTGTAAACTCAAGTTCGGCATGATTTTGTTTTTGGTGAAAGGTAGATAATCCGTCTGTCGCGAAGGTTTTACTTGCTGAAGATATCATTGTTCATTGTTCCACAAAAGAAGGTGGTGTTATTTCCTCTTAGTTTCCACCCTCTACCATTCTGTCTAAAATACTTTGTAGAAGTTAAAATAAATATTAAAGGCAAAACACAAGTTTTCTTGATGCCTTCCAAATATCCTCTATCATAATTATGAATTATCCTTATTCAAATGTTGTCTAAACAGAACTAGATGTTTAGCAATTTATTTTAAGCATAAATAAACACAAATCGCAATGAAACGAGGACAGGAATAAATCACAAAAGCCACGAGCGAACAGGGGCTTAAACACGGACGATATTTAAACTAGCTATTTGTGTAGGTGAGGACACAATGAAAATTAAACGTTAAAACTATTCGAACGACTAATATTCATAATAATTTATAGTACAAATTATTCTGCTGACTAGGGCTTTTTGAAGATCAAAATACGATGGGCAAAACCCAGATTCTCTCAACCAAAACTGCTCTTTTAATGCCCTTACTGTGTGTGAAGAAATGGTCTACCAAACACTCGGTTATTCTGGACCAGTAGAATAACATGGTCGAGTGTTTTAAACGTAATAACCTATCACCACGTCTTTGAGTAATCTTATTGCAGTTGTGAAAGCGGGAAGCTCATTGCGCTGCACGACGTAGAGTAGAGTAATATTTCTTCTTTTATTTAGAAGGTGGAACTAGGCCCCCTGATTTACCACCACTTATAAAAGTAAGGTTACTACAGTCAAGTGAGATAAGCAGTAAGTAAAGTGTGACGTCTCTTACGTCCGTTACGGCCAGGACTGCCCCTAAAAAAATAATAATCATAGGTTGACTAACGTTACTCATAGATTTGCTCAATGAGCATAAAACTAAAACGTTTTTCTATAGTTACCTGGGCTAACTGATAAATTTCATAAAAACGTCCGTGGTCATACAATCAATATTTTTCTAACCCTAGATGGAATATGTTCCTAAATGATAATATTAATATATGCCTTCCGGGTAGCGGAATTCAATGAAAAGGGTTCAAAGAAACTGTCGAGGCCTGCGGCGTACTCTTTTGTGTGGCTCCATGAAATTAACCTTTGAAAAACCCGCTCGATCTACATAGTCATACGTACTGAGTTTTCGAAATCACACAAAGTTAAAAGATTACTTTAAACAAAAAAAATCCTCAATCAAAATCAAGAGAGAACAGTATAAACTAAGTACATAATTATTGTACATAATAAAAGTAAATGAAACAGAAGTTTTCCTGCTTAGTCTGTCATAACCACAAATACTCTTGTTTCGGCATTGGGCTAAATTCGCCGAAATAATATAATAAGCTTATTAGCTTAAACACGTCATATTAATGTCAATCAGGATCTTGTAATAATTTATGCCTTGATTGACCGATTTCTAAGTACCTATGGAATAGGAAGTAAGGTATCCGTTTCGAATATTCGAACACTATTGTTTGGCTCAAATATAGATTGGTATTCAGCATTCAAAGTTTGATCAACTATGGCGAGAGAGAACAATCCAACTGAGTTTTTAATACATGCAATATTTGTATTGTTTATTATTTTAAAGGTTTTAATAGTGTTTAAATTAAGAATTTCGTTTAGCACTTTCAAGACCGAATTCTTTTATTTATTTTGTTATCGGATAATAACGAATTAATCATGCAAGTAAAAGTGTTCAATAGATATAAGTAGCTTACACTAATTCCCTATAATAAATACATATCTGGATTGTTTCGATAAAATGTTTTTTTATTATGAGAGCATTGTGCCACGCTAACAGGAAAAATATCGTTTAAATAATATATTTAAATGCGAACTCTCCCTTTCCATAATTATAAAATTATTATAATCATATGTGCGCACGAAATCCACCTACAACTACAATATCCTATAACTAGTAACATACAGCCAGTGCTTTCCAATATATTGAAAAGGAGGTCAGGCGACATCGCGAAACTGAAACAAAATAAAAAAACTTAACGGGACTGAAATCAATTAGTATTCAATCCCCGGAAAATGGGATACCTCCTGTCTGAGTCTATTAACAAAGAAATCTATTACTTTTCTAATTGGTGTTACCTATACCTTTTAACCGACTTCAAAAAGGAGGAGGTGTCTCAATTCGACCGTATATATGCTTTTTTTTGTAATCAGCTTATACCAAACTATTCATAGCCTGTCCAAAGAGTTTAGTTTGTTTTTAATCTACTTGGGAAAACTGTCTGTGGATGTTTATTATAATTTGTTTGAGCCTACTTATTTGTAACTGTATATTTTCGAAACAGCGTTAGTACAGTCTTTCAAATAATGATTTAAACTTAACATAATATGTATCTACTTTCCAAAAAAATATCTATTGTTTCAGAAATATAAAACTATTAATTAATTGTCTTCGTAACTTTCTTGTATCTTAAATCTATATTTACATAAGGCACGTGAATGAGGAATGCCATCGGGTTCAAAACTGACTGACCCGCAAGAGATTCACGTGAGTAAAACGTTCGGGAAACACAGAAGGATGTACCAAGATCCCATAGGTGTGTAGTGCACGTGACCGCAACGTGTTTCATCTCCTATTTCACTTAATGAACGCCTCCAGCTTCAGCCGCCATCTTACAACACATTCACGTAATACTCTAACATCCTAGGTACGTCTACTTCATCTAAGTCCTAGGCTAGATTCTCAAGGCCCTATCCTTTTAATTTGATTGTACTCTAAGTATACTATTAAGTACTTGGCTTCAAAATGGTCGTCTTTCACGTAGACCTAACCATTTTATTAAAAAACTTTTGAGACTTACCAATTAGTCTTCTCTGAAACTAATGCTTTGAACTAGATCTACAAAAAAGCAAAACAGCAAGTTCATTAGTGTGAGAAGTCCAAAGTTCATAATTGAATGAGCATTAAAAAGACAACGAGCTCGATACCTGGGCTCGTACCAAAAGCTGATAAACCAGGACTGCTGCCATTATTGAATCGAGACAGAGCAATACACTGTGTGTAACACCGTCTCACTCGCACAACAGCAACAGTCCTACCTCAGAAGCTCATAGTTATCGCATTGATTGGTTCATAAATAATTGATCACAATCCAATAGAATAGTCTCCATTAAATCTAGACTTTGTTAGGTTAATATTTAATAAAGTTCGTTGTTCAGTTCAGCAATTAGATCGTTTAATTAAAACCCGCCTTTCCTATGTAGGTTGTATTGGAAATTCAGGGCAAACAGAATTTATGTAGTTTGTACTCCACTAGTTTTCCGATACTAACGTTTAGTACAGAGTAGTACAGGCTACAGATATCGAATGCTTGGAGTTCACACAAGTTGTAATAGCCTCCACTTGACTCGATTCGCTTGAATGAATGTCTGTATTTAGTATCGAGTTAACAATGTATTGATCTGTGGATACGCCATATCTGTGTATCGGTTTGGTGGTACCTCAGATTAATAAGTGAGTTGCCACTAAATTAGGCTCAACTTTATTTTGGTGCTTTTCTTGAATATTGACATAGAGGAAGAACATACTACAACTATACACAGATTTTTTTTTCTAAATTTAATTTTGTGTCTACACCCTTAGTAGAATAACATATTAAATATAGGTTACGTAACGTTTAAGAAAAAAAAAGTCTTCCGAGTTCAACACTTATTAGGATTCAAATCTTTAACAGAGTGGTATATAATTCGATAAACCAAGTTTCTACTTCTTTGAACCAAAATTAAGTTGATATAAGAACTTGGTAACACGTTTAAAGAAGCCTCAAAAACATTACGGAGTTTAACGCGAACTGTTATACAGAACTTTTTAAAGTAAATAAGACTATTATATTATTTCTTTTGAAATTATTGAACGTGTTAATGTATATAATTTATTGAACTTGTAATGCTGAAGGTTAACGATTTTTTTGCAGAAATTTCTTTATTTATTTTAAGGATCTATATCATAAGACATTTTAGCCCTATTATAATTGGTAAGGGGTTTGCAGAGATATGAGTTGAGCTGCATGGGTATGTTTAACTATTTCTCCGGGCTATAGGATGGTTCCTGTGGCGAACTTGGGAAGTTGGAAGAGGTCTATGCCCAACCATGGACCTTGATATGCTGAATTGATTAATCGTACTAGAAATTCAGTCACACCTAAAATCACATTTACTACCGCATCCAGCAAACTCAAAATAAAGTATTTTGCGTAACTGCAATTTGACATCATTTTACCGACGCGACGTGTAATTCCACGAGTGTTTCCCAAGTCAACCTTAGCTAGATCCGAAAGATTTATGCTTCAAATTGTTAGGCTTTGTTTAATCTCATCTCAGGTCGATCCGGCCATGTTTTACGGATTTGGGGTTAGGTACGTAGGCTGTACGAGAATACTTAATATTGTCAAACAGTCTGGTTGGAATTTTAGGTCACACGGAGGTAAATTGGGGTCAGAGAAAAATGTACAAAACACCTATTTACTTATTAACATTTTATCATGCGAAGTATTTGTGATACGGTGTTTATACACTTACCTAAAATATGTATATCGGTAAGTCAAATATTTGAAGATCTAAGTATAAATATAGCAATAGGTGTAAATAAAAAAAAAGAATAAATGTTATAATTTATTATTACTCGGCTTTTTCCAGACGTGAGTATGAAAGAAATCTAGCCTAGAGGATTTCTAAGTAAAAAGAATTGTTAGCTTTTAATTAGTAAATTAAGATGTACCTAATTGTGAAGATTACGTAATATCTTATTAGGCCGGCAAAAAATAATGAGTATCTTGTACCTTTGTACGTAGAATGTATGTATGTAGAAAGAATTAGTCATCATAAGTAGGTTAAAATAATACAAACATTAATCCATGTAGAAGGATATTATGACCTTTAAAAAATAATTTTGTTCAAAGAAACAAGTAAGTAACACTCACTTTTTCAAGAAATATAAGATGTTACTCAGTCAGTACAACTAAACTCAGACTTATCCTATAGCTATTTTTTACTCGTATTAACGCGAAAGTTTGTAAAGATGGATGCATGTTTTACTCTTCACGTTTAAACAACTCGATACATTTTGACACACTCTATTAACAAATAGACTATTTTCAGAGAGTAATGTTTTGCAGTTATAACCGACGTTCGCGCGGGTCACCACTAGTATTTTACTAAATCAAACACGTTTATTATTTTACAATACAATGGCTAACTACTATTATCCAATTTTGACCACTTTTGGTCCTGTATTTTACTAAAATTTTGCATAAATTGTGTATTGTTTAAACGGAAAACAAAACAGCCTAAAATGTACCGGATCTGTAACACAATAACAAAAGATGTTTGATACTACAACTTAGGGAGCAACTTGAAAGTTAGCCTTGTTTATATTTAGCCCCCGGGAGCGGTTGCCGGCATCGGATTATAATCCAAACATTATACAGCGGTAAATAATTCATTATTTATTGTAAATGTTATAATTCTTTGAATTTTAGACAAAGAAACTACGGTGGGGGTATAATATGTGGAAAAGTGCTTTCAAGAAGAAAAAAAGGACTAATATTCATATACAACTTTCATTGTACCAGCTCCATACCTTAAATAAAAGATTGTTTTCAAAATTCAACGAGCCTAACAAAGTGACAAAACACCTCTTAAAATAATGTTGCATTTCTAAAAGCGACACAATTCCCTACACGATTTAGACCCTTGTTTCGCTTCGACAACTATAAAACCTTATTTTAAAACGTGATCTCGTTCAAAGAAAGGCTATCAAAAGACCACCCCCTTGGATAGTAGCTGATAGCAAAAAAACCATCCCAAAATCCCTCTACCTAATACCTGAAATCTTTTTATGTATAAATTTACAACCAGCAAGGATCACGTGCTATATATTTATAATAATTTACAGCTGAGAGCTACACATGCAGCTATCTCGCGTTAGATTCTATCTTCCAACTTATATTACCGTCGACTCCGTAATCACACAGTAAGCCAAGCATGAACTTGTATCATTTTTAATATGTCGTTCATCTAACTAAATAAGGGGGTAGGATTTTAAAATCTACGGGAATGCCATTCTCTACATGTAGGTATATGAATAAAGACAAAAACGTAAAGTGCATAGTGGACTTCCTAATGCATACACGTAATTGAAACGTGTGTAAAAGTGACACATGAATTAAGTATATTCATACTGCGGACGTCTTTGTTGTAGTATAAAGCTAGTGTATCAGGTGCCAATAACTTCTTAACGATGTTACAGAATACAGATTATGAAATTTGAAAACTCTGCTGTTAAAACCTACGTTCATGGTCATGTCGAAATTTCCAACGAGAGTTATGCAAAAAAAACAGATTTTTATGTATTGATGTCACACGCTAAATGCTACATGAGTGCTTTGATTCACCAACCGTTCTCGTTTATCACAAAATATTATTCACGCATGCATAAAACAGTATTTTGTATCCTTCTGTATTTACGTTAACGTTTAATTGGTACCATTGTTCTTGATTGCATTCAATGGACTGGACAAAACGTGGAACAGTTCAACGGTGTCAGTACTATCCGTCATAATAGCTTACAATCCCGGCGCTCGGAACCTTTACGACTAGAACTCAATAAATTCCCTCAGAAGGAAATTGTCTTCATACATTTTGATTCCCGAAGCTGAAATAAAATGAGATTTAGTATGATGGTTTGTAGTAGGAGTTGTAGTAAGTGTTATAAAGTTACACTGCGTCTCATGTATCTCGAACTACTCGTACTGGAAACCTAGATTATTGGCAGTACACAGAGAGAAAAAGGTGTGGACTTTTGAAAATAGAAACGCATATTATTATATAGAGTAAATTGTAGGGATGATACACCTCTTGAATATTTTTTCTGCTAAAAAGAGACTGGAATGGCTCTTGAATACGTTCTTCACCATTTCTCAAATAAGTGCGAATTTTCAATTTCCAGTAAAAGGCCAATTCCGTGCCAATAACAACAGGTGCTCAAATTCGCATGCACACTACAGGACTTTCGAAACGTGGAACGATACAAAAGATGGTGACATTAAAAAAACGACTACTAAAAAGGCACTTAAAAAGGTCTGAAGCACCGTGGCTTTCACAGTAGCTGTGAACGCAGTTTCATTGAACCGTTCACAGTTCGAGTGCCATCAACGGCGACGTACCCTTCGACATAACAATCTTTCACAATCTGTTGACAGGAACGTCGAGAGTCTCGGTGGAGTTATGAAAAAGTAATAAATAACGAAATACGAACCGAGAAAGAAACGTGCCGCATCTCGCGGTACAAGTTGAAATTTGGGAAGAGGGATCTCAAGTCGACAGCCCTTGGTTCAACTTGATATTGACGTTACACTTCACATTTTAGCCATAGGCAGATTTCGTGCTGAAATATATAAACATCTCACACCCAAGTTCTTTTGAAGTATCTGTATTACATTTCAGTATTTTGTTCGAAAGAATGTAATTTATAATGTGCCAAGTAAAATAATCCGGAACATTACGAAACTCGTCAAGTTATGAGAAAAGAAATAAAGAAAAGTATTTTGTTTGTTTTCGAATGTTCGCTTGATTGTTGTTCTTTACTAATCCAACACGCCAAGACGGAAAACATTTTAAATAATCTGAGTTCTTGGTTGTCTCAGTTCAAAACTTTTCAGCCATTTTGTCTTTGGAAAGAGAACAAATACTAAACTTCAGACGTAAGGACAGGAATGTTTAATTCAGCAGTTCAGATAAGTGCTAATAAAGTTATAGATTATTAGAAGCGAAATTTTAAAAAAGAAATCTGTGAAAACAAGTGTTTCGAATACTAATTCGAAATAACCTCAGATATTAGAAAGGACATTGTTTTTTTAATAAATTTAATAAATTTTCTGACTAAGGTTAGTCCATACGCACATTTGCGCGGTTTCAGTCATTGTAGAAATTAATTCTACTGGTTTGGGTCTATTTACACTTCGTTAACAAAAAGCTTTGGTTATTTTATTTCAATACCAAGCCTGTGTAACTTATTTAACTAGTATTATTATAAATCACAAAATCATATCATGGTATTAGGTATATGTATAATTGTACAACACATTGAAATCATGTTGTTGGCGTGCGAAGTGGGATATTTACATTAAGAAATGAAAATATGGACGGTGGTACAAGCACGTATGATTTAATTATAACTTTACATACTAGTCAAATAATTAATACAACGGTTTTCACAACATTGGCAAGAAATTAAAAAGCGATATAAAATAATGTCAATTAAAAAAAAATCCTCCAAAAAGGTTAGTGTTTCCAGCCAGTCGCTAACAATCGACCTAATTTCAATGTCGCAAGGTTTCTAAACCGATATTTGCGCTTCTATGGGTTTTGTTCCAAAATGGTTTGGAGATTGCTACATAGTAAGTAACTGGCAACAGATGCAAGTTATCTCACTGCTAGCTTTTTTGGAACTGGTGTGAATTTATTTGCGCTTTTATTTCTTCATGTGTTCTGACTGCAAAGTGTGCAAATCTGATATTATTAAAACCCTCATGAATTTTGAGATGGAAATTGATGGAATATTTAGCAAGAGGTACTGATTAAATTCTTGCATCTTTTTTTATAAATTTTGTTAAACAAACTTAATCTATTTAGAAAATGTTAAGTACCAATTGAAATAACTAAACCTAGTTTAATTTGCGTAATTCACCAATTTGAAATAAAACTTAAATTATAAATCGGAATTTAAGAAAACTTTGTTTCCGAATGTACTTTAGGTTGCTTTAGGTACTTACATACTTCTCCAATCCTATAAATCTGGATGTAATTAAATTATTCTAAAGGAATCCAGACAGCTTCATGCAGTAAGTAACATCAAGTTACTTACTGCATGAAGCTGCGAACCTACCACTAGCTCTTAAGAACTGGCTATTCAAGACCTTTGTCGTTTTCAAACAGAGACGTTACATATAGTGTAGTGCGCCGTCTAGTTTTTACATCATAACACTCGACTGCTTTAAGATATTGTAAGTTGTAGTGCCAAACCCCGGATTTATTTCGGTCTTGATGGCTCGTAACTCAATTTAGGGTTAAAAAATACGAGTAGAGGTCATGTTATACTGAACATTTCTCATTTATGTCCTTCATTACATCCTTATAGACCGTTCAGTAAAGTTGGTTTCTATTTGATCGCTACCTAATCTTTCATTAAAGTCGAAATAAAATCGTAGTAAAAAAATATGTTTTACACATTCTTATTCTGTACGTTACACATGCCAAGCGACACGTCTAATCTTATTTAACACTGTAGATTCTAGCAGTCGTATGCAAAACGACGCACAGTGGAAGCATTCAAAATTATAATTGTAATTAATCAGTATATGAGGAAGTGTAATTAATAATTAAACTGATATTATTCTGTGGGAGCTACATCTGCCAACAAACTGCTCTGTAGTTTGGCAAAAGTAAAAACTGTTTATAAAAATGTATATTTTCAGACAATAAACACTTTCATTTTATTTTATTTTTATGTCACGAGTCTCATGGATTGTAGAGGCTAATAGACATTTTACAACGTTACTTAGCTAAGTGTTGTTCTTGCATTCGGCTGTGGCTATTATAATTGTTTCTAATCAAAATTTGCAGGCGAATGTTCATTACTCAAGGATGTGACACTTCTTGACATAAAGTAATTTTAACAGGATGAAAGCGTGGGCGTCAAAGGCATAAGGTGTCGGATCGTAATCGAGAACCAATTTCCCGATGATTTATTTCATGAATTCGACGATCGATTTATGTAGTGATTACTTTACAAAGTGAGTTGATTATTGTAGACTTACAGTAAGAAAATTTATAATTAATAATCAGACCTTTTTTAGTAGGTATTTATGTACCTTTAGTACTTACTTGTTTGTTGTGACTTGTAAATGTATTTATTGTTCCTCCGTCAAAGCAAAAAGCAAGTTTTGTTATTTCATTATTATTTAATTAACGCAATAATTCTGTGCTTCTATTTGTAGAGGACACATTCCTACCAAACGGAGAAATAAAGATCATTTAATATATCATCATTTTCATATAAGTAGGGTGAAATGTAGGCAGTAGATATATTGTAGAAATAAACGACCTTACGAGTCAATAGCCCAAAAGATCGATGTAAGTATAGGTAATGAAATAGGATATTTCTTAGGCCGACGGAATAAAGTAGGCCTTGAATTTGTACAGGCGACTTAGATTGCTTCTCTAAATTACCCGCAGATAAGATTAAACTTCACAAACCAAGAAAGCTTTATCGATTTTAAATTTATTCTCCATTAATTTGGACGAGACGAAATAAATTAGTATTGGAGATTAAAAACTTACAAATCTAAACGCTCATTTGTCTTTGTAATTACAATGTTTGAGAAACTCATTTAGGTATTTACTTACTGAAATTTTATAGATACATATTTTGTAATTGGTTTGTTTGTTTTGTAGTTTCTATGTTTCGGTACCTAAGAGGTAATTGTTAATAACTTAGTAGAATATATGACTATATTTTAAGGATGGATGTACATTTTTCTTATCCGTATAGTACCTATGTCATACCATACTGAAGTAATTAAACTAGAAAAAATACTTCTTCTAGTATAGCCGTTTACCAAAGAAATCCGCAATTCATTAGATTTGAGCCACAAAATTATAAAGTTATAATAGATTAACGTGGAATTTTCAGTAATAATATGATTCTATCTGATTTTCTCTAAACAATAACGTAAAATATATTTTACATCAATATTATTCTCAGTAAAATTTACATGCCAAAGTTATTCAAAAGAAGTACCTTTTGAAAACAAATTAACCGACATCAAAGTAAAAGTTTCCTGAAGTTCGTTCGCAAACAAATTTCATTATCACAATAATTTAATTTTAATTAGCTGTACGATGTAGAGTATGTTGAAATCGGGATTACAAATTGACTGAAGTGTAATATGTACCTAATACTAATAGACTTATGATAAAGAAGGATTAAGTAAGGTTGGGGTTAGGCATTTGAGCATTGCATACATACGCGAGGCAAGTTAAGATCAGATGCCCGACGATTTGAGAATCAAACGATGCGTGGCTAATATATTTAGATATACAAAGTGTATCATACCCAATCACATTAAATTAAATACCTTTATATATACCGGTTAATATATGTCGACTTGACATACATATATTAACCAATTTACTCGACATTGTCAGTATTTTTATTTATTCAACATTGTCGAGTAGGTAAATAAAATAAGCAAAAACAAACACCATTTTAATAATACATTACAGTGTCGTAGTAGCGGCAACGTCTATTGACAGTTACGTTATCTCTGTTTTGCACATGATGTTCTAAATTATGAAAACAGAAAATAATTTCTGTAGTAAAACCACTCAATAGCTTTGGTTATTTTTTGGAATTCGTTATAGGTAAATACTCGTTTTCTATACGAGTATAAATATTTTCTTAACAAAAGCTAGTTCGTTATAGCTAAACTAAGTGAAAAATAATGTAAACAAAGAATTAAAGTGTTCTTCTTTTTAAGTGGACATAAGAATTGCCTAAGCTTTATTAAGTCTAAAATCGATTTCAATCTTCGGTTCGTCGCAGTAAATACCTTAAAATATCGTTCGTAACTTTAAATTAAGTGAAGCATCATTTAACTAAAGCGACTCTAAACTCTCTTAGCGTCGTATGATTGCAGAGATTCTCGTATATTTGTATTTCAGTTCTAAACTTTATAATGAGCTTAAAATGACGTGTCTATAGACATTAACATCTAGTCTATACACGTTATAGTCACAGAAGTCGTCTGTCAAATAATATGAGATGGTATAGAAAACAAAACAGTCCATTAACAAGCAAATGAAAACAAATGAAATAGTGACGTCAGACTGTATTGTAAATGTTAACGAGTTGGCAGGTGCCATCTATACCATATATTTTCTAATATATTTTAATATTTTCTATATAAACCTCTCCCCAAACATTAAGTTAGCAAGTCAAACAAAAAGTCTAGATTTACGACGAGTCAGCCCTACGTTTGATATCAGACGGTACGTCTAACGTTAGCTTAACTTTGCTTGCGATGCAAAACCCGGTATTTGGATTTAGCGATGTAGCTTGGGTAGTTGTTTCGCTACATTCCAAGGTCATCGCTATCCATGTAGATTGTGGGTGGATCGCAAACAGCTCCGATGGAAACTTACCCTCGGTTTCGTTTAGATAGTGCAGATTTATCATCGGTTTATAAGCAAAATGCATTAATGCAAAAGACTGTAGTTTGAGCAGCGCTTTTTAAACGGACAATAACGTAGGCAAGCTGCCTTTCTGATGGCAAATAAAATCCGTTGTGTCTAAAACTGCGAAAAAGATATCGGTGTACTATGTAAAATTGTAACCTTACTGTATAATTATAATTTATTTTCATAGCTCTAACTACGGTGCACAAGTAAGAGTGTTTTATATTCTAAAATTTGTTTAATGTAATGGTAAGATTTAATAAACTTGAGCAAATCTAGTAGTTACTAGATTAGTAATTGCGTTGCGTTTGCGGACTGGGCTTTCTGCAAACGTAACATGCCACAAACGAAGCCGCTACCTCACATGAGCTAAGAGGAAAGATAGTATTTCCCATTAGGTTTTAGACCATTTAGCTGTACCTAGAAGGCTACACTGTTACAGCATTAAAGTTTTGAACGCCGTGGGGGTCACCGGTGACCGATAAACAATACACATTTTATCGTTCGGCAGACAACGTATTAAGCTATAATAAGTCCCAAAACATTATGATATTTACTTTATGACTTTAAAGACTGAAGTACAGAACTAGGCGGTTAGCCCAATCGCAATCCTTTATTTTTACAAATTATACTTATTTTACAAACAATGTACAATGGCGGACTTAATGCCTGAGGCATTCTCGACCAGGGAAGTGCAGAGATTACAAGTAGGTGTGTAATGAAAAAGGCAAATAGCGAGGCAGACAACGAGGAGGTATATTCACATTTATTTGAAAGTAATTGCGAAACGAAGTCATTAATTGGTCCGTCGCAACAGATAAGCCGGCTGACAAAGTTGGTGTCATAAATCCTTCTCTTGTTTCAAGCGCATATTTCACCATTTACAAATTCAATAATGTTTATAATTAATCTGAAATATTTATTTAATTATTTTAAAGGGTACATAATATTTTTATGCAAAGACAACCAAAAATACGTGACCGTAATATCTAACAGGTTTTGTTACATTAAAGTAAAAAAAAATCCAATTTCGGGAGCGTGATTCCATTACCTGTACTTACTCTGAAATATTTAGTACATAACTGAAAATGATTATAATTATAAATGTTAAATACTATTTTACGTTTAAAAACTCCTTTTCACGTAATCAGATTGTTTTTCAGCTGTTCCGGCAAGATTATCTATTGTCTGCTTTGATATATGCCACAAAATTTATGGTACCGTGTACACTTTTCATAAGGATGGGGATTCTACATACCGACCGCTTACCATGACCATGCCTCCCCATACTTAATGCCTTTTAAGGCGGCTCAAGAGACGCATTGTGTTAAATGTGTAAAGGCATATTTCAGGGAGGCAGTTTTCATCACAAATGCGAAACCTCCGTATATAATAACGACCCTGAATTCGGAATTTGCCATCTGTAGGCAATCACAGTCTGGGCTTTTCATAACTTTGTAGGAACCAACTTTTCGTCTGTTTTGCGCTGGAGTGTTAATATTTACATAAACATATCGTAATCAAAGGAAGTTTTTTGTCGAGATATGAACTCGAGTACGTTGAGTATTCCAGCCATCGTTGCATAACACATACACATGAAAAAAAAACAATAAGTAGATTATCACAATTCAAAAATTTTAGACAATTCAGTCCATAAAAGTCACATCAAAGCTTTAGAATAATCTGGTAAAAAGAAAGTCCCTTGGCACGTTAAATATAGAATTGCCGTTCCTTAGACATAGACAGAAAAAAAAACCTGTGTAGGTATTTAATTTCAAAATAAACGCACAGACATTATCATACTGAAAAGTAGTCGAAAAAAAATCCAAATAGGTTTTCTTTCAACAAAATAAATGAAGAAAAGATAGGTATAAATAGGTACGTACTAGATGAATAGATTTACATAATAATACATGTTTCTAAATTCAAACACACGTGAACACAGGGGAAATTTAAATTCCTGATCGACTTGATAGTCAATGAGAAAATGATTGAGAGAGCTATGTCCCTGGCGGCTGGTAAGTGTCAATTTGTCTGAGAGGTCATCACATATAACTACCAAACTACCAAACGGTGGATAGGTCGCTGTCCTATACTATAACGTGAAGGGTTACTGCTCGCTCATGTCAACATAGCGTATTTGTATCAGCAATAAATGTGAATACAAACAGCTTTTTAAGTTTTTTTTAAATAATGGTGTTTTATAGGAGGCCAGGAACCTTGCCGTGATGAGGCAATTTTGTTACCTAATCGTTAAAATCGTTAAAATCGTTCATTTCGTTCAAATCGTTAATTTTGTTCAAATCGTTGAAAATCATTTAAATCGTTAATTTTGTTTATTTTGTTCAAATCGTTCATTTCGTTCATTTCGTTAAAATAGTTCATTTTGTTCAAATCGTTGAAAGACATTCAAATCGTTAAAATCGTTCAAATCGTTCAAGTTGTTCAAATTGTTCAAATCGTTAAATTCGTTAAAATCGTTGAAATCGTTCATTTCGTTCATTTCGTTAAAATTGTTCATTTTGTTCAAATCGTTAAAATCGTTCAAATCGTTAAAATCGTTCATTTCGTTCAAATCGTTTAAATCGTTAATTTTGTTCAAATCATTGAAAATCATTTAAATCGTTCATTTTGTTTATTTTGTTCAAATCGTTCATTTCGTTCAAATCGTTCATTTCGTTCATTTCGTTAAAATCGTTTATTTCGTTCATTTCGTTAAAATCGTTTATTTCGTTCATTTCATTCATTTCAGTAAAATCGTTCAAATCGTTCAAGTTGTTCAAATTGTTCAAATCGTTGAAAGACATTCAAATCGTTAAAATCGTTCAAGTTGTTCAAATTGTTCAAATCGTTTAATTCGTTAAAATCGTTGAAATCGTTCATTTCGTTGAAAAACATTCAAATCGATTAAAATGGTTCATTTCTTTCATTTCGTTCATTTCGTTCATTTCGTTCATTTCGTTCATTTCGTTCATTTCGTTCATTTCGTTCATTTCGTTCATTTCGTTCATTTCGTTCATTTCGTTCATTTCGTTCATTTCGTTCATTTCGTTCATTTCGTTCATTTCGTTCATTTCGTTCATTTCGTTCATTTCGTTCATTTCGTTCATTTCGTTCATTTCGTTCATTTCGTTCATTTCGTTCATTTTCGTTCATTTCGTTCATTTCGTTCATTTCGTTCATTTCGTTCATTTCGTTCATTCGTTCATTTCGTTCATTTCGTTCATTTCGTTCATTTCGTTCATTTCGTTCATTTCGTTCATTTCGTTCATTTCGTTCATTTCGTTCATTTCGTTCATTTCGTTCATTTCGTTCATTTCGTTCATTTCGTTCATTTCGTTCATTTCGTTCATTTCGTTCATTTCGTTCATTTCGTTCATTTCGTTCATTTCGTTCATTTCGTTCATTTCGTTCATTTCGTTCATTTCGTTCATTTCGTTCATTTCGTTCATTTCGTTCATTTCGTTCATTTCGTTCATTTCGTTCATTTCGTTTCATTTCGTTCATTTCGTCTATTTCGTTCATTTCGTTCAAATCGTTGAAAACATTCAAATCGTTAAAATCGTTTAAGTTGTTCAAATCGTTAAGTTCGTTAAAATCGTTGAAATCGTTCATTTCGTTAAAATAGTTCATTTTGTTCAAATCGTTGAAAGACATCCAAATCGTTCAAATCGTTCAAGTTGGTCAAATTGTTCAAATCGTTAAATTCGTTAAAATCGTTCATTTCGTTGAAAAACATTCAAATCGTTAAAATCGTTAATTTCGTTCATTTCGTTAAAATCGTTAAAAAACATTCAAATCATTAAAATCGTTAAAATTGTTAAAATCGTTCAAATCGTCATTTCGTTTATTTCGATAAAAACGTTCATTTTGTTCAAATCGTTGAAAATAGTAAGAATCGTTAAAATCGTTAAATTCGTTAAAATCGTTAAAATCGTTCATTTTGTTCATTTCGTTAAAATCGTTAAAAAACATTCAAATCATTAAAATCGTTACAATTGTTAAAATCGTTCAAATCGTTCATTTCGTTCATTTCGTTCATTTCGTTCATTTCGTTCATTTCGTTCATTTCGTTCATTTCGTTCATTTCGTTCATTTCGTTCATTTCGTTCATTTCGTTCATTTCGTTCATTTCGTTCATTTCGTTCATTTCGTTCATTTCGTTCATTTCGTTATTTTTTTCAAATCGTTCATTTCGTTCAAATCGTTGAAAATCATTCAAATCGTTCAAATCGTTCAAGTTGGTCAAATTGTTCAAATCGTTAAATTCGTAAAATCGTTCATTTCGTTCATTTCGTTCATTTTCGTTCATTTCGTTCATTTCGTTCATTTCGTTCATTTCGTTCATTTCGTTCATTTCATTCATTTCGTTCATGTCGTTCATTTCGTTAAAATAGTTTCATTTTGTTCAAATCGATGAAAGACATTCAAATCGTTAAAATCGTTCAAGTTGTTCAAATTGTTCAAATCGTTAAATTCGTTCGTTGAAATTGTTCATTTCGTTAAAAAACATTCAAATCGTTAAATAGTTAAAATCGTAAAAATCGTTAAAATCGTTAAAATCGTTAAAATCGTTAAAATCGTTACAATCGTTAAAATCGTTAAAATCGTTAAAATCGTTAAAATCGTTAAAATCGTTAAAATCGTTCATTTCGTTCATTTCGTTCAAATCGTTCAAATCGTTCAAATCGTTCAAATCGTTAAAATCGTTAAAATCGTTAATTTTGTTCAAATCGTTGAAAAACATTCAAATCGTTAAAATCGTTCAAATCGTTCATTTTGTTTATTTCGATAAAATCGTTCATTTTTGTTCAAATCATTAAAATCGTTTAAAATTGTTAAAATCGTTCAAATCGTTAAAATCGTTAAAATCGTTAAAATCGTTAAAATCGTTAAAATCGTTAAAATCGTTAAAATCGTTAAAATCGTTAAAATCGTAAAAATTGTTCATTTGGTTCATTTCGTTCATTTCGTTCATTTCGTTAAAAAACATTTAATTCGTTAAAATCGTTCATTTCGTTAAAATCGTTAAAAAGCATTCAAATCATTAAATCGTTAAAATTTTAAAAATCGTTCATTTCGTTAAAATCGTTAATTTTGTTCAAATCGTTGAAAAACATTCAAATCGTTAAAATCGTTCAAATCGTTCATTTTGTTTATTTCGATAAAATCGTTCATTTTGTTCAAATCGTTGAAAATCGTTAAAATCGTTAAAATCGTTAAAATCGTTCATTTCGTTCATTTCGTTAAAATCGTTAAAAAAGTATTCAAATCATTAAAATCGTTAAGTTGTTAAAATCATCAAAATCGTTCATTTCGTTTATTTCGATAAAATCGTTCATTTTGTTCAAATCGTTGAAAATCGTAAAAATCGTTTAAATCGTTAGAATCGTTAAAATCGTAAAAATCGTTAAAATCGTTAAATTCGTTAAAATCGTTAAAATCGTTAAAATCGTTAAAATCGTTAAAATTGTTAAAATCGTTTAAATCGTTAAAATCGTTAAAATCGTTAAAATCGTTAAAATCTTTAAAATCGTTAAAATCGTTAAAATCGTAAAAATCGTTAAAATCGTTAAAATCGTTAAATCGTTAAAATCGTTAAAATCGTTAAAATCGTTAAAATCGTTAAAATCGTTAAAATCGTTAAAATCGTTAAAATCGTTTAAAATCGTTAAAATCGTTAAAATCGTTAAAATCGTTAAAATCGTTAAAATCGTTAAAATCGTTAAAATCGTTAAAATCGTTAAAATCGTTAAAATCGTTAAAATCGTTAAAATCGTTAAAATCGTTAAAATCGTTAAAATCGTTAAAATCGTTAAAAATCGTTCATTTCGTTCATTTCGTTGAAATCGTTAAAAAACATTCAAATCATTAAAATCGTTAAAATCGTTAAAATCGTTAAAATCGTTAAAATCGTTAAAATCGTTAAAATCGTTAAAATCGTTAAAATCGTTAAAATCGTTAAAATCGTTAAAATCGTTAAAATCGTTCATTTCGTTCATTTCGTTGAAATCGTTAAAAAACATTCAAATCATTAAAATCGTTAAAATTGTTAAAATCGTCAAAAATCGTTCATTTCGTTCATTTCGTTTATTTCGATAAAATCGTTCATTTTGTTCAAATCGTTGAAAATCGTAAAAATCGTTGAAATCGTAAAAATCGTAAAAATCGTTTAAATCGTTAAAATCGTTAAAATCGTTAAAATCGTTAAAATCGTTAAAATCGTTAAAATCGTTAAAATCGTTAAAATCGTTAAAATCGTTAAAATCGTTAAAATCGTAAAAATCGTTAAAATCGTTAAAATCGTTAAAATCGTTAAAATCGTTAAAATCGTTAAAATCGTTAAAATCTTTAAAATCGTTAAAATCGTTAAAATCGTTAAAATCGTTAATATCGTTAAAATCGTTAAAATCGTTAAAATCGTTAAAATCGTTAAAATCGTTAAAATCGTTAAAATCGTTAAAATCGTTAAAATCGTTAAAATCGTTAAAATCGTTAAAATCGTTAAAATCGTTAAAAATCGTTAAAATCGTTAAAATCGTTAAAATCGTTAAAATCGTTAAAATCGTTAAAATCGTTAAAATCGTTAAAATCGTTAAAATCGTTAAAATCGTTAAAATCGTTAAAATCGTTAAAATCGTTAAAATCGTTAAAATCGTTAAAATCGTTAAAATCGTTAAAATCGTTAAAATCGTTCATTTCGTTCATTTCGTTAAAATCGTTAAAATCGTTAAAATCGTTAAAATCGTTAAAATCGTTAAAATCTTTAAAAGCGTTCAAATCGTTAAAAATCGTTAAAAATCGTTAAAATCGTTAAAATCGTTAAAATCGTTAAAATCGTTAAATCGTTCATTTCGTTCATTTCGTTGAAATCGTTAAAAAACATTCAAATCATTAAAATCGTTAAAATCGTTAAAATCGTTAAAATCGTTAAAATCGTTAAATCGTTAAAATCGTTAAAATCGTTAAAATCGTTAAAATCGTTAAAATCGTTAAAATCGTTAAAATCGTTAAAATCGTTAAAATCGTTAAAATCGTTAAAATCGTTAAAATCGTTAAAATCGTTAAAAATCGTTAAAAATCGTTAAAATCGTTCATTTCGTTCATTTCGTTGAAATCGTTAAAAAACATTCAAATCATTAAAATCGTTAAAATCGTTAAAATCGTTAAAATCGTTAAAATCGTTTAAAATCGTTAAAATCGTTAAAATCGTTAAAATCGTTAAAATCGTTAAAATCGTTAAAATCGTTAAAATCGTTAAAATCGTTAAAATCGTTAAAAATCGTTAAAATCGTTAAAATCGTTAAAATCGTTAAAATCGTTAAAATCGTTTAAAATCGTTAAAATCGTTAAAATCGTTAAAATCGTTAAAATCGTTAAAATCGTTAAAATCGTTAAAATCGTTAAAAATCGTTAAAATCGTTAAAATCGTTAAAATCGTTAAAATCTTTAAAATCGTTAAAATCGTTAAAATCGTTAAAATCGTTAAAAATCGTTTAAATCGTTCATTTCGTTCATTTCGTTTGAAATCGTTAAAAAACATTCAAATCATTAAAATCGTTAAAATTGTTAAAATCGTCAAAATCGTTCATTTCGTTCATTTCGTTTTATTTCGATAAAATCGTTCATTTTGTTCAAATCGTTGAAAATCGTAAAAATCGTTGAAATCGTAAAAATCGTAAAAATCGTTTAAATCGTTAAAATCGTTAAAATCGTTAAAATCGTTAAAATCGTTAAAATCGTTAAAAATCGTTAAAATCGTTAAAATCGTTAAAATCGTTAAAATCGTTAAAATCGTTAAAATCGTTAAAATCGTTAAAAATCGTTAAAATCGTTAAAATCGTTAAAATCGTTAAAATCGTTAAAATCGTTAAAATCGTTAAAATCGTTAAAATCGTTAAAATCGTTAAAATCGTTAAAATCGTTAAAATCGTTAAAATCGTTAAAATCGTTAAAATCGTTAAAATCGTTAAAATCGTTAAAATCGTTCATTTCGTTCATTTCGTTAAAATCGTTAAAAAGTATTCAAATCATTAAGATCGTTAAAGTTGTTAAAATCGTCAAAATCGTTCATTTCGTTTATTTCGATAAAATCGTTCATTTTGTTCAAATCGTTGAAAATCGTAAAAATCGTTTAATTCGTTAGAATCGTTAAAATCGTTAAAATCGTTAAAATCGTTAAATTCGTTAAAAATCGTTAAAATCGTTTAAAATCGTTAAAAATTGTTTAAAATCGTTTAAATCGTTAAAATCGTTTAAATCGTAAAAATCGTTAAAATCTTTAAAATCGTTAAAATCGTTAAATCGTTAAAATCGTTAAAATCGTTAAAATCGTTAAAATCGTTAAAATCGTTAAAATCGTTAAAATCGTTAAAATCGTTAAAATCGTTATTCGTTAAAATTGTTCATTTGGTTCATTTCGTTCATTTTCGTTCATTTCGTTCATTTCGTTCATTTCGTTCATTTCGTTCATTTTCGTTCATTTCGTTCATTTCGTCAATTTCGTTCATTTCGTTAAAAAACATTTAATTCGTTAAAATCGTTCATTTCGTTAAAATCGTTAAAAAGCATTCAAATCATTAAAATCGTTAAAATTTAAAAAAATCGTTCATTTCGTTCAAATCGTTCATTTTGTTCAAATCGTTGAAAAACATTCAAATCGTTTAAATCGTTCAAATCGTTCATTTCGTTTATTTCGATAAATCGTTCATTTTGTTCAAATCGTTGAAAATCGTTAAAATCGTTAAAATCGTTAAAATCGTTAAAATCGTTAAAATCGTTAAAATCGTTAAAATCTTTAAAATCGTTTAAAATCGTTAAAATCGTTAAAATCGGTAAAAATCGTTAAATCGTTAAATCGTTAAAATCGTTAAATCGTTAAAATCGTTAAAATCGTTAAAATCGTTAAAATCGTTAAAATCGTTAAAATCGTTAAAATCGTTAAAATCGTTAAAATCGTTAAAATCGTTAAAATCGTTAAAAATCGTTAAAATCGTTAAAATCGTTAAAATCGTTAAAATCGTTAAAATCGTTAAAATCGTTAAAATCGTTAAAATCGTTAAAATCGTTAAAAATCGTTAAAATCGTTAAAAATCGTTAAAAATCGTTAAAATCGTTAAAATCGTTAAAATCGTTAAAATCGTTTAAAATCGTTAAAATCGTTAAAATCGTTAAAATCGTTAAAATCGTTCATTTCGTTCATTTCGTTAAAATCGTTAAAAGTATTCAAATCATTAAAATCGTTAAAGTTGTTAAAATCGTCAAAATCGGTTCATTTCGTTTATTTCGATAAAATCGTTCATTTTGTTCAAATCGTTGAAAATCGTAAAAATCGTTTAATTCGTTAGAATCGTTAAAATCGTTAAAATCGTTAAAATCGTTAAAATCGTTAAAATCGTTAAAATCGTTTAAAATCGTTAAAATCGTTAAAATCGTTAAAATCGTTAAAATCGTTAAAATCGATAAATCGTTAAAATCGTTAAAATCGTTAAAATCGTTAAAATCGTTAAAATCGTTAAAATCGTTAAAATCGTTAAAATCTTTAAAATCGTTAAAATCGTTAAAATCGTTAAAATCGTTAAAATCGTTTAAATCGTTCATTTCGTTCATTTTCGTTGAAATCGTTAAAAAACATTCAAATCATTAAAATCGTTAAAATTGTTAAAATCGTCAAAATCGTTCATTTCGTTCATTTCGTTTATTTCGATAAAATCGTTCATTTTGTTCAAATCGTTGAAAATCGTAAAAATCGTTGAAATCGTAAAAATCGTAAAAATCGTTTAAATCGTTAAAAATCGTTAAAATCGTTAAAATCGTTAAAATCGTTAAAATCGTTAAAATCGTTAAAATCGTTAAAATCGTTAAAATCGTTAAAATCGTTAAAATCGTTAAAATCGTTAAAATCGTTTAAATCGTTAAAATCGTTAAAATCGTTAAAATCGTTAAAATCGTTAAAATCGTTAAAATCGTTAAAATCGTTAAAATCGTTAAAATCGTTAAAATCGTTAAAATCGTTAAAATCGTTAAAATCGTTAAAATCGTTAAAATCGTTAAAATCGTTAAAATCGTTAAAATCGTTCATTTCGTTCATTTCGTTAAAATCGTTAAAAAGTATTCAAATCATTAAGATCGTTAAAGTTGTTAAAATCGTCCAAAATCGTTCATGTTCGTTTATTCGATAAAATCGTTCGATTTTGTTCAAATCGTTGAAAATCGTAAAAATCGTTTAATTTCGTTAGAATCGTTAAAATCGTTAAAATCGTTAAAATCGTTAAATTCGTTAAAATCGTTAAAATCGTTAAAATCGTTAAATTGTTAAATCGTTTAAAATCGTTAAAATCGTTTAAATCGTAAAAAATCGTTAAAATCTTTAAAATCGTTAAAATCGTTAAAATCGTTAAAAATCGTTAAAATCGTTAAAATCGTTAAAATCGTTAAAATCGTTAAAAATCGTTAAAATCGTTAAAATCGTTTAAAATCGTTATCGTTAAAATTGTTCATTTGGTTCATTTCGTTCATTTCGTTCATTTCGTTCATTTCGTTCATTTCGTTCATTTCGTTCAT